>CABFVZ010001179.1:7036-44367 GCA_902151445.1 Timema monikensis
GGGGGGGGGGGGGGGGGGGGGGGGGGCAGTTATAAGTACAGTGATGGGTCAGGAGTATGAGGGTGATAATTGATGGGGCAATCATATGCAACACAATATTTATTTTTGTACGTGTCTAATTACTGTATGTGTTACAAAGGATTGCGTTGCCGCCATTATTATTGTTACTATTTTTATATATTTTTTTAAAGAAATAGTATTGTTTCTCTTTTGAAAAAATAACTAGTTTTGACGAATTTGTTTTTTAGCACCACCTCTTGCTACCGGTCCAGGCTATACTCGTGTGTACTACTAATGAGGAAGGTTGAATTTAGAGGAAGCGTACCCTAATTTGCGTGGAAACTAGTGATGAGCATAATCGAATGATTTTAAGAATCGAATAAATTCTGTAAAAAATATAATCGAATGAATCATTCGAATGATTTTGAGAAGTAGTAAATAGTCAGTAATAATAGGATGTTAGCTACATTTAACTAAAAGTAGTTACTAGTTGCTCGTTTTTCTTTGTGCTACTATTTATTCTCTTTACTCTGCTGTCGGATCTCCCAACACGCATTCCTTTGCGTTTGCAGCTTATCAACACTTTTCTATCACTGTATTTAGTTCATTGTGCAGGTATCAAAGACCAAAGTACAACAACAACAAAATATTATACAGTGAATGCATTATTTGCACAAGTACCTCGCAATTAATATAAATACAAATACGTTTCCCTTTGTGTTTAAAAGAGTTGAAATAATTGATCCTTTAATATTTCCTAAACATAACAAACTATATAAGCTTACAATCCTATTTATATATAGGGTAAGTGATCAAATACTTTCGATTTGAATATTTGATTCAATTATATGCCTCCTGAAAGCTTCACTTAGAATCAAACACACAATTACTACTCGAAAAACGATTACGTAAGTTTGCTGGTTAATGATATACTATTTTGTGTTATAAGAATGTAAAATTATTTCAATGAATAAAATTATAATACGATCTGAATATTACGGCCGGGCAATGTTTTATTAAATACATAAAATGTATAACTTATCTATTTAATAAATTTAAGTCAACGTTATAAAAATTCTCTCTCAAACCGTTCGTTCTATTAACGGTTAGTTAATTATGAAGGTAAAATTTAAAGGAAATCAAAAAGAACAATATATGTAGTAATGTAGCAAATTAATCAAATCATTTTGTAATATTGATTCGAATTATTTGTGGTTGATATTCGATTGTAAACTGTACAATCACATACACTTTGTATTAAATTAGCCTTAAAGAATCATTCGAAAGTGTAAGGTCGATTATTGTGTAACAACGGGGACTATTTATTGAAAATGAACCTAATAGAAATTAAGACCTGTATAGAGATAGCCTGGAAACATACATAATCATGAGGTCGATTTTCCTCAGCACTTATGGCAAAGGCGTGGTAAGAGAATGAATCGGCAAGCTGGCGTCAAGTAAGCTACTGTTTTCATTTGAATGATTGTGAAAGAATCGAATGAATCGATTCTATTCATCCGATTTTGCCCATCACTAGTGGAAACCCTCAGTGCACCCGACCGAAATTAAAACACCGGTCTGCCTGACATCGGCAGTCTGGTCTATTGTGAGAGCAACGCCCTGGACCATGCGGCCACCGAAGCCGGTTTTTAGAAATGTATAGCGTGATCACTATTCTCTTCGGATATAAACGCCAACAACTTGTGACAGGGAAAAATAACTTTCAGAACGGACTTACGACTATTCTGCTACCCAAGTTTCTTCTCTACAAAGTAAACTAGATCGGACACATCCTTAGGAGGAACTGTCTTCTGAATGACGTAATATAAGGAAAGGACGGTTACTAGACTAGACGGTAGGGGTCAGGCGCAGGTCCACTCCAGTGATGACGTAGCCTGGACATCACCAGCAGAGCTAGCAGTACTCGAGACGAGCATTGGTATATCACAGGTTAGCTAAGAATACACTCATGAATGTTTAATTTATCATTTATCGAATACAATTGTTAAATCGCACCTGATTACGAAATTATACTATTGTATTTTATCTTTATTTAGCAGAATGCCATGGAAAATATAAAAAATATCGTTAAACAAACATTATATCTGTGTTATATTTATAAAACGGTTTAATATTATAAAATCTGTAGCATTCATGATATTTGTTTTGTAATTATTATGACGTTGGACTATTTTAGAAAATTATAATATTGTATTTAAATTGTATAAATCAATATAAAATAATGTCATGGCAAATAAAACCAATATTGTTGTACAATTGCTATTTTAGTTTTAGGTTTGTTTGTTGATATCAACTATGGCATTCGGTGTATTTATTTAATTTTAAAATTTATAAATGCCAGTGTTTTCAACATTTTGAAAGGTTTCAATTAGCAGTTCTTTTGTTACTGCTGTGTCAACGTTATAGTATAAATATTCTGAAAATTGAAAAATGACACCTGAACACGGGAATCGAACCCGGGACCTTTGACTTGGTACACAATTGCTTTAACCACCGAGCTATCCGGAAATCGTGCATTACCCAGGGTCATTATTCACTCATATTTTAAGGCAGAGTCTATGATGAACGTGCGGAAATCGTCAGCTACAAATGTGTGATTTTATTAAACTCACGAGCTATCAGATAACGCAGCCACCTTCGACTCGGTAGTTGGTTTGTTGTTGCCACTTGTACAATTATTATAATTGTAATGGAGTGCATATTTAAAAATCAAATAGCCAAAGCTATTATTTATGCTTTTTAGTGAAGATTACTCCATCTAGATATATTTTTAAAATTGAAAAATGACACCTGGACACGAGAATCGAACCCGTGACCTTTGGCTTAGTACGCCAATGATGTAACCACTGAACCTTGAATTAGCAATGAAAAGAGAGATTTAATTCTTAGTTTTGTGTTTTAAATCTATTTTTTCTTTCTCACTACATTATTTTTTCCTCTATTTCCTCTAATGCTTTTTTTTTTTAACAAATACATGGTATGTTTAACATATTTTTTGCCCTGATTTTTCTAAAATAAAGTATGGTCATAACGACTATTGGCTTAGAACTAATGTGCAACGTTATTAACTCATATCTCCAAATTCCAGAAAGAAGAGATCAAAATGATCTTATTCCGTCTAGATTTGAACTAAATGAAGCTCCATTTTTAAATGGTTTTTTTTAAACTCGGCAAATAAAATTAAAGTATATAGAACTGTCAGAATACTGACCAGAAATAAATATTGTTGCAGATTAGTATTTTAAGTTCTGCAAACAACCGAGAGAATACTTTATACTTTGGAAAATACTTTTATATCCCACTTGAAAAGAGCAGCGAGACCACTAATACAAAACTGAATTTTCATTTACCTACCTTGCTACTTGGCTACTTTAAAATCAAGAGAACAATACAATAAACCCTCGAACAAAGTATTTTTCCCTAAGAGAAAAAAATAAAAATTAGAATTTTAAAAATCTCCAAGCCTCAGTGATTGAAATAGTCCCAGATATTTCAAAAATTAAAGCTAAGTTGGTAACACTACTTGTGAGTGCTAATAATAAAAGTGTGGGATGATATTAAAAGCGGCGATTTTAGACTTCCAACTTCATTTGGTTTTGTTTGGTTACAACATATAACACGAGGGTAATGTAATTTCTTCTCAACCCTTTTTTAAATTTTATCCCCCAACGAACTTGATCTGTATAAAGGTACAAAGAAGAAATGTGCCAAGTTTAATTACATTGGTTAATGCATTAAAAAGTTATCGGGAAACATATCTGCCACAAACAGAAAGTCAAATGCAAATCAATGTAATCCAAATTAAGAAATTCGTTTCAATCGTTCAATAAATAAAGCCACATGATTATGTTTTTATTTGTTTTTACACTCTGACAATATTTGCTAGATAGCCTATATAGTAGCCTACTAAGAGAGTGCACGGGCAAAAATGTCCCACCTCAAATTATTATTTCCCCCCCTTGATACCTAAGCAAGTGCAGCTCCCCCTCCCCACAATACGGGGCCCCCGTGTGGCCACACCGTTTGCACACCAGTATGGACAGCCCTGCGGATAAGGCCCTCCCTACCTGCGAGAGAAAAGTAGAAGAATTTATTGGAGATATACTGGCATTTGCATGAAGGTAGAGGTGAAAATTATTTAAGAAAAATAAGCCACAAAACACCTAATCTGATAATCGAGCCCCTACCTCCTCTACAACGATAAACCGGACTACAGTAGCCCCATGGCTTCTTTGGTGCTGACTGACATCTGACGGCTTTGAAAAGTTACCAGACCAAATTATGTAACCCTACGCCGAACCATATGATCTGCAAAAACATGTGTTTAGCAGTTGTTAGTTCTGACAGTCAACATTTAGGTACATACCTAAATGTTGACTGCCAGAAGTCAGAATCAAAGAAGCCATGGGGCTACTGTAGAAGATCTAGTCATTTAGTCCACGTGCACATCGAAGCAGGTGACAAGTGACACCTGCCAAATTAATGACAGTTTCAGGGCTCGTAACTTTACTTATGAATACATGAGATTATGGTAGGATTCTGATGGTTTTAAAATTTATTGAAAATTATATCACATATCCTATATGTTTGAAGTATAACGTTACCAAAAACGGACAACCAAAAAGAATTTTATTTCCTATCAGAGCTCTACTATTAAAAAAAATAATCTTGTCGTAGTGTTTTAAAACACGTTCGGGTTACAGCATATATTATTTACGTTGGTGAATTAGGTACGAGGAAGGAATAAATTTATATGAAACGTACCCGCACTTGCATGTAGGGAGAGTGGGAAACTATTTAGATAAAACCAAAACTCAACTGGGATTCGATTTCCAATCTCCCCGTAACTGAAAAAAAAACAGTTTAAAGTAAGAGTGACGCATAAGACAATTCGACCACCGATTCGAGTAATTCTACTATAAAATAAACTTCATAGCTTCAATCCGCAAGCAGGCTATATATACCAACATGTCGGCGATGATAGTGCCAATATTTGTGGACATAAGGTGTTATGTGGTCAGCACAACGAGCCCTACGGCCATTAATCTAAGTTTTCTATCCCAGAGGGGTTACTTCTTTATTCAAGTAGCATCTCATTTGTTCTCACGAGGCAGAGTTTGACCTCGTTCTAGATCCAATGCTTCACAGATATATATTGGAAGCGCTGGGGATCGAACCCGGGTCCTCTGGATCTGTAGCCAGGAACTCTGACCACAAGAGCACAAATGTGGTCCATTAAGAACGTTCATCATAGCTGGCCCAACACCACTCTCGGGTCCATATGCGTTTGTGTGTGTGCTCTCGAGCAGTGGGAGTAAATGGAAAAGGAAAAAAGACCAAGATAAGCCAGAAATATGTGCAGTGCATTCGTATTTGAATGATTATTCGAAATTTTTCGTGCACAGTGCTTATCTGTGTAGACATTTTAAAATGGTCAAAAAAGGCCTTTTAAATGCAGTTATCATCCAAATATAATTGAATATTTCAACAATGTTCTGCGTCAGGAACATTTATTATCTCCTTATCTCCATTAATGTTTCATCAGAAATTATCCACGTGCAATAATGTTTGTGTAAATTTATTAATTATAGCTGATTGTATCACAGAGTTGATTGACATGTGATGGCTGTTCTCAACTTTTTTGAACTGTATGAAAAAAAGATTTTTCCAGTGTCTACCCGTGTCTACACCCACTCTGACAAATCCAGCGGAGTTTCCTCCCAAGACAGGCTTCGTAATGAGTTGTTGGCAGACTATGCAGTTATTAGCCGGCTCAAATAACGAGCAAGACAAAACAAACAAAAGAAGGAACTAAACTGATGACTCAGAACATACGTTTTTTTTTGAGATTTTTTTACCTACACTCTGTTTCTCTAGACTTAGCATTTGAATACGTTTCGAGACGAGGTGGAACTTTCGTTTGTTTAGTTCCGTTCGCCACCTAGGGTTAAAACATTTTTTACTTTTGAAATTTTCTGTCTTTTCCAGGTTAATCACAACAACAAAATATACATTTTCACAGATTTTTGTATTCAAGACTATCACTTTAACACCAGAAACATTATCAAATTAGTTCCTATAAAGCAATATCAGTGATTCCAGTGCTCTGATCACACTTACATGTCGACTACAGCGCTTGGTGGTCGAACACATAATGTTCCCCTGTGATTCTTTCATCTCGAGATTTTTGAATGGATTATTTTTTTGTAAATTTTACCTGAATATGTTACGAGCTAAAATTTACCGTCAAATGTTCATTTATGGAGAAGAAATGATAAATAGTTTAGAATAAATTCCGTCATTCAAATATCTTTTTTCTTTTCAACATCTCGTCTTGCTATCCGTTCGGGCTGTACGCCTATATAATAATTAAGCTAATGTTTAAGAGATCAGGAAGGGTTAATTGAGAAGAAATATACCTTCATTAGCGTGGAAGGCTAGTGGAAAACAATTTAGGGTAAACCACCCTCAGTGCATCCACCCGGGATCGGACCCCGATCTTGTCTTCAGCAGTCTAGTCTAACACGACAGTAGAGTGTCTACCGAAGCGGGTCTTCAAATAGCAATTGGTATACTAGAAGTGAACCAGAAATTATAGAAATTACATTTATATTCAGGCCATAGTAGGATGAAACTTTTAGAAGTAATGTTGTACAACTATGAAATATTCCACAGTGAAAATAGGGCATTATTTAGCTTCCCACTCTCAATTTTTTTTGACAACACATGCTTAAAAAGTTGTATAATATATAGTATAACCACGGTAGACCGAAATACATTAGTTTGAATTTCCGGATAATCCGAACACAATTTTTAGGCAAATGCGAGAGAAAAAAATCAAACTAAGTCAAATTTGATATATTTTATTGATGACAAACTCAAAGCTAAATGAGAATTGTAAGAAACTAGTGATAATAAATTTCTTTTAATGTTGTAGTCAACATAATGTGTTTTCATGTAACATTTATAAAACTTATTCAACTATAATTTTAAATTGTTGTAAATACTCTGTGTCCTCGTAGACCCTTCTGTATTCTCTCGATTAATCCAAATTTTAGTTAATCTTGACAAGCTTATGTAAACCATTATTACGGATTAACAAAATTCTACTGTGTTTGCAAACCACGTGGTTTTTCACGCGAATATATGTAAGAAGATTTGAGGTACATCTTCAGAGCACGTTGGTGTGCATATTATTACAATAAAAGATTCAATAACATTTTTTGAAAGTCAGATTAAGTTCTTATTATCGTGATACGACTATACAATTGACCTTGAATCGAAATGGTCTTCATTTAGCTTCGCTTGACAAGACTGTGACTAGTAAACTGTTTTCTCTCAATCAAACCTGACCTTTGAATCCGATAGAGACACATTTCTTTTTTTCACTTCATTATTGTGTGTGTGATTAGTTAAATGGAAATGAGGGAGAGCCAACAGTTTACTTGGACAATCCAGTCAAACAACAACTCAAGGTCAGTCCCTGGTCTTGATGGTTTACTATCGCCTTAATAAATTAATCTAAATAGGCCTATATATCTCTCAAATGATTCTGGTTTTTCTTTATTCCAGTTCTCCTCATTCATAATTTTAATCCATTTTCATGCGGCAACCCCACAGTTAAAATATTGTTTATTTGTATACCGTTGATATAAAAACCCTAAAAACAATATGGATTGTGGAAAATAAAACCTAAATAAAACGGCCATGTTTAATTTTATTAAGATTATGATTAGTACATTAATTACAGTTTTATGGAATTTAAGTGAAACGGCAAAATAATTAATATCGTTCATAATGAAAAGCTACCCAATTCTAAATACAGCAGTTTCATTTAAACACAAACTATTTTATTTACTGGGATTTGAGATCTAAAATCATAATATTAAGTTATTCTCGATTATTTTCATATCAGTAAGTATCAAGAGTATCGATAGATCTAGTGTGACGTACTTGATATATATCCTGTATTAACACCATTTTACTAACATAAGGATTGTGAAATTTAGAGAAACAAACCAACAAAAATTTAATAGGGTTAACCAAGGTCAAATAAATATCTACCTTCCAGGAAAGTTCATAACAACGATCACGCGAATAACTAATATTTTCTTGTCATAATTAGTATTAAATACTGTAGTTGTGAAACTTACTCAAACACGCGATACATGTTAACGTCAATGTGGCAAGTCAAGATTGAGTGCCTGCCGTGATTGAGAACGCCAAGGCGCCATTCCTTTATCACCCGTAAGGTTTTCCAGGAAGGTTGGTCAAGGTAGGAGGGTTCTGACCACTTGAACAGAGAAACGAATTTACAATAGCTACATATCTCTATTTGCATATTTACAGAACTGCTCACATCCAGATAATTCTACCAATAAAAAGAAAAGGAGTAGAACAAATGACTGTTCAAGTAGGGCCTTCCCCTTTGTAACATTCTAAGATAATATTGCTTTTAGAGTAGCGGTGGGCAACATATTTTTTAATACAGCCACAGGTGTGGTGAATGGTAAGTTAAATCCACCATATCATGTGAAAATTGAGAAATTAGTTTTCTCATTCAAACATTTAAAACAACACACACAGTTTGAAAAGGTGTATTCAAAATATGTACCCTTTGACTACTTTGTTACAACTGTCACAGATGCAAATGATGAAAAGTGTTCAAATTTAAAATGTAAGGTAAGACAGCTTGATGAAAAATTTGACTGACAATCCTTTTGTTACAAGTTAAAACCAGTACACGACATCTGGGAAGAATTTATTTTACTGTGAGAGCTGACAAAAACTAAAATTCACCACAATTTTATGGCCAGTTTGCCTCTTGTGGCAATTGGTAACAGAGTTGCCCACTCTGGCTTTGGTTTTAGAAGGTTTATTCTGATGTTAATATTCTGGTTGTAAGTGCCTTTTAGAGAATACAATATTTTGCAGTCAAAATTGACAGTAAATAACTATACTATTAGTGTTATTTTAAAGGTAGGCCTATTGATACTCTTTATCAAAATTGTAAGCTGAAGATCAAATCACTTTCATATATGTTAAAGCAGTTCAAGTAACTGTTAGATATTATGGTTCTTCTTACAATAATCCTGGTATACCTTAGCTCATAGCTGCATCTTGAATAAACTTGTAGAAAAGTGTCGTGATATGTTGCCAAAGTGTACACTGCACCTATAATATATTTTCCCTCAGTTGGTCACCAATTGACAAACCATACATAGGTTCTGCTCTACATAGGATACCTCCCACGGAATTGTTATTTCTTTCATAGCTGGACAAAGAGTTTTCTAATCACCACTGTCGAATAGCATGCATTTAGAAAATTCTACCACTGGTTCATGGATAAGGATATTATTTGGAGATGAAACATAGAGAAAGAGGCTAAACATTTGTTATGTAAGGAGTATTATCAACCAATATTTGCGTATGGTTCTGAAATCTTGACATGTACGAGGCTAGATTTTAATAGATTGCAGGCTGCAGAGATAAGGTTTCCGGGAGGTATTGAAAAATGTTACAAGAAGAGATGGGATAAGGAAAGAAAGATTTAGGGATAAAAGCTTGGTGAGATCGACAGGAATGGAAGAGGTTGGGAAAGCCTACCCGCAGAGGTGGAAATTTCCAGTAATGATGAGTGACCATACGATGTATTATTTATAATTTAAATGGCAACTATAGTAAGAATGTGGCAGAAAGGACTCTCAAGAGAATATAATCATACTATTTATACTGTCAGTATTGATAATATGCTGCTATATTTTGAGTGGTTTTTTTAGGGGTTCATAGAATCTAAAAAAAGTGACCACTGTAGATCCCATGACTTAACGTACAAAATATAAAGGTGGTTTATAGTTACTTTTGTGAATGTCAGATATTGTTCGAATGTGTTATTACCTTATCTCACATCAATGATTTTTGAATGACTGTCCCTCAAATTATCAGAAGAAAATGGTCACTTTATTGTAGATGCCTTAAGATCCACTCAGGCCTAAGATAAATGCAGATCTACAAATATTTTCTGACCGCCATCTTTACATCAATTGAAAACGTAATTATTTTATAACCCTAAAATATTAATAGTTTTTCCTGGTATTCTTTTTAACGTTCTGAATTAGCCATTTAATATTCAAGTATGCCTATTAATAAAGTGTATTGTCTTAATTATGTTTTGAATTAATTATTTTGTTCGCATAGCATTTCAACATCACTACAACTCATTTATACATATTGCAAAGTAAACATACCCGGATTATAATTAATTTCAGCTAAGTAAAAATACAAAATATACCTATGATTTTTTCCATAAATGTTTTGCACGGTTAAAATTTCACTTCATGCCCTTCCACTCTCACCTATTTTTACTGGACTATTGAAACTGAATTTAAATATGTTCTAGCCAGAGCTATCCAATTTCCCATAAATACCAAACCCTCCTTTTGTAGCTTTGAGCCTCCGTTTCTTCAAAATATTGAACACGCCAATGATTATCATTGTTGACCATGTTTGCAAGATTACAGCTAAGCTGAAATGAAGCCAATGAATGGCTTGCCTTTCAATCTAATTTGCTGACGATTGGATGTCGTTGTAGAGGAGTGCCTTCATACACCTGGTTAGAGTTTATCACATCTCAATGGGAATATGTTATAAGCATGCTATCGATATTAGGCTAAGGTAACAAACCATTTGTACCTGATTTTCGGGGACAGTCCCAGAAACATGTCACGGACCGATTTCTTACCCGAATTGTTATGTTAATTAACGTAATTTTAAAGTATATACTCCTATATTAATCAACTAAATATCAGTATTTTACAAGAATTTATTTTACTCTTCATAATAATCAGATATGTGGAAAAATAATCATGTCTTTACTACCTTATCTCTGTTTTCATAATTAATTTTAGAATGGCTGTCCCCAAAAATACCAAGGGAAAAAAGTAATGATATTTTAAACTAAAATTACCATTTGTTTTTAGAATTTCAGTAACTTTAAAAATCAGTGGTAGAAGCCATTTAAATGGTACATAATAAAACTTATAGTCATGTTTCTTATATTTGTGCTACTAGACAGAGGCAATAGGTTTATGATATGTATAATTATATACCTAATTAAACTGATAAAATATCCTACATGAATAAAGTAAACCAGCCCACGAAGAACTAGTATTTAAGAGAAAATTTCAGAATTTATTGAGAAATACTCGTACCTGGCTATGTGCAGTGTTGTCATATTTTATATTAAATTGTTTATAGCAATAGACATAATTAAAACATCTTTATTTGAACAATTTTTTTACCTGTTTAGGCTATACGCATATGTACTAGTTACACTAATGAGCTAGGGATGAGGAAGAATTAATTTAGATGAATTGTACATAAATTTGTTTGAAAGAGGGTTTGAAAACCATTTTGAAAAAAAAAGACACAATCGGTACACCCACTGGGATTCAAACTATGATCTTCCTGTCGTCCTGTGACGCCTCAGACAACACGGCCCCCGAAACTGTTTATAATGTATATTAATTTCAAATCGCATTAATTAATTTGAAAAATTGAGAACAGAATCAGTCCCATGTATTATTTCAGGGACTGTCCCTTAAAATTGGGGGCGAATGGTTCGTCACCGTATATTTATACCTAACGCGGAAATAAATCATATTCAACAATGTAGGTATTTTACATAAAGTAAACAAATTACTGAATAAAAAGAAGAAGTATATTCAAAATAACAAATGCATAAATTAAAATGTTCTTTCTTTAACTTATGACTTCTTTATTTATTATTTACATAAAGCTCTTTTTACATATTTTTAATGCTCTTTTCCTTTACTACTAAAATGTCTTATGTTGTTGTTTGGTCGGATTTTAATCACTTGCGGGCACCATAAAAAGGTAGGAAAAATAATTGATATTATCTAATCGATATATTGGTTACATTCTGAAAAAAGACCTGTGGGAATTAAAGAAGATTCTTGACTTAAAATTTTAAAAACATATATATTTCCAGATTAAATTATAAGATCATGTTTTGAATGGATTATTTTAGGGAGATATTCTGATGCTCTATTCATGAAGTTACTCAATTTGTTTAGTAACTTAAGACATAATTAATAAACATTTCTCAGAAAGGAGAACCTTTTTGAGGGGTTAACTCTCCTGACCTTGAATTGGTAAGCTGGGACTTGACCGGAACGTGTGAAATCTTTTTATACATTTTCTCCATATTATGAATGCTGAAGTATTTCTTTAAAATCTATTTTTTTTTTCTGTGTTTTTAGACTTGTTCATGTAAGTTTCTGGTAAGCTAAGCCCGCAAAATAATTGTCAATACAACCAATTTGAGTTATTTACTGCTCATATATATATATATACATATATTATAGGCTAGTATTATTTTCTAAGTATTGATATTATATATCAAAAGTGACTGCTTGTGATGACTTGTATGAATATGTGAACATTGTTTTATGTTAATTTTCAAGAGACCCACTTCATTGGCCAAATTGTCTAAGGCGTTCCTCTCGTGTTGGACTGGCCGACTTAAGACAGGGAGGGATATTGGGGTTCGAGTACCAGTTACTGAGGGTGGCTTTTCCTAAATGGTTTCCCACTCTCCTCCCAAGCAAATGCGGGCAGAATACCTCTAAAATTTTTCCTTCCTCTCCCCTACCCCATAAGCATAATTAGTACATATGCGAATAACCTGAACAGGTAGTAAGAGTCGGTGAATAAAAAAAATAAAGAGGACTTTTAAACAGTCCAAATAAATTAGCAACATGTATTTTGTAAATAATTTAAATACATTTGTGGTGGTAAAAATGTGTAGTAGGCCAGATGGGAGGTAAATTGTTGTACGCGCGCACGCCCCACCCCCTAATTCCACCCACCCCCCACAAACAAAAGAAAGGTGATTAATTATTTTATAGTTATACATACAAGAATTATTAAAATTTAATTTAATATTTCAGTAATAAACGTATATACACATTTACAAACAATTTATAAAATACTTATTATTCAGGAAAATATATTTTCATTGTATTTATTTTAAAAGCATATGGTTTTAAATTATTGTTCATCCCCATTATTTCATATTGTCCATAGTTTGGTTTCTCTATTTCTAAGTTATATTTGTCTAAATATATCATTATTAACAACTTTTTTTTGTTTAATAAATAACATAAACTTACCAACTTAAAAAAAAAACAATGGCCTACTACCCACATTGACTACTTTTTGATTAGAATCAACTTATATTGCAATGCAATAGCTGTAATATAAACATTCATATTTAATTTCTTTTCAAATTATTATGGTTTATATTCTTCTTCCCAAATTTTTTTTTTTTTTTCTAAAATAATATTTATGAATTTTTCTCAGCTAAGACTACTAACTTCCTACCAGTACATCTTGCCCTGCAGGTAACCTCCCTTATAACTTCTCTTCCCAAACAACTTCCTCGCACCCTAAAGCGCTCTATTGTAAATACAAACACCACCCCTACATTAAATAGAATCTTGGGGTGGGTATTGTGCTGTTTGTTGACAATGGTCAAAGGACTTTAGTGGTCTTAGTCTTTTCACGCCGTTTTTCAATACTACCCTCCCTTCTTCCTCCATCCAACAAAAAAAAAACCCCACCTTTCCCCAAACACACATACACACTTTCTAAGACTTTGAACAATTTTCAAAAATATATCAAAAGCTTTTTGTCCTCATAGACAACTAGACAACTATATTGAGGACTTACCCCAGTTAATTTTATTACTGGTATAAATATTGTATCCCCCTACATTGAAAACAACAAAAGCACCCTTTTCTAAGGTGTCAGAATTTCAAAAATAATTTTATGAATGGCCGATAGATCTCTCAGTAAATATAGTTGGTTCACCATAAGGGTATTTTAGAACATTTAACAAATTAATGTAAATTTACTGATAGACCTTCTGTACTTACAAGGGGCCATTAATAACGTTACAGCGCTACATATTAATAACAATAATAATGACATGTTTGTGCTACACAAATCTGAATTACAGTCTACGTAAAGATTAGCCAGTTCTAATGTACCGTTGACCAGAGGACACTCGAATGTAATAATCGTACATCCTTTTCGTGGAAGCTCTTTACATGTCCCGATGAGTTGAAGAAATGATGATAGTTAATATGACGGGATGGAGCCAATTAAGATCTTAAACCTTACTTAAGCCTAATCAAACAACCCTAGTGACGATGAAAATCACAACCAATTCGAGAAAAACTGCCCAGTACCAGCTGCGAATCAAACCCGGGACCTTTAGGTCAACAGCCAGGGGCTCTGACCACTATACCATGAGTGTGGATGAATTTACACATTGACACCCTTTGTAAAAATATAAGTTTTAGGACAAATGATTTGGCGTATAAATACATTACATCCATTACAACTTTTCAGCCTGTGGCCTGGTTTAGTTTTTTTTATCCACGCCATATATTTTCCATTACCGGATTCCTAGGCCTGTCGTAGCTTCATATGCCTTATAATTTAACTTAAGTCTAGGTCAGGCACAACATCCAGTCCCACTCAGGCCGTTAATTTATCAATGTGAAAGTGTAACCCCATATTTTCATCAATGATAAATTTTTTGCCTTTATAAATATATTTAAGTTTATTACATTCTCGCTATCTTCTAGGTAGAGAAAGTATTGTGATCGTAAAATTAAAAAAATAAAACTCAAGATTTTGATGAATCTTGACGTTTCATGAACCCCTGAATCCAAAAAAGTTGTTTTTGACTTTCGGTCCGTCTGTGTCTGTCTGTACCTCCAACTAGAGCCTCAACTATTTTACCGATTGGGTTAAAACTTGGTATCTAGGGTTTTCATAGGGTTGCCCCAAGGGATTTTCGGAATTGGATATCTAACCCTAAAATTAAGGGTAGTATACAGAAGGGAAAAAAGAGAAAAAATCAATTTTCTCAAAATTGGCTTTAACGATTTTGATTAAATTTCATTTCTAAGCATTTATAAATATTTCAAACAAAATGGATTCTTTCAATATTTCAGAAAAATGACTTTAAGGGCTCCGGTCTGATGCGTAAATTATCTTTTTTTTTATAATATCTCCTAAACTATTAGAGATATGAAATTACTTATCGTTACAAATATGTAGGCCTCTTTATAATACAAATATTTTATAGAAAGCGTATTTTTATAAAACCAATAACTTTCAAGCTATACGTAAATATATATTTTTTAACCTTTCAAACACAAAAGGCAAAAGTATAGCGACCGCAAAAGAAAATCTAACCTGAAATGTTGATGGATGTTGACGTCTCAAGACCCTCCAAACCATAAAAAGTGGTATTTGCAATGACGTTTGTCTGTGTGTCTGTTTAAACTTAAAATTAAGAGTAGTTTAAGAAAGGGCGAAAAGAGAAAAAATCGATTCTCTCAAAATAGACTTAACGATTTTGATTAAAATTCGTATCTAGGTGTTGATTAAGATTATAAATAAACTGGATATTTTAATTTTACCATGAAAATGACTTTTAGGGTACTTTACAGAAGCAGAAACTTCCGTATCTCCACCATTATTTGAGATATTAAATAACTTATCATTGCAAAATTGTAGTACTATTAAAAATAAAAAACTTTTATATAAAATATAGTTTTATAAATCCAACAGTTTCCGAGATATTGCCAAATATATTGATACAATTTTGTGAACTTTAGTTGTAAAGAGATACTATTTAAATTTTAACCCAATAATTCTCCAATGCCATTGAGTAATTAAATATAAGTAAGTCTCTAAAAGTTTATGTTGATTTTCCCTTAAATCTCTTAGGAAAAATGTTTGTACAACAGTAATCTAGATGTATTTTATACTCAATAGTCAATATTTACATTTTTTATTGGTCAAAATTTATAAATGAGGAATTCAATAGCAATGCGATGGTATGAATATTTGCAACACTGAATAAAATGTCGAACATTTTAACCGGAAGTTGAAATTTTAATACGAAGTGCTGACCCTTGTGGACCCAACATTGGTCTTTTTATCGGTCCAAACATACAAATGAGGACATTAATTCTTTAAAAACAGAATTATAAAATTTAAAACCAGGACGCAAAAAAAAAAGTTTTACATAATTATAGTGCAATTTATGCCTGGGTTTGCTTGTGTATATTATTTCGTTTCACATATATTACAAGTTTTGGGTAAATATTTCCATTTTTAAACAATAGAGCAGAGTTCCTTACCATTTATTTTTTTACAGTCTTAGTACCCTTTCGAACCACAAGCTTACTCTTCTGGAAAAGTAATATAATATATAAGGTAAATTTTTTCAGGAAACCCACCCGCGTTTGCGTGGAGGGTTAGTGGTAGATCATTTAGTAAAAATCACGCTCAGTATATCCAACCAGGATTCGAACCTCTATCTCCCCATCATCTGTATACAGTATAACATGAGAGGAACGCTTGAGACAATGTTGATGTTACATATCTCAAATATGTGTATTGTTAAAGTTTTTCTAATGACAATCTGACTTTTAAAAACTCATGAAAATTATGTTTGTATTCTATTTTATCAGAACTACTATTATTTACAGTCTACTGCTCATTTTGTAGCTTGGACTGATTAGTATAAAGACAAAGGGTGAGAAAGATGATTTTTTGAAAGGAAACACAATGGCATTAACATAGAGAGAGTATGACAATTTTTTTTTATGGACAAAGTGTGTGACTTTTTGCCTCCGTATCCATCCGTGTGGATCATTTGCTCCTATAGAAATGCGCATTTGTTAAAATTTAATCTATCTATATAATCTATATTTTTTGACCAATTCAAATACAATATAGGCTGATATTAAATTACTATAATTTATCCAAAAAACTAATATATCATAAATATCTTCATCCAGGGCCTCTCAGAGAGGGACAGCTAGCACCAGGATAACTCTCCACCCCCTTTTTCTTGAAGGCCTCCAACAAACCACCCGAATATATTTCTTTTACAGAGGCAAATATTCTCGTAGTCATAGCACAAGTGCATGGAAACAAAATTTTGGTATTCTATTTTCTGTAATTATATTTGTAAAGATAAGAATACTGTAATTTAGTAATTGTAGGAAACATATTTTTTTTACATATATAATTTAGATATTATGCTAGTAAAAATAAAATTACATATACATTGAATTATTCATTTTGTCTTTATGGGGGGACACCCCCTCCAAATACATTACACCCACCCCCGTGAATTATCCAAGAAGCCTTGCATCTATATATCTGTTTATAAACCTGTCTTTCTATTGGTCTGGCCGTCTATCCATCTATCTACATCCACACACACATTCAATAAAAAGTAAATGTACACAATTTGACAAATATAATTATTATGAGAGTAAAATTAAATTTGAATATATTTTTATCAATTATCCATGTGGTTAGAAAGATTGACTATAAGTCATAGAGTCCTTGGACTGATAACAGCCGAGGTTTGGTAATTATTATATTGAGTGTTTGTGCTCGAGTTTTCCTTTGTACACATATATATGTCAAGTATAAGTGCTAGTGCTGTGCGAGAAGGGTGTAATCGTGCTAGAAAGGCAAGTTACAAAAGTAAATAAATTTGTAGTAGGATTTTGGTAGGACTTTTTTTAGAAAATATAAACATTGATTTTTTGCTGTCAATATTGTTACAACTTTACTTTGTTTCTAGTTCATATCTATACTAATATTATAAAGAGGAAAGATTTGATTTTTTGTTTGTAATGGATAAACTCGAAAACTCCTGGACAAATTTTAAAAATTATTTCATCAATATAAAGCTACAATATCAGCGAGTAACAACATAGGCTACATTTTATTTTGAAAATTTAATTTATTCCTCATAAAAATGTCGATAGTAGGCCTATGCTATATAGTCGTTGGAAAAAAAAATTGTTGAAGGGAAAGTGGGGTTGGTGAAGGGGAAGGTGGGGTAGGGGGGAGGAAAGAGGAATGAGATGAAAATAGGAAGGAGGATAAAAAGAGGGAGGGGGCTATACAGTGATGGTAGGACTGTATTTTCAAAAAAAAAAAGTATACAAATTTTTTGTTTTTATATTGACACGATGGANATTGACATGATGGATGATTTGAAGCTTTGTTTTACAGGATTCCTTTCAATATATCTTTACGGAGAAGGGGGCTAGTTATCTATAAACAATGCCAGTTTCAGATCACATAACCTGTTGCACGAATATACTAAAATTTATATTAGACTACTAGTTACTTATAAAAGTCAAGAAAGGTACTTCATATGGAATTTTTACAATATTTTCATATATTATTTGTTATTATTATTATTATTATTATTTGTTATTATTATTATTATTATTATTATTATTATGTCATTTGCCTTCTTATTCAGTTCCCTGAATTTTATTCTTTCCTTTAAGTCATCCAATAATTGAATCCTCCTTCTTCCTAAGTTTTTCTTTCCCTCAACCTTTCCTTCTATGACGTCGTGCAGAATGCAGTTCGTTCTAAGGATATGTCCGATCCAGTTTGCTCTGTACTGAAGAATCGTATCCATAATGGTTCTCGTCTTACCTACTCTTTTTTAGGACTCTTTTTTTTTTGTCACAATGACTGTCCATTTGATCTTCTCAAGCTTTCTCCAGCATCACATTTCAAAGCTCTCCAAGTATGTATCAATAAGCCAAGTTATATATTCTACAACTGCCACTATTGATGAAAATAGTAATAATAACAAACCTATATGTGGTGAATATTAGGAGCAAAATATTTGTTTCAATTAATATGTTCTATTCCTATTTTCCACAAAGTTATTTCACCATAGCACTAAATTATATGTCAAAGATTAAATCAGTTTTAAGTCATGGGCTTATATGGCTCCTGCATTTAGAAAATACATTTCAAATTAAGGTTGAACAAAGCTTCGAAAACTTCATCTTCAATTCGCAAACTCTTCAACTTCGACTTGGTTTTAAAATTATTTCCAATTTTTTTAAATGGTTTTGGACACTCTGTTTACCCTGAAAGGTAGCATTTTTACCTTGATGGATTACACATTTTACTATCTAACGCTATATATATATATATGTATATATATATATATTATATTATATTATATTGTGCATATATATATATATATATGCACAATATAATAGTCCTATTTATGTCAATATAAAACTAAACAAAACCTTTTATTTGGCTTCAGGAATATTTTGTATGAGTTCGATTCGAATTTAAAAAGTGTACCTCACAAATTCCTACTTCAAATTATTAACTTATTCAAACAACTATACTTCAATTACTATAGTTGAGTATACAGTCATAAGAGAGATATGTTTTAAGCACCTGGAAGTAATGGTTTTAGTAAACCTCATTTTAACGATAGAGTTTATTTGGAAGTAAAAAAAAAAAATATATATATATATATTTTGCACTAGACGTTTGTGCAATGTTAGGATAATGCAATTACTTTCCAATCAAGTCAAGCGTGTTCTTTTTATTGCAAGCACTTGGATTTGGCGGAGGAATAAAACGAATGGGGAATTGCCATGCCCTGGATGGAAAATATTGCGTTACTGCGAGTTGTACTTTATTTTAAAACCATTTTCATTTATTTCGTTAGTAAAAAAAATCCAAATAATATACCAATTTCTAAGCCTACTGGTAGAATAAAATTACCTTCCCAACATAATGTACATCTAGAGAATAATTTTTAACCAAATGCTTACACAATTATTAAACGTAACAAATAATTGATTCAGAATAAATTAATAGCTATGATATAACATATTTTCCAGGGCCATTCTTAGTGGTGTGTAAATGGTACGACTCCACAGGGCCCCGTGATTTGGGTGGCCCCACGCTTACTTAGGTGACAGAGGGGGGAAAACAAATTGGAGCAGGAAATTTTAGCTTGTGAGTTGTTCTATTTAAAAATGAAAACAATTGTGTACATTCTTTTATAGAAAACTGAAATTAGAACAGGGATGTAAACTATTATATACATACCGGACAACCCTTCTTCGTTTTTGTTTCTAAATCGTAGCGGAGGAAGAGATAATGGCCTTGACCTAATACAAATAAATAAATAAAGGGATGATATATGCCTAGCATAACCCAGGTGTAATGTTTGATTGTATTCGTGATTGAATAGATCCAATAAACTTAAATTAAATATTCGACAAATATACTGATATCTTAAACAGTCTACCCTTATATAATAATATGCCTAATAGCTTTAGAATAGCATTACTTAATTTGAGCAATTGTATTGTACTACTAGAAATATACGCTTTATTATAGGAAAACACAAAATAGCCACATTAAAAATCCTAGATACAAATATATAAAAAATTATATTATTATGTGTTCTGTTTTACGATAGGTACTTTACTTTTGTCAGTGAACTTAGACCGCTGATGCACCCTGTCCTCTGCCACATTATTGTTATCAAGTAATTTTCTTCTTTCCTTCAAGTCATCTAATATTTGAATCCTCCTCCTGCCTAAATATATTTATATAGATAGTATATTATATTAGAGGTAGGTATATATATACATACATAAAATATGTATTTATTTAGGGATTATTTTTCTAAAATAAAAGGTGAGTATATTGGTTTTTGTTTTTCAAACGTAGCGTGTATTCAAAGTGTTGTTCATTTCTCTTCAAAATCATTTTATATTTAAACAATAGGATCAAAGCCAAGTTTTTTTATTTAGAATCGTAGTAGATTTCTGTTACAAGTGGAGATATTTGTAAGAAAAAACTATTTTTATAGTTATAATAATAATACATATTATTCAATTCACCCAACACAAATTAATGCAAAAAAATAAACAGATGAACGAAATTTGTAACATTTTTAAAACTTAAAAATAAATTACACTAGTATGTTTTTTTTTAATGGGAGAGTGGGTTATGTATATGCTGATTAAAGAAACTTTGCCAATAAACCTGATTGAAACGTTCTTGCAGCCTTGGGATCCCACCAACAACTTAACGATCGACAGGGATTGCATTTTAAATTGAATCGCTCATGAG
The DNA here is from genome assembly GCA_902151445.1 of Timema monikensis. Taxonomy (NCBI): domain Eukaryota; kingdom Metazoa; phylum Arthropoda; class Insecta; order Phasmatodea; family Timematidae; genus Timema; species Timema monikensis. Next base: position 28,109 of record CABFVZ010001179.1, read on the forward strand.
AACAGTGGCAGCAATTAGGGCTTGTCTGGATGAAGAAGTGCTGTTTTCTTGGAGTGAATAATTGGCAGAAGGCCAATGCCAATAAGCAGGAGACCGACATGAGCTGAGATTGTCCTCCATCGACCCCCCATCCCTCTGCACGCCAGTGTCGACATCTGTGTGGCAAACAAAGGCACTAGCATCGTTCTCATTCTCTCCCCCCCCTTCCATTCAATGCACAATGTTGCCAACTACTACTTTTATGGTTCCTTTATAATAATCTACCATTATGTCATGAGGGTGGTATTTATATCTTTATAGGAGGCGTTATTACTCTAAGGAGGGCGCTAAAGGTCAAGAAGCTATAGGACAGCCTTTTGGATTGACCTAAAATGTCATTCCGAACTCGATCCAACTAAATTTTCAGACGCTACTCTAAAATAATCAACAGAGCCATTGTCTAAACCAGGGGTCTTCAAACTTTTAAGACCCAAAGGCCAAAATTTCTGTCTCTTGTTGGCTCGTGGGCCGGAGTACTGAACCGTCCATATTAGGATTGAACATTTACTATATTATTTTTCTTCTGGCGTCACTAGTATCTCGGTGATATTGATAAAACTCGAGCACTCCCGATTATGTTCGAACGCACCTGAAATAGTACTATCTCCCTTTTCTACTAGAGTAGTAATTTGCCGGCTCAAGCTCAATCTGTATAAAAACGTAATATTTTTCTTCACGTAGTTAATAGAATAGTTAATAGTATAGCTTAAAATACGTACTTAATTTAATTAATTAATTATGTAAAATGTAAATCTGCATTTGTTATTATTTCTCTTGAAATAATATTATATATTTCATGAGCTGGCGGGCCACAATAAATGTTACAGCGGGCCGCAAGTGGCCCGTGGGCTATGGTTTGAAAACCCCTGGTCTAAACCATTTTAACACACAGTTTCTAAAATACTTGGCAAAAACAGAAGTGCACACTACGTTTGGTACTCGTTTTTGGTCTAGGACTACATTTTCTAAGAAAAATCCTACTTTGGGATTTTCAACTAATTTGAATTTCAATAGGGTTCTCTAGGTGACCTGGTGGTCTAGGGGTAAGGTGTCAGACTTCTATGCTGGCGGCCGGGGTTCAATCCTCGGTCCCGGCAAAGATTTATCTGATTACCAAACCCTTCCTTCACCTCTGACAAGACATCTTGTGAATGTGGGGAATGCCAGGCCTCCACCGTGGTTCGGATTCCACGTTAAACTGTAGGTCCTTCATTTCATCTCACAATCACCCTACCATTACACATTAGCGTAAGTGCGTATAACCCGAACGGGTAGTAAGACGCGGTGCTAATAATAATAATAATAATAGGGTTCTCTACTCTGACACCCGCCTCGGTGGTGTAGTTAGCTAACGTCCTAGTCGTGTTGAGCTTGACTTCCAAGGACGGGGAGATCGAGGTTCGAATCTCGCTTGGGTGAACTGAGTGTGGTTCTTCATAAATGGCTTCCCACTCTCCTTCCATGCCAATACGAGCTCACCTCTTCTAAATTCAACATTCCCAATTCCTAATCCATTAGCATAATTAGTACTTAAGCGTATAACCCGAACTGGTAGTAAGACACGGTACTAAAAAAAATAGGGTTTTATTCTGACAATATATCGTCACCCGAGAATGAAAGTGTTCTATATCTTAAATGGTCAAATTTGAGATATTTGGTGATTACGTTTATTTAGAATGCATATGATTCACAGGCGGCGAAATTGAGACTACTATATAATTATTTAAGAAGATAAAAACTCGAGTTGTCATATAGTAACATTGGTTTTATACACAAGGTCAAACTTCAATACTCTTTTAGACAAAAGTGAAAAATTGGACATAGAACACTTGCATTCTCGGGTGACGATTAGATGCGATTACAAAGATATTGGTGTCTATTTATTGCAATTTGTGACAAGTAGAATGTTCAGATAAATACATACACATATATACATACATTACATAACATTAATTAAATTTACATTTAACTATTTAAATTTAATCATAGTACTGTGAAAGAAATTATTGTAAATGTAAAGCCACAGAACATATTCCATACTATAAATCAGTAAAATTAATGTATATTTTATAAAACTAATTTAACTGTAATTTAAAGTTTGTGAAAATACTGTGTCTCCGGATTAGTCCAAATTTTCGCTGATCCGAACAAGGTTTCTCTCCCAATTAGTTCGGATAAACGAGATTATACTGTAGTTTTTCTTTGTAAAATTTATTTGAAATATTTATAAAAATATTTTCTTTATATATTTACGTATTTGCGTACTGTAGATTGGATACTAAAAAAAACCTAATTAATTGTGTTGGCCTCGCTAGAAGTAACATTATGAATTGTATTATCAGAATACTTTTGAAGACAGATTTGTGTCAGAAAACATCTTAGACCTACCAAACTATTGTATGCACCATCGCTTGGGAATGAACCAAACTCTCTTGCCCCTGTACCAAGAAGACAAGACAGGTGGTTGAAAACGTCGGTAAACAAAAGAGCACACCTTTAGGGTGTTTGCACATCAACTCACCGATTCCACGCCCTCCCCAGTTTCTTTGTTCTTACGAAACAAGTGTCACGCGCAGTTGCTTTTGTTCCCTGGAGGCACAAATGCATTCCACTGCACTGAACAATGCACATTATTAACGCGACACGTGACCTACATTACGAAGAAGATATCAGCAAGTCTGGGACGTGTTTTTACTACCTTCCTGTAAGAACTCACCTTTAAAACTGCTTTGATTTATTTATTTTCTACCGATTTTTTTTGTTTAAATTATTTAATTGCTACACTATTTTTGTTTTCATACTCCACGTCTTTCTAACTTTCTATCTTTCAAATACATTATTAATAAACTAAAGACCTGCACAGGTGGACATGCGGATTAGACGTCGAGTCGATTTACTTTGGTTTATCATCGCCTTCTGTGACCGAATGATTAAACGGACCACATTAAAAACTAAGAATACTTTAGGTACCCCATTTCAGAAAATAAAATACTATCACAATCTTTAATTCAAAAAACTAAATTTTTATATTTCTTACTATTACAAAAAAAAAGTAGGATATATATTTTTATTATTTTTTTATTTAGCAGCATGTCTTACTACTTGTTCATGTTATAAATAAGAATATGTACTAATTACACTAATGAATCAAGGATAAGGAAGGTTGAGTTTAGAGGAAATGTACTCACATCTGCGTTGAGGTAGAGTGAAAAGTCATTTTGGAAAAAAACACCTTCAGTACACCTAACCGGAATTCGAACCTCGATCTCCCTGCCATCGGCGGTCTAATCTAACACTATAGTGATGTATTAGACCACGTGGCCTCTGAAGCAAGTAATATTATATTAAATAATAAGACTTTCTCTCTATATTTTTTCCCCGGAAATTTGAACATTTTTTTTTGCAGCATGGGTGTGGGTTAGACCTTCAATCTTTTGTAACGGTTTCTTTCATTGTAATTGATGACGAACTCGTGTCCTTAAGTCGTGATGTCTCGGGTTTGATTTCCTTTTCATGAGATAAAACAACTGTTCACACATGTGTGTGATGACGCATCTTTGATGCACATTTATTTTAATCGATCTCTGGTGAGTAAACAGTAAAAATGGTTACACCAACCTCACATACTAGATTTTACCAAATAACTAACCATTCTCAAATAGTGTGTTTTACAAAGTTTATAGAAAGAATCAATAAGCCCACGTGTATGTTAGTTCATCAAAAGATCCGTGAGCTGCACAAAATGGTGGATCAGGCCACACGCGTCTCGTGGGCCGCAGGTTTGAAATGCCTGGTCACTCCCGCATTAGATTAGACTGCCGTGGACAGAAATATCAGCGTTTGAGTCCCAGTCCGGTGTACTGAGGGTGGCTTTTCCTAAAGAGTTTTCCACTCTCCCTCCAAGAAAATACGGGTACACTTCAGCTCAATACAACCTTCCTCCTGTATAAAACATTGTCTTAATTAGTACATAGGCGTTATCGCACATTAGTAGAAAAATACTTTCGTGCTGGACTGGACAGTTGAAGACGGGGAAATCGGGGTTCGATCCCGGTCGGATGCACGTTCTTTCAATTAAACCTTCCATAATCCTAAACAAATAGTGTAATTGGTACATAGGCGTATAACCCGAACGGGTAGTAAGACGCGGTGCTAAACGAGTTATGAAATAAAAACAATTTGATTTTTCTGTATCTGGCTAAAATCCCAGCCCTTACGTGCACATTTAATATTAATTATTATTATTGTTTTATTATCTTGTAATTTTGCCATTTTTACCTTGAGAGCTGCTCGCGTACTCTGTGAAAGTCACACGCTTACCTCAGAGGGTACGCGTGACACAGATTTATAACCGCTGGCTTAGACCATTCATCCACCGAAGAGGGTTGCAAGTATTTTAAAATAAATATTTAAGTTTTAGATGTGATGTCACTTTAATAAAATGTATGTTCTGGTTATGGATTTAAATAAGTTTCACGTAGGATGTGTTTGGTTCATATTCCACGCATGCGCACGTAAGGCCCCACAGGCATGACAAGAAGGCAGACCGTAGTTAAGTGTTAACAAGACACGGACGTGAATGTTCAAACTCACAGCGTCCCTCCTTACTGGCATTACGTGTTCTGTAATGAATCTTTGGGAGCGACTTTGTACGTGTAAATCTTCGTAATTACATTCTCCCGACGTCTATTTTCATCCAACCCCTCCCCTCTTTTTCCATTTAGGTCTACTCGATCTCGTAAATTCACAGAAAGATTAAGCCCAATCTCAGAAGAACCATAAACTTAATTGAGCACATAACTTCCTACCCTTTCAAGTGGTTAATAATTAAAGTAAAAAAAAAAAATCTACTCATTTTGTGACTCTAGCTCTCTTTTGTTTCTTTTAAAAAAATAATGAAAATATGTATATAGGTAGTGTTACACAATAATTAGGGGTCAGCGACCATCATAAAAATAAACAAATCACTGCATCTATGAAAATCTTATGATAAGAAAGGAAACAACGTTAAGTAGTGGTGTGCGAGTACGTAATCAAAAATTCTAGTTCGAGACAAGTTTTAGTTACTGCTCAAACTCAAGAGTTTTAAAAAATTCTAAAATTTGAGTACTTCAAATTTTCAATCTTTCTCTCGAAAATTCTTAGTTTATTTATTTTTTACTTTTTATTTAGCACCGCGCCTTACTACTCGTTCGGGTTATACGCTTAATTAATAACTACGCTAATGGATTAGGAATTGGGAAGGTTGAATTTAGAGGAAGTGGACCCACATTTGCGTGGAGGGAGAGTGGAAAGCTATTTAGGAAAAAACACCCCCAGTTAACCTGACTGAGATTTGAACCTGGATCTCCCTGACATCGGCAGTCTGGCTCAACACAAAACTAACGCACTAGCTAACTAGGCCAACGAGGCGGGTCTTATTTTTATTATCATTATTAAATTTTTAAGATATAGTCTCATAGAAAAAGAGTCCTCCAACATTTACTTTTGTTTAATTAAACAAAATATACACTATAATTTAAAATTTATTTAAAAATTCGAATTTATGTGGTGTGATAAATTATTTCATAATAAAATCTAAATAAATTATATTTGTACTTATTTAGGGTTTATGCATGGAACTATTCCAGAAATCCAAATTGAAATATTTTCTTAACAAGTATAGCTCTATACTATTTGAACTATAAAATATCAACTAATTTTCATTCAAGCTCAACTTTAACTCAACTTAGTTAAAAATGCCTACCTATACACACCTAAAATTAAGTGTCCAAATTATACGTGTGATTAAAATTGAGACTGATGCCATTAACCATATGGCCACTGGTACGGATTGTTTGCATTCTCAACGACGGGCAATATCCACCATTATCCTACATTTTTGTGAAGAACAAAACCTAATTAGAAGCGCGTTTCTTAAGTGTAATTTTTTTTTTTGCCAGATACTTGTTTAGATGTTTTAATCTTTAAGCTAAGAAACTAATGCGACGGCAAACTTAATTTTAAGGCACTAGAATAATCGAACAAAAATTCATAAATGCCATAAACCAAGTATGTTTAATAACGTTACCGAGTGAAGATGCCTGGCAGTAGGTGAACAAACAGGGAGGAGGAAAACACAAATCACAATATGATGTGTTGTGTTATTATACCCTTATTAAATTACATCATTCTATTCGGGTGATCTGGTGGTCTAGGGGTAAGGTGTTGGATTCAGTGCTGGGGGTCTGGGATTCAATCCTCAGTCCCGGCATAGATTTATCTGATTACCAAACCCTTCCTTCACCTCTGAGGAGACGTGTATTAATCACAACTTGTAAATGTATTAAATGCCAGGCCTCCACCGTGGTTCGGATCCCACGTTAAACTGTAGGTCCTTCATTTCTTCTCACAATCACCCTACCATTACACATTAGCGTAAGTGCATATAACCCGAACGGGTAGAATGACGTGGTAATAATAATAATAATAATAATAATAATAATAATAAATTATTATATTCAAATATTGTCAATTATACGCTTCTATAGCAATTAACTTTCGTTTCCCGGGAATCTAGGTCTTAGTGCCCAAACAGAATATGAGTATTATTGGACTTTTCAGAGGAGATATATTTAAACTTTTAAGCTATATTTTCAAGTCTATAGAATATGTTAAGGGTTATAGAAAAGAGTTTTGTGTTCATTCTAGTTCACTCCAAACTCTTGTACTTACAGGTTTTGTCAATATTTAAGCTAAGCGCGATAATATCTCAGCTACCTAAAAACCCTTCTTAATCGCCCATTTCAGATGGGTTTTTTGGGCCAGTTTAGTAATCAGACGTAATTCGCCTCAAGTGCGGCACTATACTAAATACAGGACGACACCATTTGAGGTGTACCAGGTCTGACTATGAAACTGGCCCATTCCATTCTAGTTTAGGTTGTATTAGTACAGCACCACACTTTAGGCGTACTAAGTCTGACCATGAAATAACCCGTCTCGACTCTATAGAGAACTTAAAAGATTTCCAATAACACATCAAATGCTAGCGGAATGTAGTCCTACAACAAAGTGGTGCGCGCGTACTAAGCTACACTTTCAATTATTTATGAATCCAATGTATTCTCGGAATCAATGAAAGATTCAACGGGTGGTAGACGGAGCGTACCGAGAAGTTGGTGGTAACGTCGCTATCATTAGTGTTATTATTTTACAAGAGCGGTGGTGGAGGCAATATTTAGACCAGGGTGAGGGGGAGAGGGATTATATTTTCAAAAGCAAACAGCTGAGCGTCAATAAGATTGACTGTGAGGATAGTGGGAGATCGTGGCGTGGAGTTTTGTCAAGTTAACGCTTGTTTGTGGCAGATTCACACTAAAGGGACTAAACACTGTGTCGTGTCGGTACCGTGTTCTGACTGTTTTGGTCACTGTAGTTACTCTTTTTTGACCAGTGGTGGATGTGTATAGGCACTGCGGAACTGCAGAATTCCCTATTTCCACATTATATTATCGATAAAATTTAATATAATGAGTCCTTTTTTATTTAATTCTTTCTTTATTTTTGTAGTACAATATATATTCCTTAAGTTTAATGTCAGTACTTCAGTAGCCATCCCCCAGTTTATGAGAAAGATACAAAAATCTTTGTATGGAACTATGCGGTTCACAGTGCCAGTGACGTGGTGTTTGACTGTTGTGGGCATGCGCACATAGGATGGGGATGGGAGGAAGGCGGGACTGCTAGGTAGAGAGAACACTGTTGCTCTCGCAGTGCCGGTTCTGGCGTGATGGTGGAAGGAAGTTTATTTTTACTCAGCATGTGCTGTGCTTAAAAAACGTGTACCATTTTCTTGAATGTGATAAAGTGTAGAAGAGTGTAGAATTAGATTATTATTCTGATTCCAGCTATTCTATTTAATTAATTTTTTCTCGGTTATTTTATTTAACAGAAAGACTAAATGCGCTTGTAGTACTTTTAATGGAGAAAAATTTCCTCAATTGTCATCCAGAGATAAAGGAGAATATTATTGAACTTTTTGGCGCAAATTAAAACAAGAAGAATGGATTCCATTTTTAAATGAATAGATTAAGCTTGAACTGTAACAATTTAAGTTAAAGTTACTAAAAAAGTTATTTTTTGTTAAGATTTTATCAAGTTCTTGAATAAATTTTCTTTTTATACATGTTTTTTTTCCCTTTTACACAATTTTAAAACAAAGGCTAAACATTATCTGGAGCAGCACCCCCACTAATTTTAGCTACGAGCCGCCACTGCTTTTGACATAAGAGTTTTTACGCTATTTCCTTTCAAATATTTTCTTTAATAAGATTATTATTTATTATTAATGTCGTAAATCATACACTTGTACTAAAGTTGTTATAAGTTTTCTTTGGACATAATTATTTCACACGATAGTTGCGTTGTAATGTTCTGCAGCCATTGTCATTTTGTAGATAAGAACCTTCGTGAAGGTTCGCGTTTGCCGGAAGATGCCGAACTAGGAGAAACGACAAATGGCCGACCATAGGGCATCCGATTTAATCCAAACTGGCAGGATTGTGCGCCTACCGTGCTGTATCGTTTGGACCGTAATTACACTTTTTGAAGCAATCCAAAACGACACAGTTGGAGCACGGTCGGCGCACAGTCCTCTCAGTGTAAATCCAACTAAAGCTGTATTATAATTATACTCTCATCCACTTTGTCCCCCATTCAACCAATCACACATAGGTTTTACTCCATGTACGAGTATAGTAGGAATCTGATAAGAAGGCCCGTTTCGGACAGTTACAAAAGTTACTTTAACTATTTTAATATATGCACCTTTCACTTTTGATAAATAATATCTGTATGAGCGTTTTTTTCAACCAGTGTGCCTCAAAGAGTCAGCAGGTGTGCCACCTGAGTTGGGAAAGATAAATTATTATTATTAGCACCGCGTCTTACTACCCGTTCGGGTTATACGCACTTACGCTAATGTGTAATGGTAGGGTGATTGTGAGATGAAATGAAGGACCTACAGTTTAACGTGGAATCCGAACCACGGTGGAGACCTGGCATTCCTCACATTCACAAGATGTCTTGTCAGAGGTGAAGGAAGGGTTTGGTAATCAGATAAATCTTTGCCGGGACCGAGGATTGAACCCCGGCCGCCAGCACAGAAGTCTGACACCTTACCCCTAGACCACCAGGTCACCCAGGAAAGATAAAAAAGAAGCAAGAAAAAATAAAGTCGAGGAATAATAAAAAAAATTATCTTTAAAGCCATTACTTACATTATTTTAAATAATAACTTTCTTTATCATTGCGTCTTATACTTGTTCAGGTTATACGCATATGTACCAATTACGTTAAGCTGTTAGGGATGAGGAAAGTTAAATTTAGAGAAAATGTAACCGCATTTGCGTCGAAAAAAAACCCACTCTCAGTACACCCGACTTAGATTGAAACCCCGATTTCCCTCTTATTGGATGTCTAGTCTATTGTGAGAATGAAGCCTTAGACCATGCGGCCACCGAAGCAGGTAACAAATTATTAGAGTTTTAGCTATATAAATCTTAAACACGAACTTAATACTCATTTTTTTAAATGATAAAATCTCTCCTTAAAAAACTCATTGTGTACCTTGACAATTTTAGTGCCTTGTTCAGTGTGTCGTGAGCAGTAAAAGTTTGAAAATTGCTGATCTATAGAAAAATACAACTAATAAAGTAAAATGTTATCATTGTTGAGCAAATTTTTTTTAAATATCTTTAATAGGTTTTTTCTACCAGAACTATAATATATTTTCCATGGGGATGTATGTGTTTCTGTTGATACCCGGTCAATGTTTCAACATTTTTCAATAATTTGATGGTGGGTGACCTGGTGGTCTATGGGTAAGGTGTCGGACTTCTGTGCTGGCGGCCGGGGTTCAATCCTCGGTCCCAGTACAGATTGATCTGATTACCAAACCCTTCCTTCACCTCTGACAAGACATCTTGTGAATGTGGGGAATGCCAGGCCTCCACCGTGGTTCGGATTCCACGTTAAACTGTAGGTCCTNAACCCTTCCTTCACCTCTGACAAGACATCTTGTGAATGTGGGGAATGCCAGGCCTCCACCGTGGTTCGGATTCCACGTTAAACTGTGGGTCCTCCATTTCATCTCACAATCACCCTACCATTACACATTAGCGTAAGTGCGTATAACCCGAACGGGTAGTAAGACGCGGTGCTAATAATAATAATAATAATAATAATAATATTAATTTGATGACCATTATAATTGGTAATGGATGACAGCCTCACATATATAACAAAATCAAACCATGGAGCTTTCAATTCATTTAGGATTAAGAATATTTATTTTTAGGAGATATAAAACTACATTCTATAGTAAAAATTTATCTTATTTGAAAAGTCTTCTATATTTCTCAAAAACCAATGACTTCTTAAAATAAAAATATCAAGCCGGGACACCTTAAATACACATTCTAATATTTGTTGAATATGAAAAATTGTTTAAAAAAATAGGTATTACCGTACCGCACAGACTTTCGATTTTGTTTATTTTAAAATACTAAAAACATAAAATCGTTAGAGCGGATTTCGATAAAATCTATTATTTTTTTCTTTTTTGCCCCCGCTAAACTACACTTAATTTTAGGGTTTGGTTATCTTATTCCTATAGCTCTTCGGTGGGACCTTATGAAAACCCCAGATACAAAGTTTTAGTCCGATCTGTCAAATGGTTTTGGCGATAACTCGAGAAACAGACAGATAAACGGGCATACAAATAAACGGCATCATGAAAAACACCCTTTCTGTTTCAGGTGTCATGAAACTCCCACATTTATCAAAATCTCAAGTTCAATTTTTTCTTACGATCACAATACTTCACTCTCCGAGAGGACGAGAGAAAGTAATAAATTAATCGAACATTCTCTTTTTCGAGAGCACTGGAAAGGAGAAATCGTGTATTATTACCATTACTAGTGAGGGATAATTTTGCTATTTCTTCTTTTCCTTAAAGTAAATACATCTCTTTTTCCATAAACCTTCTCGCACCCCCTACCCCCCTCCTCCTCCCACCGGTGAAATACTCTGGAACAACCTTACCCTTATTCATCGTGTGATGTAAAATGAACGACCATCCTATCAAATTAAAGAGCAGTACAATTAAAGTATAATGAGAATTGTTCAGAATAACTCTAGAAACTTTAGGGCATCAGCTCGTAACGCTTGTCATATTTTATAGCTCACAATTTAATTTGGCTGGAAGCTGTGTTATAGTACGTTTATTGTAAGTTTGTCCAATTCTCGCTGTTCGAAAAATCACTAAAATATAGTTTACGTATTTCTCTGCCTAGTAAAATATATATGTGTTAACTTTTATAAATGTAATAAAATCGAATTCACTCGCCAAAGTGACATCACATATTGGTGAGACATATTGATACTAGTTTTTTTAAATCTATTTTTTTAACTGTCAGGTTAAATTCACCATGAGCCATGTAATTGAATATTGTTTGCTATATTTTGTTGGATAAAAAGTGTATTTTTTGTGTGTTATTTTTATTTTATATCAAGCTCTTGCAAACATCTATGTTACTCTGTCTACCCCTAGAAAAAATAAATCAATGGTGGCCTGATGGTCTTAGGCGTTAAAGTCACATTGTAATCTGGTCCCCGTTGAGGAAGACCTTGAGGTTATTATCCTTACCAGGTTAACTGAGGGTGGTTTTTGACCAGTGATCTTTAATATGATTTTTGAATCGTTCCTTCAAGCTAAGGCGTATGCCTATCCCTAACCAACCTCTTAGAATAAGTCGTAAATAACGCTTATGGACTCGAGTCGGTGGCCGCGTGGTTTAAGGAGCGGCAGAAGGGAGCACGAGTAATTTTACAATTTTTATAGCATTACATTTTTTTTGGCCAAAATAAATCAAATATTTTTCCAGTAGCAACATAGAGTTCAGTTTTATGCAGATGCTAATATCAAAAGATCTTGAATATATGTCAAGGGTGTCCTGGAATTTGGTCAAAACTTTGTTTTTATTTAAAAAGTTTTGACCAAATTCCAGGACACCCTTGACATATATTCAAGATCTGTTGATATTAGCATGTGTAGAAAACTAAACTCTATGTTGCTCCTGGAGAAATATTTGATTTATTTTTGACAAAAAAAAATATATTCTATAAAAACGGAAAAATACTTGCACTCCCTTCTGCCACACCTTAACGTGCTACTCTTGTGTTAGACTAGACTGCCGAAGATAGGAAGATTGGGGCTTGAATCCTGGTCGAGTGTACAGAGGGTGGTTTCCCCTAAATGGTTTCTCACTCTACCTGCAAACAAATGCGGGTACATATTTTACTCCCAAATTATTATTTCTTAAGCATCTCTACTACATTAGCGTAATTATTAATGCATATGTATACATGAACAAGTACTAAGACGCGATATAAACAACAACAAAAACCCTTGTGTTTAAAGTTGAAGTAAGAAGAAAGATCCATCAACTCTTTTCCAAACCAGAACTGGTGTAGAAGCTCGCATAGAGGTCACTGTTTTAAGTCGGTCAGCTCAATCAATAGCGTTTTGATAGCGTTATGGTAGCTGTTTAACAGTTGCGTTTTGACAGTCAGGTGTGGATTCAAGAGTTTGGAGGCTTAAGCTAGCGGAAAAACGCCGTGTTACATAGCGTACAACCCGAATGGGCAGTAAGACGTGATGATAAAACTAAAAATGGCCAATTTCTGTACGAACTGATTATATAATAAGTCTTATGATTAGCTTACATCTACAACAGACACAACACCCTTACCCCCGGCCGTTAGTTAACTAATGTGAAAAGTGAAACCCCACTTTTATAAATGATAACATTATTTGTGAATTCCTGGGATCGAACCCAGGAGATTTAGCTAAGTAGGCAGACACGCTACAGGATGAGCTATGGTGTTGGACTATTATAATGTAAATAGTGTACCTATATACTTAGTCAGTTCTGAAAGTGCCCGTTAAATAACACCCACTCCCCCAACAAAATAGAAAAAAAAAAATTGAAGTAAGATGCGGTATACACACATACAAAAAAGCTTTAGCAAAACCTAGCAATCCCTTTAAAGTAGCCTACTTGTTTCAGTATGACAGACAGGAAGTTTTTTTTAAACTCGCCTTTGTCTTCTATGCGTGCTATCTATCTATAGGCATGATCTTTTTTCCACAGGCAATGTCTGCCCATTAGCATGACTCGTCCTTTGCATGATATCGCAGCACACATCATTTCCTGTCCTGCGGTGTCGTCCTCGCCTGAATCGCCGGCAGAAGTGAGGGGAGGGGGTACTCTGGGGACTTTTTTTTTTATGATCCCGGATGGGACTTGATATATTTATTTTTCCGCTCTCTACGTCTTACTACTCGTCCGGTTCTTCTGAATATTAACACTAATAGGAAAGGGATGAAGAAAGTATGATATATATATAGAATATATATATAAAATATATATATAATATATATAAATATATACAAATAAAAATATATATAAATATATACATATAAAATATATATAAATATATAAATAAATATATATAAAACAAATTACGTATCTCTTTTTGCTTAAGCGTTGGGGACTGGGTAGGTTTTTTTCAAGAGATTGGGGGATTGGGAACCATCGTTTCAAATAGAAGGAACTGTATACAGGTGGTTTGGGCAACTCATAGTAGGTAGGATTAAATAGTAGAATACTAATTGGAAATGAGTACAATAAATCGCCATTAGACTTCAGTCCAGCATAAGCTACCCATCTGAAAATTAGGTAATATTTACAGTATGTCCGGGGTAAAATTAGTTATTAGTGAGATGAGGAGCAAGGTTAGGTTGAGTCATGTTGGGCTCAATCTACCTCGGTCAGGAAATCCACTTCACGGTAATTGCCCAATTTTCTTTGGTAGGGAACTCTTATTGAAAGGCAACAGTGCCCAATTCATCTTGAAAGGGAAATCTTACTGCAATGTAGCAGTGCCTAATCCACTGTGGGTGTAGAATGTTAGTAGTAGCCTGGGGTCAAAACCGTGTTCAGTCCACCTAGGCCGTTTTGCCTGGAGAGAGGATGATAAATCATTTGAAAAAAAAACACCTCATGGGTCTGGTCGATATTCTAACCCAAATATCCCTGTCACAATTTTTAATATCAATTCACTCAAAGTAATAACATGTTTAATTTATTTTTAAATACGCGCTGTCAAAACTAATGACATGTTACTTTATACTGTACAAATATAATCAGAATTTGTTTAGAAACTGATTTTAAATGAAAAAAAGTAAATAAAAAAAAGAAGCCGGTTTAACCAATACTTTATTTGATGGAAACGTGTAAATCACGACTAAGATAAATCCTGTTCAAGTATATTTTAATACTGGGCAATGATTTAATGTGACCCCACGGAGTGAAATATCCATTTAAACACCTGAAAAGCACACATATTATTTATGAACAGTTATATAGTTTGACCAGAGGGATTTTCACTGGTATCATTATATGAACATCCCTAGCTATAGCACAGGGGTGTATCGTCGACAATGTTCCAATACTAAATTGTCCTAGTGCCTTATTTTAGGGGAAGTAATGGGTATAACTGGATACGAAAACATAAAACGTGAATAAAAAAGTCACCATTTTTAGTTAGTAATTAATTAATATATTTTTTTGTTTCACACTTTCACTTTGAAATAGGTTAAACCAATTATAAATCGTGTTTACAGAAGTGGTGAAGATATTCTTTGGTTTTATTAAATAGTTAATCTATTTATGGCTTTTAGGCCTTATATTTTACGGTTAGACAGGGTCTATCTCTTTTATTAAATGTATTTGATTACATTATTTAATACACATCTACATAAATACATTTATTGATATTAGGCGTGTCGGTTGACTAGGAAAAACCCCTTTAAAATAAATTACATCAGATAGATTTGGCCAAGTACTTTTCTTTATGGCTTGCTTATAAGGGGACTTTATTTCTCTGAGCTAAGGGTCCCGGTTTCCATTACCAGCCTAATTGAACAATTTATTATTGAACATTAATTAATTTGGGGTTTCTTCCTTTTACAAAGGATAATTGAAGGTTGGGGGTCTGGATGTTGTGCTCACTATATAATTAAATTATAATGTAAGTCGTGTGCTGATATGGTCAGTTGTTTCAGAAAGTGAACGTTAAATATCAATAATAATATTCCTGAATCAACTTCTAGCTTAGCAACAAGTTACAATTCAGTGGCCGAATGGTTAATGGCGTAACCTTGTTAGGTTGGTCTGCTGATTACGGGGAGATGGTTGATGGTCACGCAGTCCAAGGCGTTAATATCACAATGGACTTAATTGCCTGTGTCGAGAAAGTCAATGTTTGAATCTCAGGCAGGTGAGTAAAGAATGGTTTTCCAAGTATGAAATATCCAAATATTCTTATTCTATCTTCTCGCTAATTTAAGTACAGTCACTCTCATATACCTTCCTCATCCTTTCCCTTCTGACTAAGCCATATATATCTATGGTACAACCCATACGTGGACTAAACGTTAAGCTAGTCAAGTTTGGTTTGCCGGTGACGAGGAAATGCGGGTATGTTTCCTCTCAATTAAACCTTCTTCTTATCTACCTTAGTTTAATTGGAATAAATCTGGCTTGGAAGGGTAGTAAGGCTTAGAGCACACAGGCAGCGACGTGAAATGGGGCAACGTGAAACTTAGATGAGTCATACCAGACAGGCAAAGACTTGAGGCTAAGCTACACGACGTGGATCTGAGCGATCCACTTTAGAACAAAGTAATTTGTTTTCAACAGCGATCCTACGCTACATGATGAACGTCGAGCTCCTGATTGCCAAAGTATTTGCTAGACTCACCTATTTGGCAAAGCAGAAACACAAATTCCACCACAACCTTGTAGTGATTGAGAAGATATGGTTGCGATTGACATCCTTGCATACTCGACAGATCGTGACTGATGTTTCGTTAGTAAGAGAAACATATGGTGATATTTCTTACAGTAGTCTTAGTCTTGACGCACTTGATGTAACCACTCACTTCTTTCCTGCCTTTTCAAGGTGTTTCACATAAACTAAGAATTTTCACTAAGAATAACCCTACACGATAGTTTTGACGGCGCTATTTTGCCAACTGGAGAAGTATTCGCTGTACAGTATGCGTGTTGACTATCCGTTCTTTGTCACGTGTAGATGCCTCCCCCCCCCCC
>CABFVZ010001179.1:44390-57982 GCA_902151445.1 Timema monikensis
CGCGCTTATTGGCCGATTCTACACTAGCGGTTAAAACGGTAACAGTTAAAACGTTAGCAACTGCGCCTTTGAATGAAACTCTTGTTATCAAGTTAGAAAATAAATTTTCGTCTAAACCAGCGTTTTGACCGCTACCTCTGGGGGCGTTAAAACTGCCAGTGACGGTTTCAACGCCTCTGGAGGCGTTAACGGTCAGTTGTGCCTCAATGTCACAACAAGTCTTTCAGCAGGAATAATAAATACTCTTCCTCAAGATGGTATCACGTTTTGCAATATTTTCATTCACTCTACCAAGTAGTTCATCAAATGAAACCACAGAAATTATATAGTACAAAAATAACTTCTTTGGGTACATTCTGTGATTCATAAACATAATATGAAAATGTCCTGTTGAGAGACGGTTCGATAATGTGGGGTGAGTCCACCAACGTCTTATTTGACGAGTTTTTTTTTTTGCGGGGTTCCTTCAACAAAACAAGTCCCACTGTACAGCCGGCCTCTACAATGCTCATTTTTAAACCATTCTGCACAAGTGGAGGCAACGACCGCGTCATTTAAATCGCTAGTGTGGAATCAGTAGCGTTTTATGGTAATTTTTTAACAGTTGCGTTTTGGCAGTCAGGTGTGGATTCAAGAGTTTGGGGCTGTAAACTAGCGGCAAAACGCCGCGTTTTAACCGCTAGTGTAGAATCGGCCGTAATCGCTGCCTGTGTGTGGCGCGAAAATTAACCAAAGCCGTAGTATTAAACGTAATCATGATTAGAAACTCTTACGTCACAAAGTGAAGAGCGAGGATATTTGATTATAAGTGATTATACCCCCAAGTTATAAAACCTTCATGTGTCACATCACAAGCTTTGTCGAGTTCCTATATTCACTGATTACTTTTCCCCCGTGTGTTTTCGACCATGTAGCTATGCAATTCACAGTTACTACGACACATGATTACGTCGGTGCAACAGAAATTAGTCAATGTAATAATCGTCCCCCAACGGTGATTCTAATGAACAATGACATCTGGTCCGTGCAGATGCATTCCTCCAGGCGCTCGTATATGTTTTGACGTCACAAAGGACTAGGTCTATTGTTAACGTCTGTCCGGGAATCATTTGGAAAGGGAGTGGGGGTGGAGGTGTAGGGAGGAAATAATAGAGGGGCACACAACAGTTCTATATCAAAGGGATATGATCAATAATGTTTAGTTTTGATTGTGTGTTTAAATAAACAAATGATGCCTCAAAAACATCTACACATTTTTATAGTCACAAGTAGTTTATGTTAAACTATGGACAATTTTTACTAATATGCTAAGTGATGATGAGTCTTTTATCCCCAAATAATTGTAATAATTATAAAATAAGCTGGATTGAATCCACATCTTCATTCAACCTTTCTAATCAAGAATCTTGAGTTCGGATCGTGGAAAAAAAAAATTATAAACCTAGGAGGAAAGATACATAATTTAATACGAAATATAAATAATAACTAAATGTTAACATTTGTTTTATTTTAATTCATTCACTATTATACTTCATACATTCAAAGTTACATAGTGTCATATGAACAACCTTATCTGGCAGCTAGAAAAGTTACTAGATCTATTTTCATAAGAATAAGTTTATCCGACAATTAGAAATGCTACTAGATGTTTTTTCATAAGAACCTTATCTGACAGCTAGAAACTTTAATATACCAAAATTTTGATAAGTAAGACCGTTCTGGAAGGCATTATTTCGAACCATAATCCTACTATTTAGTATAATTTGATTGGATAAAATAACAACCTACTACCGTAATGGAAGGCCTTTTATCCTAACAAAATAACTACACAGTAGAGTAGATACGAAATAAGGCCTTTAAATTCCTACCAAAATCATGGTATAGCTCAATGTTTTATAGTAAAAATCTTATTTGAGAGCTATAAAAGTTACTAAACATACTATAACGTATTAATACTTCAAGTAATTTGATATGGAGCTGAAATTATTGATATATATTATCAATATCTATAAAATAACACTAAAAAAATATTAAAATGTTATCAATATTGACGCTTTTTTCTAAAAGTTTCCATCCACCCAAATTATACTGTAGAAGCATTCCAATTTTTATAAATTTAGTTTAGTAATTGCTACTATTTTTGAGTGTTAGGTGTGATAAGTATTTTTTTAACAATTTTGGGCCCTCCCTGGTCAAGGCTATATGAATCTCAAAAGAGAAATAACTAGATGATTATATCGTAAAAAAGTGTTTATTTTTAAGGGCAACATAATTCAACTAACCCGGACCGTTGGACGTGCATACTACCAAGGAGCTATTTTCATCTATAGCCAGGTTAGCTGAAGCTAACTCAGGACGATTTGGTTTTAGGGACGTTTACTACCTCTGGCGTAGTGTCAAGTCTTGGTAGGATTTCTCATATTGATGTATTTACGTTTTATTATTTAAGTTTTTAAGAAAAAATATTAAAATAAACCAATTTTTTTAAATAATTCTGAAGATCATCTAACAGTATCACGAAACTAGTTTTATTTTTATCTCTAAGTAGTTTTTTTAATTTAAAAAAATATTGTTTACAATTCGAGTTATTTAGTTTATTCACGGAAATGGACAGTAGAACTCTTTCTGCTAGGAGGTAGATTGAAAATGTCCATTAAAGCATTATCTATATAGTCGACTTCCACGGCCTAGGGCCAAAGTGCTCAACTTAGGAACCGCCTTTTCTCGGCTAAGAACCCAGTCAGGTTCAACGAATTTTTCTTGAGCGATAAAAATCCGTATCACGAACTCCTTAGAAGGGGAAGTAAAGACGTTGGTCCCATGACGATTGTAGCATGTAAAATAAACCTGGAAGGTATGACAAAATACCATTCCCTTTAAAATTGGTGGGCCCTTTCGCTCTGGTTCATAGAAAATTCTCGTGTGCTGATATAATCAGTTAGTTCATAAAATGCACGTTAAATACCTCAAATAAATAAAATATATGTATATAGGCTATATAATAGGAAACATGAAACAATATATTTTAAAATGCAGGCCATTACTGTCCAGGCGCAAATAGCGGAGTGAGTGTTTATACTCGTCAGTGAAAGAGGTAAACTGTTATCATGTAAGCTAGAGGACTCACAGAATGAAATAATTATTTTTACTCTCTTTATTTTTATTTAGTGCATTGGCTTCAAAGTGGGATATTACTTACAGTGCTTAAGGCGGTTGTGCCTTTTCATTTGGCTTGGAAATGCAGAGCCATGGATTCATTAATTTTTATTGTTTTGCAATTTTATTTTCAGAAACGGTTTGTTAAATAATAGAAGCATATTGATTTAGTTATACTTTTTATATACACACCTCTATAGTTTTAACAGTGATCAAATATCGATAAAATTGACATTTTTCAATAGAAAACTGCCGGCTCCATAGCAAAAATTAAAAAATGTAACAAAAAAAAATCTATACGTTATATTAAAAGGGGTGTTGAAAATATTAACATAAAAATCTCACTCATTCTCGAGAAAACTGGTGTTTACAAAAGTATGAATTTTCCGCAAGACCTGTCTTGAAGCTAGAACCATCTACGATTTCCGTGATACATCGGTTCTTGTTGGCGCGGAAGGATACTTTGGTCGTCTATGAAGCCATGCCATGCCTTTCACCCTTTCACCCACAATCCCACAAAATGGGGTTCATACTTGCACTCAACAGGGCCAAGGGCCTTAAATTTTTCAAGTTAAGATGAAACACGCATCGCAAAATAACTTCGAATTCACTATGTTGTCGGCAACGTCGTTAATGAGCGCCAGCCCCAACAACCCCTCATATGTGGGCGTCCCTTCACCACTTTCCTTCACGGTCAACCGACACGGGGCCTCGCCATCATTTCCTCTACCATGGCCTGGTGAACTTTTAACGTCACTTCCGCGACTTACACGCCCCATTTGAGCGCCGAAGTGAATGACGTGGAAGATTTTTTTTCTTTCTCTTTTTTATTTTTTTCCTCTCTCTACTTATGAAAACACATCGTAGACGAAACCTCTTTTCATGCACACTCATCATTGTTATTCAGCATGAGTGTGCAGAAAACCTACCTTTCAGTGTTTGGTCGAAAATAAGGCAGCCAACATTCTAATTGGTTTTTTTACGACCCGATAAATTTCGTCATCGACTGGTTTTATGATATCGAGAAAGTTTATGGATTTTACTTAACTATAACCCACACCAGCTATCACGCAGACAAAGGCATATGCCATGTATCTTTTAGTTTCCTGGTGATGGGGAGGTCTGAGTTCAAATCTCTTCCAGGAATACATAGGGGATTTTTCCAAAATCTTTTCCAGCTTATCTACAAGTAAAACGCTTACACCTAATCTAAATTATATTCTACTCCTCCTTTTTGTAAATATCAGGATATAATGAACGGGTAGTAAGATTCAGAGTACCAATAAAAAAAGACTAAACTATAATTATTGTATTTTAGAGCACTTATTTACGATAGCCCGGCAACTTAAGGTAGGATTTCCCATCTAGACTAACTTTTATTAGCAAAGTTTTCCAGTTAAGATCTTAGGGACCATTATTAAATTAAATAAGGTTTTTTGGGAGGGTTTGATGGGCTCAGTATTGTCTTACGTTTTCTTACTCTATATCCATTACGGTTTCTACCCTGTGCCCTGGGTCAATTTCTTATTCAAGCCATATCTTTTCCACTACCGGCTGGCTAGGCCTGTCTTAGCTTCAAACGCCTTATAATCTAACTTAAGACTAGGACAAGCACAATACCAAGTCTCCAGCCATTAATTCATCACTGTGAAAGGGTAAACCCACATTTAATCAATGATAAATTTTTCGGCCATGCAAGAAGTTGAACCAGGGACCCTTAGATCTGTAGAAATACATGTTACCGACTGAGCTAAGGTGTCGGCAGAAGTCATATTACGTATGGGTTTTTATAAATGTTTATGGTGACAAAATTTTCTTTGTGAAAAAAATATAATAAGTTATAAAATTTCTCTTATATTTCATTTACTTACTGCAAATAAAATATTCTAAAATTTCATATCACGCGCTTTGTTACCAATCCTTATGTCCAAAAATTACCAAACGATTAAAATAATATAGCTTACCAAATTGTAAAATAATTAAGTAGAATATATGGTGGAAAGGATGTGACGGAAAATCTTATGACCCCTTACGTGGGGGGAGAGGTTATAAAATCACGAAAGAAAAGCCTTACGTAATTTAAGGACGACCCCTTATGACATCAGTGAAACCAAAAGAATAAATTCTTTAATAAAAACAAAACCTGCTTCGGTGACCCCATGGCCTAATGCGCTACTCTCGTGCTGGACTAGACTGCTGAGGTAGATCAGAGTTCGATCCCGTCCGGATGCACTGAGGGTGGTTTTTCCTAGATGGTTTTCCACTCTTCCGCCACGCAAACGCGGGTGCATGTACTCTAAATCAATCCTTACTAAAACCTATTAGTTTAATTAGTACATAGGCATATAACCCTAGAGGGTAGTAAGACGTGGTGTTAAACAAAATTACGTACAAGAGCACAAATAAATTATTAATTTATCGGCCTATCGAGAAGAATTATTTTTATGTTCCTCGAGTAGAAATCAAAATGGCACATATATTTATAATCTCAAAATGAAAAATCAATAATTGTATAATAAAAAATTTTATATATTTTTTTAGGTACATTTTGTTATATATGGAAGAAGTTACTGGAAAGATGTAAACACATTAAAGGGAACGAATAAAATATGATTTTACATTGAAAAGAAAAAGGTTCACACTTTACTCTGCTACCACTGGACAAATAGATTAGATCTTCCTCTGACCGAGGTTTCATTATATTAAAAATTTTCTCTTTCCTTTCTCTCCCGTTTGCATTGTTTAGTTTCCTCTTTTATTTAGGAAGTTACGTTTCCCACTCCACAATGAGTTCCGATAGAATGAAACCTAGGTGGGGGGGTATTGCATTTTTGTGCAGATAAAGTGGAAAGACATCCAACTGGGATTCGAACCCCAAACCTCCCCATCCACGGTGTTCAAGTTCAATGCAGCCCCTTCGGTCTCGTGCTTGTGGGTGTTGGGAAAGAGGATGGGAAGCTACGTCACAACTCACAAGGTGAAGGGGACAGAAATATCACCTGCCCTGACAACAATTCGTCAAGTTTATGTACTGTCCAGTTTTCAAAAAAAGAACATTTTTGAAAATTCAAATGTATTGTTTTCCGTCCTAATTGATACAAATTTACTAATGGTTTGTGTTATTTTATAGATATTTATAATATGTATAAAAAATGACAGCTGAATATCAAGTGACATGACTTATGAATACGTGAAAATATATCTAGTAGCTTTCCTACCTGTCAGATAAGGTTCTTCCTATGAAAATTAGATTGTAGCAGTATATCATCCATGGTCCCTTGACTTTTAATCGTGAAAATGTCAAGCCCCTTGCAATACAGCTCCTAAAAACTTTTTATTTTTACCGTTCTAATCGAATCTGATATATAAATATATATGTATATATAAAATGGCGAGAGGTAGTCCGTTATCATTCGGGCCCTAGTGCACCGTCAAGGGTAGGTGGGAAGGGAGGGAGGGGGTGAAAGGCGTGTCCGGGGTTGAAGTCTGACAGTGCAAGATCCATGATACGGCCCAACGGGTCCAGCATGATGGATTAACAGTCATTGTGTTGCCGCCGCCATTAAACCCTCAGGCCTCGAGCCGAAAAATGGGAAACATATCAAGTCAACAAACTCACGTTGCGTTACCCTCCCCCCTTTCCTCTCTTCTAAAAAAAAAAAAGAAGAAGAAATAAAGATAGAAAAATACTGCAGGAGCTAGGTAGCATATATTTAGGCTACGTTGAACGAATTTTACACAAATATTTTTTGTGTCTGCTATTTTCAAGAGATTGGTTTGTTACCATCGCTATTCGAATTCATTACCTAGATATTTCGAAATGAATGTCATATTGCAGGGCCGTACGCAGGATTTTTGTAAGGGTGGGTCAGTGATAATTTTTTTTAATGATTAGGTATTGGTTAAAAATACAATAACCTAATATATTATATAGTTATGTTGATTGGTGACACATTCAATATTATTGAGATGGTCCCTTTTAAGTAATAAATAACAAATTAAATATTTGTATTTTTGGGGGGATGGTATCAAATTTAACCACAAAAGAATCACATAATCATTCGCAGCAATCAACCATTCATGGCGCGTCAATAACAAACAGCTTGTCCAAGATATTATCTATACTTATATACTAATATTATAAAGAGGAAATATTTGATTTTGTTGTTGTTTGTAATGGATAGACTTAAAAACTACTGGGCCGATTTTAAAAATTCTTTCACCAATATAAAGATACATTATCAGCGAGTAACATTGGCTATATTTTATTTTTAAAAATTAATTTATTCCTTATAAAAATGTCATAGTTGTAAACAAGTTATAATATAGCTATATTTATTGACATAATCTGGCTTAGAATTACGTTTCAGAGATAACGTTTCCATTTGAAAACGGGCACCATGGGGGGGGGGCATATATATAAATCTTATACTACTACAATGGGTCACAGGTAGCGCGGGGGAGGGGGGGGGAGCGGGGGGCAAGTGAGGGCCTTATATAAATCTATTAACTCAGTGGGTCATGGGCAACGCCGTGCGGGATTGTCTAGTATAGTATGATTTTGGTAGAAAGTACAGTAGAAGTTAGTTACTAAAGTTACTAAAACAATGTTAATATATTCATATATTCATACATAAAGTTATGTCATCTGCAGATGTTACTTTTAATAGATATTATCAATACCTATCAAATAACACAAATAATATAAGAAAATATTATCAATGTTGGCCACAAAAAAATATGTTTTGATTTTATCTACTGTTCTTTCAACCAAAATCATTAAACTTTAGGGAAGACATTATTAAGTAGAGGTCCTACAAATATCACTTCTAGCTGGAATCTACATCTGGAACAGTTTTTGTTCTCGTCTTACTATTGATATTGTTTTATCTAGTGTACATTTATTTCTCAATTGGAGAGTTAAGAATCCCACGTGCGTACGACCCTGTCACATTGTATCGCTTTACTTCAAAGTTTTATGTTACATCTTTCGTGAAAGAATGCTTCAAAAATCAATAGAATTGCTTTATTTTATATTTTATTTAAATAAGTTGTTGACAAATATTGGTTGTTAAAAATTCTATAAACCAAACAAGTTAATTCATTTTTGGAGACAATTATTTGTGTAAATTTAAAGTTGGCCTTTAATAAATAACTAAGCCCTTATTAAACTCTGATTTCTCAAAACAAAAATTCCCTATATTTAAATTTTCTTTAATGCCTTATTTTCTTTTAAGAACTTTCTGAAATGGCTTTAAAATAGGATTCTGGGGAAAAAAAATTGCATTCCAAACTCATTTCTCAGGTTGTATATGTGGGTTTTTGAAATCCGTAATACAAAATTCCTTCTGTTTCACCGGTTCTACTAAAGAAATTCCCATGTGTGCAAACATTTTAGAAAGTATTATAGTGCAGCCTTTATCAAAGTGTGTGGTCCTTGAATCTTCGGACTCCCAGAGACCCATTCAGACGATTGTCAAAACTTTAAAAACTTTATGAGGCTACATTATTGAAATACACTTCAACCAAAACAAAATATTGCAATATATTGAATACAAAAGTAATAAGTGTATTAAGTGATACATCGTATATTAAAGAGTTTTGCATAAATGTTAATCAATGTCACCATTCTCACTAAAAAAAATGTTTTGTAAAAAAACCCATAAATTATTTTAAAAAATTAAGGTTTTAATTTTTTATTAATTAATTTAAAAAATATATACAGTATTCACTAAATTTCACATTTAAAATTCTAATATTGTTAACATTTATAAATAGAATAAGTAACCATTATCTTGGAGTTCCGCAGTTTTTTTTTTTTTAGTTGTTTAGAGGGTTCTTGAGGTCAAAAAGTTCAAGAATCACTGGCGCAATTGAATTGAATTTTAATATTTCCTAATTCTTTCTTAATTCTTCTTTTCTATTGTCGAATTCTGCCATAGGTATTAAGGACAGAATGTTTCTACCTTGATGCGGAAATGTATTTAGTTACCATACAACCCAATTTTTAAGGGAGAAAATCAGGGAGGAACGGAAAATAAACCATTTATCCAAATCACCGTGCTTATTTCTTTAGTTTAATTTTTTTTCTATGCAAAGGACTATTATTTAAAGTTTGAAGTTTAATGTTACAAATTCACTAATATTCTAGTATTTTTTAGTTCTTTATTTGTGAAATTCTGTGTTTTCCTGGTATTAAAAAAAATAGAAATGCATTTGCTTTAAATGTTTTCTCGATTTATCTGCCACCAGGTAACGCTGCGAATGGTTTTTTTTACCAGTTTAATGTCTACTTCTATCTCCAGGCAAATGCTGGGGAAATTCTCTCTTATTAAATTATGTTGTGTTACACGTATCAATACACTACATAATATAACATATTGATACATATGACAAAACATGTTGAAAAGGTTTTTTGTTAAATGAACATGAGAAAAAACCAGTTGGAGGAGGGGAATCAGGATTACTGGTAAAAATGGGTTTTCCCATCTAATTAAAAGGTAAAATGTAATATTTTTCTTTTTTACAAATTTAAATCAAACAACTTTCTAGCAAGATCATAACCCGATTGAATTCACGACCGTGACACTTAATATCTCAATTGTATCCCTTCTTAATTAAATGATTAACTTCCACCGTCACAGATATCGTCCAGAGAGATCCAAACAAACCAAGCGGAAGTGAACAATTACGGAAGGCAGACAAGAGCCAACTATTAAACTGCCGGTGCCACACAGTAGGGAATTCTCAAGATACCAAAGCTGGTTTCACTGAGGATATAACCCCCTGGCCTACACCCCCTGCTGTGTATGAAAAATGAACCATTCAAGGCGGGAAAAACTTTACTTTGGAGACTTTCCTTCTGCTGAAAGCGAGTTCACCGTCTTCTCCTTCTCTCAACCC
Organism: Timema monikensis; assembly: GCA_902151445.1. Taxonomy (NCBI): domain Eukaryota; kingdom Metazoa; phylum Arthropoda; class Insecta; order Phasmatodea; family Timematidae; genus Timema; species Timema monikensis. The sequence goes on from CABFVZ010001179.1 coordinate 54,450, forward strand.
CTCCTCCTTCACCCTTCTTCTTTTTCCTTTGTGCGCTAGGGTCAATCGTTTGATAAATTAATCCAACAAACTTTTTTCCTCTCATTATTTTACAATAGGAAAGGCACATAAATGAAATAGAGCATAAAAAGAAAGGAAAAATTAAAAAAAAACGTTTACATTCGAATGGCGTACGTACCTTTTTATGGCGGTGCGTTTGAAAGGACAATAGTAAATCATGACTAGCGGTGAGCATGTAAAGGATTAGGTTTATTCCGGAAGTTATCAAGCACGTTTGTTTTGCAATTTTTTTTTTTGCAACGTCTAAAGGATCCATAGGGAGTGCCGATACCAAAAGGACACGTCCGCCATTATTATCAGGTTAAGTAAAGTGATTTAGAGAAACCTACTTCCGGCCATATCTCACTCGTGACTGAAATGTTAAAAAGATCGACAACACATTTTTAAGAATCTCTGTTTATATTAGGCCTACGTCTAGTACCACAAATAATTTAGTGATTGAGGTTTAGTTCTTCCAATTATTCAGATATTCTGATAATAACACTAAAGTTAGGTATGAAATATTAGGAGGCACGTGATTTTAGAAATTTTCTAGTGAAGGTAACTATGGTTTATGATAAGAACACTCCATTGATTGGAATATTTAAGGTAGGAAGGAAGAATAAGAATGTGAACTAATGCCTTTTTTTAACACACTAAATAAAATATTTCTTCAATATTATGTGGGTTTATTTTGATATTATCCTCATAGTAACCACCAAAGTTGTTGACTATTTATTTATAATGGACATCCAAGAAATTGATGATAAAGCATTATCGTCATTTAAAATATTTCTCATCATATTTCAAATATGAAACTAGTGAAACAACTTTATGAAGAAAATTAAGCTAAACGTATCTACTAAAGCATTGCTCCACAAACCGTGTTCCGCGTTAAACATGACGAATTAAGTGTGCAGTGAGGTCACAACCCAGAGACCACGCATCGCTTTTCAATAAGAAATAAGCTGGTATCGTCGACAGCAGGGTTTCATCCTTATTTCTTATTTAATCGTTTTAAAACATCTGACAAAATCAAAAGCTTCATCTTAAGCTGGAGCTACTATGGCTTACTCAAATTACTAATGACCTGAATAAAATATTTCCAACTGTTAAATATTAATAATATTAATACACGTCTTGTCAGAGGTGAAGGAAGGGTTTGGCAATCAGATAAATCTGTGCCGGGACCGAGGATTAAACCCCAGACCCCCAACACAGAAGTCCAACACCTTACCCATAGACCGCCAGGTCACCTACAAATGTTAAAGAAGCGGGCACAGACAAAGAGCTTCAATCTTTAATCTCCAAACATTTGAGGCTACTTAGGGGGGTGGGAAGGGGAGAAGAGGGGGGGGGGGGAAGCTTACACTTTACCTATTCTGACTAGCCATTGGACTGGGTGCGTAATACATTTTCTGGTGCGGTGGCGCATACCCAAAACAAAACGGTGTACCGTAAAAAAAAATTAGTCTTGAATCGTGAACTTAAAAAGTTTGCAAATAACTATACTAAAACAGTATTTCAGATGTTTTGTCCAAATTTTTTCTTTCTGTGATAAAAACTGCAAATATTCTTACCTAAGCTCGTGTTATCTTACATCCCACAGCTACAGGAACGAATAATACAATGGCTATACAATCATTAATTGTTTATTTACGTCTTTGGTTGAAAGGGAAAGGGTGATTTGGAACATTCTACTTCCAATAACTAAATAAATTTGTTCATGAATGTCCCCGTGGGAGGTGGCAATGGCTGAAAAAGAATGTTCCCATCCTTTGCAGCAGAATGGGGGTCTTGAATAAATTTGGGTTCTGATGGTATGGGTGCCTGGTAAGCTGATTGAAAATAATACCATCTGCGGTAAAGGTGCGGAGAGAAATCTTTAGAAGGGGATTATTTAGCACCTCTTTTTAGGATACCTTGAGTGAGGGCACAAAAGTCAAAGTCAAGGCCTCCATTTTGGAGTTTTTCACAAAAAATTTAAATTTGCTACCATAACAACAAGATTTTTATAAGTGGTGGAGGTTGTGTGTGTTGCAACTTTTTATATCATCGCGATTTACTATCTGTACAGGTTAAACGCATGTATGAAAACTATTATAATAGAGTAGGGATAAGAAAGGAAGCATTTTATAGATAATCTACCCGCATTCGCGTGGAAGGAGAGTGGGAAGCTATATATAGAAATCTGCCCTCAGTACACCCCAGCGAGATTTGAGCCCCGATCTCCCCATTATTAGCAGACCAGTCCAACACTATAAAGACGCCATAGACCATTCGGCCACTGAAGTGGGTGAGGGGAAACTTCACTAACGTTTAAGGTCACCTGCTGTTCCCAAGGATGGGGATGGGTAGCGGCGCTCTTGTTAATTTGTTCGTCTTCAGAGGTCGTGGATATCTCGAGTGTATGTTTGATCAATGTCTGGTCTTTCGCAAGTTGAGCTGAGACGTTCTGTTGGTCGTTAAGTCGAGGAACGTATTTTGTAAGAGGTTAGTTAGACCATGAGGTAACTTTTCAGATAAAAATGGTTGAAGGTTGAAAATTGAAAGTTCTTTAATTCTTTTAGCGAATTTATCAAGAATCAAGCTTAAAACTCGGAAATCCGGTGTTCCTAATAATATTATGTATCTTAGCTTAAGTTAGTTTGTAAGTCTTGGTTTGGATTCAAGTGCGACAAATTACAAATAACTTATAGGTTAGAATATAATGCAGTGCATATTAAACATACAAGTGTTTCCGTAATGGTTAGGAAGACACACAATCTATTTGCAAATAATTTGAATAGGTAACTTATTTGTTCTGGTTAACAGTGGTGCATCCATAAATTTACTAATGAGAGGGGATGGCGTTGGGGAGTCTAAGATGAAGGTAGGAAGGAATAAAATCAAGGTTGTAGCGAGCGTGAAATTTTTGGGAGTACAAGAAATATTATTAATATTAAATAACCCTAGAATATATTTGAAAATATTTATATGGTATATTAGTGGAACAATTTAAATGTCAAGTGGCCACCTTACAATGTGCCGATTTTTTATTTGTACTATTTTCTAATTTGTAATTCTTGAAGCACTTTTATTGTGTGTTACTGTGTACATTTTGAATACCAAGTCATAAACTTGGTTATTATATATGTACACACACACACACACACACACACACACACACACACACACACACACTTTTCAGTGTGGTAGAAGATTGAAATTTGTCAGGTGGTTATAAGAACCGCCCCAAGCAACCATTAAGGTCTGATCCATACATTTCATAATTAAGAAGTAGCAAATGGGGAAGGTCGTACTTTCCAGATTCCTAAAACTAAAACAAAAAACCCTTTTTATTGGGAAATAAAATGTAAGTTCCACATATAAGTCAATATACATTCCTGGAGAACTGAATGCCATTAAACATATCGAGTTTCAAAATTTGGGCCCGTGAAATGAAATAGTTCTAAGTTTATAATACTGATATATATATATATATATATATATAT
>CABFVZ010001179.1:58046-98098 GCA_902151445.1 Timema monikensis
ATATATATATCTATATATATATATATATATATATATATATATATATAACAAAGCCCTTGTATATTTTAACCCTTTTAGCCGGAAACTTTATGTAAAAAGGTGTAAAACGTGAAAAAAGGTAGAAATATCATCACATTTTTTTTATAAAAAGAATAAAGAGAGTACTACATAAAAAGTGTAGAAAGGGTTAAAAGGTTAAAAAAGGAAAATAGTGCAAAAAGATTAACAAGGGTAGACATGGTAAAGGGGATAACTTGAAAATGTTAAAAAAATTATCTAAAAATTGACTTTATGAACTGTTGGTCCTTTTTGCCTTTTTTGCACTTTTTACCATAGAATATAACTTTTTTCCTTACTACCCTTTTTAGCTTTTTAATCCTTTTACACTTTTTACAAATTATACTTACCCCTTTTTTATGAAAAATATTGATTAGATTTAATTTTGATCACCCGCCTCGGTGGCGTAGTTGGCTAACGCGCTAGTTTCATGTTGAGCTAGACTGTCGAGTATGGGGAGATCAAAATTCGAATCTTGGTAGGGTAAACTGGGGGTGGTTTTCCCTAAATGTTTTTCTACTTTCCCCCCACCCAAATGTGGGTTCACTTCCTCTAAATCCAACCTTCCCAATTCTTAGCCCATTAGTGTAGTTAGTTCTTAAGCGTGTAACCTGAACGTGTAGTAAGACGAGGTGTTAAAAACATACTTTTGATCCTTTTTTGGCATATCACTATTTTCACCCTAAACTAATTCTCTCAGGCAAATCTGGGTACTTCATGCTAGTACCTTATATAGTTCATTCATTCGACACAGCGCTAGTGCTCTATATTTAATTCCTACTCCAAATATTATATTAAAAGCATATTTGTGGTCATGGAGTTTGAGGAGGTGTAACCCTCTCGTTTCTCTCCGAGTGAGTCACTGCTGGTGAGTCTCATAGTTTCTTTGATTGCTGAAGTTTTCTAGTACATAGGCGTACAGCACAAGCATATAGTAAGACGCGGTGTTAAATAATAATAATAATAATAATAATAATAATAAATTGGTTGTATGTGCGCTATTCATAAATTCCCGTTTGTATTTCTTGTTAATGAATCTGCAAGCCTTACCCATTTTTATTTTTCACTCAAATTAAGCTTTGTAATTAAACACTTAATTGTTCCGGTGTTTAAATCGCTTGTATTTGAGTAATAAGAAAATTAAAAATATTTCGCACGATATAATTTGGTGGGTTTTTATTCTTTTGTTTGTGAAGTTTCTCACGAACTATCTAAAAAAAAAAAGTTATTCTTTTCCGAAAGATGTAGGATATTTTTAAGCTTGCTTGGATAAAACTAAGGATGTTTCGTCATTTTATAAGTTTTATAAAATAATGTTCGTGTTTGTAAAAGAAAACCTAGGGGTGTGTATATCTAAAATAAGTGTTCCCAGTCAGTCGAGACCCTGTCTTATATGGCCCATCTCAAGTTGAATCAGAGTTGAAGCTGGGACTAGGCAGCAAAGTAGAATAGAACAAGGTCCTCCCCCAACAGTTTTCACGTGAAGAGACAAAGAGACGGGCAAGCAACTTTACAAAAGGACTTAGTTCAAGTCTTAACAGTTACAAAACACCATCAGTACTTGACACGCCACTAGTCCTAGTTAATGCAGCTATCAGGACATTTACTGAGGTGTAAGGAGACACCACCTTGACTTGTCTGATAAGGGTGTGGGGAGGGGGGGACAAAAAGCCCACGTCAGTAATGTGATTCTATATTAGGTTACATTATCTAAAGAGACCTGTAGGTTTGGTTAGAGAAACGACGCTGCCATTCTAAATTGATTTGGAGTATTGTCTTCGAACACAGGACAAATCTTACTAAAATAGAGGGTTGATACCAGAATTTTCTTTTTGTGCAGAGAACGTATACAATAACATAATGAGTCATTTTTCTATGTAGATTATAAGGGCCAGCCTGGAAGGGTTGGGGGGTTTCGGGAGTTAAACATTTCCCCCATTACGAATGTAATATTAATTAATTTTTATCTTACACCTGCCTGTTTTCAAGGAATGTAAAACTTATAATATACAAAACATTAAATTTAGTGGTTGTTCTCTTACTTTACACGACGAAAACAAATATTTTATGTTTTAAAACAAGGTTATTGGGAATTAATTTGGTCCAAAAATGAATTAGAGTATTGGGGAGGAGAGTAGATTACATAACTATGAGTTGTATACCCTGTACTCATCACAAGAACTTGTTGAAATATTGTATATTACGGTGGGCAGGTCATGCAGCATGAATGGGAAATTCTAGAACCTTGTTAAGGGTACTGACTAGTGAACCCAATGGAAGGAGACCATTGGAAAGATCTAGACACAGATGGGAGGATAACATTAGAATGTACCTGAAAGAAATATTGTGTAACAAGGTGGACTGGATATAGCCAACTCAAGATAGGGATAGGTGGCGTATCTTTGTAAGTGCGCCAATGAACCTTCGAATTCCTAATGCCATAGAGTAAGAAAGTATGTAAGCTACCCCTCAATGCCTAGGATAGTAGATTTTTGGAGCCTAGTAAAATCTTAGAATAAATAGTACCTAAACTTTTTATTATGTTTTAAAACTTTATATTATGTTTTTAGACGTATTCAATGTTACTAATGACATTGGTGACCTGGTGGTCTAGGGGTAAGGTGTCAGACTTCTATGCTGGCGACCAGGGTTCAATACTTGGTCCCGGCAAAGATTTATCTGATTACCAAACCCTTCCTTCACCTCTGACAAGACATCTTGTGAATGTGAGGAATGCCAGGTCTCCACCGTGGTTCGGATTCCACGTTAAACTGTAGGTCCTTCATTTCATCTCACAATCACCCTACCATTACACATTAGCGTAAGTGCGTATAACCCGAACGGGTAGTAAGACGCGGTGCTAATAATAATAATAATAATAATAATAATAATAATAATAATAATGACATTCGACAATCAAAACGTATTGCACAATTTTAACAAGTGTGCGATTATACCTGTAACCAAGGATACAATGATTTCAAATCATTATAGCTCACAAGTTATAGCTTACTCACGTGACCTGGTGGTCTAAGGGTAAATTGTGAGACTTCTGTGCTGGGGGTCCGGGGCTCAACCCTCGGTCCAGGCACGGATTTATCTGATTGCCAAACCCTTCCTGAACCCCTGACAAGACGTGTATTAATCACAACTTGTGGATGTGTGGAATGCCAGACCTCCACCGTGGTTCGGATCCCACGTTAAACTGTAGGTCCTCCATTTCATCTCACATTCACCCTACCATTACAAATTAGCTTAAGTGCGTATAACCCGAACGGGTAGTAAGACTCGATGGTAATAATAATAATAATAATAACAAACTATACGGGGTCATACTACTATTTTATGCTTTTCCTGTGTCATTGTTAAGCTAAGGTAATTAACGTATGAGGCCGAAACTAAATATAAATAACTTTCATATGAGATGTAAACAATGAAATAGTTATTTGCCTAAGAAAATTAATTTTTAATGTATAAGCAGTTTAAAAGTGGTAGAAATGTCATCATTTTTAATTATATGTGTATATATATGTATATATATATGTATATATATTTGTATATATATATATAATATAGTGTATACAATGATTTTATCTTATTTGGTAGAACACAATGTAGTTAATTAGAATTATTTTCCTAACGTGTCTCTACTATTTTATCTTATTATTAAGTCTGAATCGATAATCGCAAATAGATATTTGGAATTTCTATTTCATTTAATTCTCGTTTTGTCTTTACCGAGTGTACAAACAACCCCGACTAGCAAAATATAATATGCCAGGCAGATGGTCAGATAATTCCAACCAGGGGAGAATTGAGACAAGAACTAGGTCCTGGCACTTTCACTATAACTACTGTTGGTTGTTGAGATTGTTAAAAAGAACAAGAAACATATATTAAAATTAAAAAACTGAGAAATGCTCAAATTTAAAATAGTTGAATTAATAGATTAATAATGTAAACCGGGTGTATGACTAAATTAGTAAATATTTATACAAATCATGATCACAAAAAAACTTAATCCCTTTTATACTTTAATGAGATCCTTTTTTCCTGAACATTTCTTTTGTTTCTGTAAATTTATTAATTATTTTATCTGAATAAAGGTTCATTAGCTTGTATTTTTCGGCTGCAATTAACATAAACGATTCTAAATTATCGTTAGAGACTATGCTCCTCAATCAGTGTTTTATAAATTTCACCATAAAAAAAGCTTCTCTCGCAAGAAACTTGCGTAAAAGAGAGTGAAAACATGTCAATATAAGCTAGAACAACTATAGTATAAGTGTAATTATGTAAGTTATATCGACGTAGATTAAGATAACAACAGATACTTCACTTTTTTTTTAATGCTGAGAATGAATTGTTTGCGAATTATACATAAATATTATAAATGTCTTTAATTTATTCCGTTTGTTCTAGCTCATTTTCAATCCCAATTGAATATTCCTCTCGTACTGGTGTTTTTTAAATTATTCCATTGTAAAGCAAGTCTTGCAATTTCACTTTGTAAATTTTCAACAGAATCAAAATCATCATACTCATTAATATTAATCAAGCGTTAACTTAATTTAACAGTCACTAATAACGGAAGGGTTTCATTTCTTAAATCTGAAAAGTTTTATGGGTCAAGAGAGAAAAATCAGCACAGAGTGTACTACTTTCTTGAAAACGACTATTCATGCTTTCAATTAACGTAACAAGAATGACATTATGAACTTGTTTATAATAGGCTGAAATAACATCGGAGATTTTTTTTTTATATCTGGGGGAATCGTCTGCCATAATTTTTTTCTTTTTTTAGTTTTTTTTAGGGAAGAGTATGTTGCACTTCAAGACAGTAAACTTCTATTTCTTGCAAATGTGTGAAACCAAAATTGTCGGTAGCTTTCTGGATATTATAAAAATCTCTTGCTAGCACTTTTTAGTTATTTCAGTGTCAAGGAAACCATGTTATAGCTTTTAAAATATAAATTTTCTTAGTTTGAAGATATTGCGTTAATAAAGTTGTTATTTCAAATATTCTTAGTACAATGTATGTAGTTAGAATGGTTTCATATTCAATCAGTGATTATGAATACACCTTTATATAGTTTATATTACTAAAACAATGAATCAAGCTATATAATTACTGTGTATTACCTTTGTATTTAAAAGTTGATAGAACTACTCCTTGCTATGTATTCCATAGTTGTTAGCTCGTATTTTAGTAAAGAATGTGATTGTTTTTAGCTAATGGGATAGAAAAAGGTTTTAATAAAATAAACAGAAATGTATTATATACCTGAAGAATTTCACTTATTTTTCGACATATGTAAAACTTTTTAAACGCACGAAAAATTAATTTAGAGGCTATCTCATTAATACAACATCAATGTGACCGTAACACATCAGAAAATATTAATAATACAGAATAAAAACAAATATGATACAAGACAAAATAAAAAAGATGGCCTACTGACGAGGAAATTAAAGGCATTGTCAAATAACGTGATATCGAGTCACAAATGAGCTTCCGCGTGAACCGACTTATTAAGTGCCGGGCTGGATGTAACGATTGTAACCAAACTTGTCGTAGCTTACCTCTAAATGTACGAACTGCATATTATTTGTAGTATCGTGACTTGTGTATTAAACACCTATAATATTTTCTTTACTTATAATCCTAGAAACGAAAGTAGTAATATCCTTCTATTTTCCATATGTTATTTTAAAAACCGCATTTGATGACATTTTAGATTCGTTAAACTAAATTAAATTTGATAAAATACCTTTCTATATCGGTGTCCTACAGGTCCATTGGGCATTTTCCCGAGTTACCAGACGGTAAGTCTGCCCCCTGGTCCCAAATAATGACACACCCAGGAAAAGTGGGTGGCTGTTTTCTTATCTGGTCGGTGTTGCTTGGAAGGGTTGAGACATTGCTATTTGTTAATCACGATAACACCCCCACCTACTCTATGCTAAATTTCATGCCAAGATGTTATGGACTCAAAAAATATTAATAAGTTTCATTGTCGAATTACCTTTATAAATCCTTGCCATATCTTGTCAAAGAACTTCACCACGACCAATCGTAGGTAAGGCCTCCCTCCTCCTACTCCCTTTCCTAAATACATTTCTAGGTAAGGAATAGCTATCTATTCCTTAATAACATATAAATTGTATTATGTTTTCTGTGAAGTTACTCTTTTTTATTGACAAAATGCGTTCTTTGTGAAGGTCCTTTTACGATGCCGTCCTGAAAGTAATTAAATGGAAGCAAAACGAAATGTATTGTCTTAGAAGAACCACTAAAAGGAATTAATAAAAGCTTTTGCCATTTTAGAAATAGGCCTATAAGTGTTAGAAGAGGAATCGAGGGGAAGATCATAAAGCGTCTTACTGGCAGTTCAGCCTATACGCGTATGTACTAATTACGCTTATGAGCTAGTTATGAGGAAGGCTGAACTAAGAGGAATTGTACACGAGTTTGCGTGGAAAACTATTTTGGGAAAAACACCCTTAGTACAACCAACCAGGATGTGAACCCCAATCTCCCGGTCATCAGCAGTCAAGTCAATTGCAAGAATGACGCCTTAAACCATGCGGCAATTCTTAAGTAAAAATAATTTTTGGGTAAAATAGATACAGCCCCATTGGTAAGAACATGGACTACACTCCAAACTGTCAAGCTAGTATAGCCTAATCTGTTTTACTGGTGACGGGAAGGATGGGGTTGTAATCCCGGCTGGGTGTACTAGTGGTGTTTTTTCCTGGATGGATTCCCGCCCTACCTTGAAATTAAAATGCAGGTACTTTGATCTAAGCTAATATCTTCCTCGTACGTACGCCATTTAATACTTATGACTCAGAAAAGTAGTGAAACGGGTTGTACAATAAGAAAAGAATAGCCTTAAAAGTAGTTTAATATGGTTTTGACCGGATATTACTGATCTCCACCTAATCCAAACACCAATTTTCCGGTGTGTAATGCTACTAAGTAGAACCCACCATTATTTGTTTTAATTTAAATCATATGACTTTATAAATAATAATAAATTATTATTTAATCAATAGACGAGGTCATCAAGTGCCGACTTCTGAGACAAACTCGACTAACTTCTTGATTAATTCATTCATTTGAAGAGACAAGTTTGATTGTTCTGAGATATCACTATCATATAACCATTCAATAATTTATAAATATTTGTAATCACATGTACACATTTATAGATATAATTTTTGTATTACACCAAGTCAAATTTAAATCTTCAAATATTTAATAACCGTTTTATCCACCTTGGTGGCGTAGTTGGATAACGCGCTAGTTCGTGTAGAGCCAGACTGTCGAGGACGGGGAGATCGAGGTTCGAATCTCGGTCAGGTGAACTCTGAGTGGCTTTTCCTAAATGGTTTTACACTCTCCCTCCACGAAAATACGGTCAAACTTCATCTCAATTCAACCCTACCAATTCCCAATACATTAGCGTAACTGGTACTTATGTGTATAGCCCGAACAAGTAGTAAGACACGATGCTTGGAAAAAAAACTATTTTATAAATTAAAATTCCATATTTTTTTATTATTTTATTGCTTCTCTGGGGAATGAGTGTAATAAATGTGTGTTTAAAACATTTTAACAAAACAATACTCTTTGACCTTTCTCAAGTGTGTGGTTTTCTCGGAATTGAAAGTGTTGGAAGTAATAAATAAGGTCACTCTTCTTTGTACCATTAATGAGAGCAGAATTTGATGTAAAACGTTAAGAGTTTTGTGAAAGGTAGAGGATATTTTTGGCTCTTCTAACTTTCAAGATCGCTTTAGTTGGATATGGAGCCACGCTCATGGAGGGAAAGAAGCTTCAACAAGAACCATAAGAATAATTTTTTGTACTTTTTTCCTACCACGTCTTAATACCTGTTCGTGCTATGTGGGCACGGATATTTCAATTTCGCTACCTGTGACCTGGCGGTCTAGGGGTGAGGTGTCGGACCTTTGTTCTGGGGTCCCGGGGTTCAATCCTCGGTCCCGGCACAGATTTATCTGAATTGCCAAACCTTTCCTTCATCTCTGACAAGAAGTGTATTAATCACAACTTGTGAATGTGGGGAATGCCAGGCCTCCACCGTGGTTCGCATCCCACGTTAAACTGCTCCATTTCATTTCACAATCACCCTACCATTACACATTAGCGTAAGTGCGTACAACCCGAACAGGCAGTAATACGCGGTGCTAATAATACAATTTTGCTAATGAGGTAGAAATGAGAAAGGTAGAAGTTAAAAGGAAATATACCAATATTTACGTGGAGGATAAGTAGGAAACCATCCAAGGAAAATCTCCGTCACTAATCACAGCCGAGATTCGAGCACTGACTCACCCTCGTCAGTAAACCAGATAATATGAGCTTGAAATTTATTGTGAGTTAACACATTCACAGAAAAACAAGAACCAAACAGAAACGGGGTCACGTGACGAACTCTAAGCCAATCACAAGATTTCCACCTCATCGGCGCGAGCTGTTCTGTTTAAGGTTCACCTCATCTCTACTTCATCCGCTTTGCCCGAGATCTTTGGCAGGAGGGAAAAATCAAATCTCAAAACCAACCAACTAAAATCATTGAGAGTGCGCATTTGAAAGCTTAATTCAAGCAGACAGCCTCGTTGGTTGTTGTGAGAGAAATAGCTCTTCAGTGGAAAGCGTGTGTATCGATGTATTGTATTGTGCCAAGACAAAGAATTATAATTTGAAAACCATCACTGTGACAATGATCTAAAATATATATCTATCCACTATAAAATAAAATATATTATAAGTTTGCGTCGGAATGTATCATGGATTAACATTCATCTGTGAATTTCTGCGCTTCTCAAGCATATTTTGCCCTCTATTTTCAGCAAACATGTGTATCAAGCTTTAGTTCACTGAAATATGGGCAAAAATGTATTCTTGATTTAATTATACGTTAAAGGGATTAAGACATATGAAATAATAAACCTAATTTGGACTGAGCAGTCAGCTCTGATCTTCTGGAGAATACCGTACCGAGGGACTCAGCGAGATGAAAGTTCCCCCTCCTCTACCCATTCTCCTCGAACATGTAGTCGACCAAATAGCGCAGCAATGGGACATAAAGCGGCTCTCCATTGTTTGCTCTTCCAACCCCTCCAGTCTGGTGCTGACTGCACATATTTCCTGCTACACAATACTCCCCCCTCTACTGCCACGACGTATAAAGTAGTCCGAATATAAGGGGTCGTCGTGAAGGGATGGTTAAAGCCCGATATTTCATAGTAAGGGCGCAATGAAATATTCAAGCATAACATTTGTGGTTAAAATTGATAGAATTCAACTATTTTATTAGTGTTGTTGTATAGGTATTGATAGTATCTATAAAAAGTGGTAGCAGCATTTCACATGACTTGAGGCAGGTATATGTGAAAAATGATCTAATAACATTTCTAGATATCATACAAGGTTCTTACTTATGAAAATAGGACTGAAGCCTTACATGCCTTTCACTTGGTGTCTGATTAGTTTGAAATACACAGTTGTTCATAGATAGTAATTACTATAGGAAGGGATGAGTCGGAGGAGGGGGTTAAATTCATCAGTTTACGTTCCCTCCACCCCAGGAATAGTGGTTAGAATGGCTCACTCCAGGGTATAAGGGCTCCTTTGCCAATACCATGCAGTGCTCGTCAAATCATTCAGGTATTAAATTCGTAGCTCTCTGGCTGCGTGTAGAGATCAGACCTTACCACTAGTTGAGGGCAATGTGGGTGGATAGAGGGAGGGTCAAAACTGAAAGGCTGAATCAATCTTTATCACCCGCATCGCTGGGCACGTGAACTAAGGCACCGAGATCATCTGGCCTGGTTTGCCGATGATAAGAATGTCTGTGTTGCGAATTTTGGTCAAGTTCACAGAAGCTTTTTTTTTTCTTCACTAAATGGTTTTGTACTCTTCCTTCACATGAATTTGGCTACATTTTAACTAAATTATATCTTACTCGCAATTACTTAATTGGTGGAATGGTATACATATAGCCCTAGGGGATAGTAAGATGCGTTGCTATAGATACAGACGTTTATCTAGAAGCGTTTTATTCAGATTCTAGACTTAATAAGAGAAACATTGACCACCTCTCAATTCTAGTGTTTGGAGTTCCTGGCCACAGATACAGATGTTCCGGGTTCGATCACCGGTGCTTATAGATTTTTCTGTGAAGCAGTGTGTCTTAAACGGGCTCAAATCAGTTTCTTGAGGACAAATGTGCAGCCACTTGAATAAAAAATTAGTGGATCTAGTCTAGAAAACCAAGATCTAATGAGCAGAGAGCTCATTGTGCTGACCAAATAACACCCTCTATCGGCGAAAGTTGGCCCTATCTTCACCAACCGATAGTGGCCTCTCGGTCAGTATGGCTCGATTGCGGGCTGACGCCAGGGATTTTCTTTAAGCAGAAACATTACTATCTATCTATTAGTTTAATAATTAATGCGCACTTTTTAAACACAATGGCATGCCAATGTCAATCGCTGGGTAATTTAGATATTCTTAACACAATACTAAATTATTTTGGAACTACCAGGAATTTAACGTCATAAAGACATCTAGTTTGTCTCAATAATCCTTTGGTCAAGGTGATAAGTATCGAAACTATTAAAAAGTGCTACAGGGCCGGATTGATAGATAAATTAAAATCAAATTTATATAATATAGTTTTGGGTCATTTCAAGATATCTAATTAAATAATTAATTATTAGATCAACTAAGAGTAATATTATATACTAGCTCCCTTCCCCGTAAAAAAATATTGTAAAGAATCCTGTAAAACAAAGCTTCAAATCATCCATAATGTCAATATAAAAACAAAACTTTTTTTAACTTATTTTAAAAAAAAATACAGTCCTACCATCACTATATAGCCCCTACCTCCTATTTTCATCTCATTCCTCTTTCCTCACCTCTACCTCCCCGCCCCCTTCACTAACCCCACTTTCTCTTCAACCACTTTTTTTTCCCCAACGACTATATAATATACTATCGACATTGTTATGAGGAATAAATTAAATTTTCAAAATAAAATAAAGCCTATGTTACTCGCTGATAATATAGCTTTATATTGCTGAAAGAATTTTTAAAATCGATCCAGTAGTTTTTGAGTTTATCCATTACAAAAAAACAAAAAACAAACAAAATAAATAATAAAATTTTTCCTCTTTATAATATTAGCATAGATATTTTGTTGTTTTCCACCTATTTTTTCTACCCGTCCGGGATTTTCATATTTTAACCATGCAAAAGGTATAAGGATGAAGGAAAGGGAACTTTGGAGGAGATGTACCCAAATTTGCATTGAGACAAAGTTGGACACCATCTAGGTAGAGCATTCCTCAGTACACCTAACTTAGATTCGAACTCCAAATGCTTCCCCCTACCACCCACACCCGTCACTAGCAAACAATACAGGATGCGTTTGAGTTCGACATCTTAGCTCAGTTGGTAGCGTGTCTGTCTACTGAGTTAAGGGTCCCGGGTTATATTCCTAGCATGATTGGAAAAATTATATATTTTTTTTAGCAGCGCGTCTTACAACCCGTTTGGATAGTACGCCTTTATTTTTTTATCATTGATGAAATTTGGGTCCACCCCCTTTCCCAGTGATGAGATAATGGTCGGGGGATGAATGTTGTGTTTGTTATAAATTTTAGTTAGTTTACAAGCCGTGTGCTGATATAACGAGTACGTTCAGAGAGTGCAGATTAAATATTCCAAATTAAATTAAAAAAAAATGATAATATTACAACTCAGTCTGCTAAGCCCACCAAAATGCATAGCACCAACTCACCATACAGGTGACACCTTCATTATACTCGTCACAGGGACTTGCTGTAATTAGAATGTTATTACTAATATCGTTCATACCTCAGCCACTATCATATTTGACAAGAGTCATAAGTGTGTGTGAATGAGACCGATTAATGAAAGTAGCAACTTGCTCTAGCCCATACCAGAAAATATAGTGCATTGCTAACACTACCTTTATCTGACCAGATATTTGCTGGTTCCTGGTATCAGGAGTTTTGTAACAGACTGTGATCGTGGTAACAATAACATAGAACATGATTGGGGTCTTCCACGAGTAAACCCCTCCTCCCTTTTCGGTTTTCCCCTCCTAATAACAAATCACAGTGAGCTTCTATACCAGCTGGTAAGTGCATTAATATCATAGAAACCTTGGCCTTGGTACAGACATCAAGACGTTGTGCATCAGATGGGGACCAACACCAATGACTTCGGTTCGAATCTTGTTAGGGGGAGGGAGAAGGGTAGGGTGGAAATCAGGTGGGGTAAGAATAATAAATAAGGGTGTCTAAGAGAGTGATTTCCGTCTTTAGTTGAACCACACTGTCTAAAAGCGTCAGGATATCGGGTGACGAAGGGGTTGACTTTTAATCATACTCAGGACACTATAATATAACCTGAAACCTTGGACATTGGAGCTCAAAATCTGCGTCACCCTGCTTCTCCAGGTATTAGAGAATAAATTTTCACACATTATTTAGCATACATAGACTCAGATAAATTAGGGTAGCATTGGATCAAAAAGTCCAACGCGGTGGGTCTGATTATTATGTCTAGTTTTTCATTAATCAGTAAAAACGATAATACATATCTTTTTTAATATTAACATGTTTTCATATGTAGTTTTATTATTAACGTGTACATTTTGAGGCAACTTGTTATTGAATCACACGACTTACAAGCTAAATGACCTTTATAACAAACATAATAACCAGTCCCTCAGCCTTCACATTTCACCATTAATTAATTTTTTTTTTTGACAGAGGTGGATATTAAACCCGATATCTTCAACTCAGTAGATATATGAGCTGACAAAATAAGTGTTTACCACGAATAGAGTTGTGATATCATATTCTTAGCCACGATTGAAACTAATACACGTTGCGCTATTTGCAATGAATCTTTCATCGACGCCTTTATATTTTCTAGCAGTATAGTCGACTAATCGTACTTATGAAACGTAAATATTTCAAGTGGTTTTTTGTTTAGAAAAAAGTGGAGAATGATTTAAACGAAACATACTGGAAATTGCTCGACTATTTCTATTTATTTTGTGCCATTAAATCCAATTCATTAAACACCAGTATAATAGTGCAAATCAATATTTCGGATGACACTTTAAAGCAAAAATTAAAGCATTGTTGTGTTATTGTCGATTCTAAAACCGGCCTCATTCTCAATAATGTTTCATGTGTTTCGTGGTAGAAGTGGCTATAATTGACTCAGACTAGCCAACTTAAAGAATATATATATATCGCATCTGGGTTACATCCATCGTAGCCCAGTAGCGGAAAGATTATCCAGTACTAATGTACCACTGCCCAGGAGACGCCCGAATGTACTAACCCTACATCCTTTCCGTGGAGGCTCTTTCCATGTCCCTATGAGATGAAGTATGGTGATAGTATGAGGGTGTGGAAACAGTGGGAACACTTAAACCTAACTTTAGCCTAATTAACTAAACCCTGGTGACCATTCGGCTAATTCCCATTTCGGTAAAAAAAAAAATTAGCCAAGGTTTCATCCGGGAATAAAACCCGGGACACCTAGGCTTGTAACCACTTGTGTGCAACGAACACTAGACCATGGGGCTAGTTAACTTAAACAAAACTGGTAATGGGATTTAAAAAAAAATCTTTATGGTGTGCACCACATCTTACACTGCCTTGAATACCATTAAGTTTCTAGGGTATGAAATAGGACAGTATAATTGTGTCTGCTAGTGAATGTCTATTTAGGGGTAGTCGAAGTAAGATAGTAGCTCTACTGTGTATCATTGTTTGAAAATGTCCAAGCAACGCGCGCTGCTGGATATAATATTCCCTCAAGATCTCTTGTCTGGGGGTATAATGTCTCTCCCTCCCTCCCAAGGCTCTTCCTAGCCGCTCATAAATATCGATTCCTTGCAAGCATCCTTCCAACCTCTCCTCCCTCCTCAATCCCCTACACCCCATATTCCACTCTACCCTCCTTCCCCCTTCGGGCTTGCTTTGCTACTGTGCATCCACCGTAAATATGATAATACTCCATCCTCAAACCCTCCTCCCTTCTCCATTTCTCGTAACGCATTAAGACGCTGCGCCGCTGTATTCTGTACTTCCGTTCCAAGGAAGGGGAGATGGTGTAGAGGGGGGGTGGGGGCGTATGAACCGCCGTTTCTGTCGTCACCGCTGCCGCGTCCGTTTCCTTTAAAATGTGTAATTTCACGGAGCTCTCGTCGAGACACCTGCTGCATTTTCCAAGAGGGGTGTAAAAGGGGAGGAGGGGGCAAGGTGTTAATTTCCCAGCACCTCCGTGTGACACACTTCCGCATACATTCTGTCTCAAGCTTTTGTTCCAAATGAGGAGAGCAGACGCGTGGCACAACCGATGTTATTTTTTTTTTATTCTCACGATCACGTTGAAAATTAATTTTAACGAGTGTTAACATAATTGATTTTTTTTTAAAATTTGGTTAAGGAAAACAATAATATATGTTACGATCTTGATACGTATGTGATGGATGCCGGTATTATACAGGGTGTATATTAATAGGTGTCAAATATTTTAGGTTAGTATTTCTATCGACCAAACATCAAGAAAAGTTCATTTAAACTTTGGTTTAGAAATGTTTAGTTTCTGAGGTAGGAGGTATTTTACCGTTCAATCAAAAAGCGATCCAACAAAAGAAGTAATGCAACTATACAGGACAAAGTTTGACAGAAACAAACAAACACACAATACAGAACATTTTGTTACAAAAAAAAAATGCTTAAAATGGTGTCCTGCTTTTATACATCATCTAACCCTGAAATCCATACTTTGACATACTCTGTTGAGTATGCCTGAGGTCATATTGTGGAAATTGAAAAATGACACCTGCACACGGGAATCGAACCCGGGACATTTGGTTCGATTCCCATTTTCAGGTGTCATTTTTCAATTTCCATAATATGATATCTAGATGGAGAATTCCTCACTATAAAGCATAAATAATAGCTATGGCTATTTGATTCATACCTGAGGTGTCACGTATTTGATCACATCAATTTAAAATAAACTCTATTAAAACGTTAACATCATGCACGTGAGTTGCAGAAACAATGGGCTTTGATGTCCCCAGAGATTAAAAAAAAAATCCATTGGGTTCAATTGTTGTGGACTAAGCAGGTCATTCAATTTATCCCCTACGACCAATATATCTTTGAGGAAAACCTTTAATAAAACTAATAATAATAATAATAATAATAATAATAATAATAATAATAATACTAATAATATTTAGCACCACGTCTTACTACCCGTTTGGGTTATACGCTTTAAGTACTAATTACGCTAATGGATTAGGAATGGGGAAGGTTAAATTAGAGGAAGTGAAACCCGCATTTGCGTGGAGGGAGAGTGGAAAACCATTTAGGAAAAAACCACCCTCAGTTCACCCGAGTGAGATTAGAAACTCGATCTCTCCCCGTCCTCAGCAGTCGAGCTCAACATGACTAGCGCGTTAGCTAACTACGCCACTGAGGGGGGTAATAAAACTGATAAACTAATAAAACTAAAACGAATAAAACAAACGTTTTTAAACATTTGTTTGTTTCTTAATGTTTGGTCGATGGGAATACACCTATATAATATTTAACACTAATTAAGATACACCCTGTATATTTCAATTTAAGATTATCTACAATTAGAGAGGTTGCTAGATCTACTTACAAGTATTCATTCATAAGAAAAATCATGTTATCGGCAGTTATCACTTTTAGTGGATTTTATGAATACCTATAAAATAACAATAATTGTAAAATGTTATCAATATTAAATGTATAAAAATATGTTTGTTTTTTCTAAAAAGGCACTTTCATTAAAAATTGGACTGTGTTAAGATTTTGTTAGGTATAGCTTTTTAGATAATAAAAATATTTTATTTGCGGCCAAAATTGATAAAATTTTAATAATATTTGTGATAATTTATATTAAAAGTGATTTAGCAACTAAGGTACTTTCATTCGGAATCATAGTAGATATATATATATGACGTTTTGTAAATGCTTTTGCTAAGTGTATTTATTATAAATTCTAAAATAATGTTATTACTATGGTATTATAGAGATATATAGTGTTATCTCTCTTCTTCTCTGTAGAATTCTGGTGTAATTCGTTGACGGTTTCAAACCCATTCTCAATGATCTTATTTCTTACTTTTATTTTAAAACTACTGGAAAGGTCACACTGTAATATGATTATTTTATTTAGTTATTTACCCTTCATGTACAATGATGTGAAGTAAAAAATAGTAAACTCATTGGAAAGTGGTTTTATATGCAAAATACTGGAAATAGCTCGACTATTTCTATTTAATTTTGTGCCATTAAACCCAATTCTTTACACATCAGTGCTATTATGCAAATCGTTATTTTTAATGACACCTTAAAATGCAAATTAAAGCATTGTTGTATAAAAGTCGATTCTAAAATAGGCCTTTATCATAATTATAATGTTTAATGTGTACGCTTTTGTGGCAGAAATGGCTATCAATGACTCAGACTAGCCAACATAAAGAAACAAAACAGGGAGAGTGATTTTATATATGTATTTATTTTGAGCACCATTTCTTACTACCAGTTGTGGCTCTCAGAAAGTTTACAATAATATAGTGGGGATGAGAATAGTAGAATAAGGAAGGAATGTAACATTTGCGGGAATGGAGAGTGGGAAACAATTTAATGAAAAAACTTCAGCACAATGAGCTGGTCTTAGAGCTCTAATTTACCAGTCACCATCAAATTAGACCAGACGAGGTTTACGCCTTGGTCTGCGTGCCCACCTATACGTTTTTGCTTAAACTGTTCAAAACAATATTTATTGATGAATATGAGAAGGGTAGCATATAATAAAATCTCCCATATTAGCGTAGAGAGAGGATAAGAAACCACAGTGATAAATCACGTGTGGAAAATTATCTCTGGTTCACCCAGCCCAGACAAGAACCCTTAGCTCGTAGTCAACTCCGATTAATATTAGTAGTGGGGTTGTTCTTTATGGTCGTGAAACGTGGTATCTTCCCTTACATGACCAAAATATATTTAGGATGGTGCATAAAGGGATGGAAATTTTTGAGACTGAAGGGAGTTGCATAATGATGAGGTACATACCCTGTACTCATCACAGTACATTGTTAGGATAATCAAGTCTGGCAGATTACAGTGGGCAGGTCATGCAGCACTAATGGGAGAATCTAGAACCGTGATCAGGGTATCGACTAACAAACCCATGACCGAATAGTAGACCTACTAGCTCAAGATAGAGGAGTAATTTTGCAGGTGCGGCAATTAACTTACGAGTTCCTAATGTCATGGAGTAAGTATAGTAAAAACTATTCTTCATTTGATTTTTTTTTCAAACAGTTCTTAGAAAAAAAAATGTTTAGTTTAGTTTCAAACAAAACTTTTTTTTTTAAATCGTTTTGACTTTTTTTTTTAGATCTAAAGGTTTTTTTCTAGGGAATTTTCTTCTTTGCTAAGTTGAATTTACGAATTTGTACGCCAAAAATTTATACAAATGTGCTATTAGTACACTTAATGAAGCAATGAATATGAATGGCTACCTTAATATTTATTTTCACTGACTCATCAATGAAAAAGAGGAGGGGAAGGGGGTAAAAGGGTGCAACGAATTGACCGTATTAAATTAGATTAGTAAGCCCCGGTATAATTTTTGTTTGTTCATGAAACTGTAAAAAGAAAGTACACGTAGCTGGAAGGCAACGTTTTGAGCGCTTCATAATTTCCAATTACCTTCGGCATGGCGCGGGGTGAATTATAAATACTGTACACGGTCGACGGAGGTAAGTGGAAGGGGGAGGGAGGGGGGGCGATATTGCCCGTTGCAGACGATACTCCGGCCCTCTAGGCTGGTCCCAAGGGGACACAGTCCTGCCAACCTACAAGTCGTATTACTAGATTCATTTGCGCACGTGTAAAATTATAATTCCCGTTCTGGGTACAGCCACGGCTGTGGTACATCGCTTGGAACGGAAAATTCTCGAACATTTCCCCCATCTCTCCCAATTATTTGTGGTATTTGACGCGAACTTTCTGAACCAACTGATTATATCAGTACGTGACTTATTATAAGTTAACTTAAATCTAGTAGCTGCACAACAACCAGCCCCCGGCCATAAATTCACCACTATGAAACGGTAATCCCACATTTCACCAATGATATTTTTTTTTGGCCATGCCAGGAATTGAACCCTGGACCCTTAACTCAATGAAAAAACACGTTATTGACTGAGCTAGGGTGTTGGATGTCATGCATAATATGTATGCTTTGCTATCATAAAATAGAATACAAGAAATCGATTTTCTTTTTCTTTACTCCACATTTTAGTTCCCTTCCGAGCTATCCTACTATTCACATTAATAGGGTAGGGATGAGGAAGGTAGAGTCTATAGTAAATGCACTTTGACCTGCGTGGAGAAAGAGTGGAAAACTATTTGAGTAACGCGCCTCAGCACAGCTAGTCAGGACTCGAGCCCCAACCTCTCCATCAAAGTATAACCCGATTAAAGGGGAGTGATGAGTTTATCCACGTGCTCACTGGTACGAATATCATAAACTTACTAGCACAACCATGTTTAGTAGAATTTACATAGAAGACATTCAAAAAGTACATTAAAATGGAAAGTAAGCAACTTTGAGGAATGTTAACTATAAGCATTTACATTAGTAGTTTTATACCATCTATCAACAGCTTAAAAAAATGACCTGTTACATGAAAGTAAAAGAAGTAACTTTTCAACAGTCTGAAAGGTACTTTGTACTCTAATGCTACCATTTAATTTATTTTAAAATATATGTAACTTATATTTTTTTATTTATATACTCTAATACCATTAAGGATTATCAATAGCTTAAATTATTTAATGAGAGTTTACCAAAAATACGCCAGCATTTGCATGTAAAGAGGATGGAAAACCACATATGTGGAACTTCTTTTCCCCAGTGCACGATTCCCAATCTTTCTGGTTTCTATACGAGCACGCCAGTCGAACTTGATGGTGCTGAAGATATATCCAACAGAGAGACGCCTACCGGAGTGATATTGACAAAAGATAAATATGCTTCATATATGGAGCCTAAACCATAACACTTGTACCACCATTTTATAATTTAATGTGATAATGGAGGTTATTCAGCGTTCTATAAAAGGAATATAGGATAGCGCTCCGATCTATTTGCGATGAGATGCGTTACAGAAATCCCACGTCATTCAAGAAGTGGTTTGCTATATTAAATTGTAGTTCAAACCAGACTGAAGGTGAATGGGTATCTACCATCGTGTGCCCAATAAAACTAAAAACCTTACATTTTAAGTTTTAAAGAAGCTTATGAAAAAAAAAATCTTCGCAATTTCAAGGACGTTTAAGAACTTTGCCTACAGGTGACGTCATGCCAAATGAAGAGAGGATTTCCCATGTAAGTATTTACGTTTTATTTGGTGAGTTTTCAAGATATGACATTGAAACAAAAAACATAAATTGTTAAACCATTCTAAAAATAGTCTTTCAATGCCACCACATATTTTTTGATAATAAAGTAGTTTTTTGTAAACATATTTAGTTATAAATCGTTTACAACTCAGGCTATTTGGTTTAGTCACAACAATGATACGTAGGAGTCTTCCTGCCAGGATGTATACTGGAAAAGTCTCAGGTAGTATATGTCAATCTTGAATAGAAAACAAGGTTATTTTAAAAAGCATGTCAATATTGTCCAGATGCAAATAAAATGAATGTGTAAACTCGTCAGAGGAAAAAGGAAAGCGTTAACCCTTAGGTAAGAGGCTTCGCAGGGCTAGTTACTCATCTTCTTAGTTTTCTTTCTAACGTGTACATTGGTGTCAAGGTGTGTTAGTGCTTAGAATGCTTAGGCGCTTCAAGTTAAGATGCACACCTCCTCGCAAAATAGCTTCGAATTCACCAAGCTGGCAACGTCATTAATGCTAAATGCCGTAGTTATGAGATTAAGGACCGAGATTATGAAGGTCTTTCGAATGACAGCAGTTATTCACTTCATATTGATTTAAAACAGGGGGAGAACTGTTATAATTATATTGACCTTCATCGTTTCGGCCTTAAGGTAATTGATTATAAACATAGATCTAGCCTTCCTAAAACAAATAAAATCATTAAATAAATTCACAAAATGTATTTTTTTTTAAAGATAATTGAAGATTCTTTGAGTGGTTTGGAGGCTTCATAGCTGCCTTTAAAATATTATAAAGAATCCTGTAGTTTGAGGGTAGGTGGCACCCTTAAGGGAGGCACCTTTGTAAGATAGAGATTGTGGTGCAGACGTTCGTATCAAACACAATATTTAAGTATTTGATGTGCTATTTAAAAATATGGCTCACACCAAAATAAAGTCGAAAGATTCTAACAGTTTTTTTTCCCTAGGCAACCCTCTAGTTTAAAATTTATCAATAGAAAAACTTATGTGAAAATATATTATTATTATTATTATTATTATTATTATTATCACCACGTCTTACTACCCGTTCGGTTTATACGCACTCACGCTAATGTGTAATGGTAGGGTTATTGTGAGATGAAATGGAGGACCTACAGTTTAACGTGGGATCCGAGCCACGGTGGAGGCCTGGCGTTCTTCACATTGACAAGTTGTGATTAATACAAGTCTTGTCAGAGGTTAAGGAAGGGTTTGGTAATCAGATAAATCAGTGCCGTGACCGAGGATTGAATCCCAGACCTCCAGCACAAAAGTCTGACACCTTACCCCTAGACCGCCAGGTCACCGCCGTGAAAATGTAATATTAGCTCATCTTCAAATGTATTTTTAAGGATATTTTTAGAGCTATAAGACAAGGCTTGATAAAAAGGGCTTTAGATTTATTCTTCCTCTAAGAAATACAATATTTTTTGATGGTCTCACAACAGAAAATGATCAGATATTTGATAACTTGTAGCGAACTTTCCTCTTTACTTTAAGATACGATTCGTAATTTTCTTTCATCTTTTTCTTATTGCCATGACAAAGGGTTGTTGTATTTGAAGGGCGAAAGGGAGTATAAGCTAATACCGATTAGATTAGTATTTTCAGAAAAAAGACACAGGCCATTGTATTTTGATCTGTGTGGCCTGACAGTGATAGATATTTTATGGCCTGCTGAGGCGTATGCCTTAAGATGAGAGTGTAAGCAAATGGCAGTGAATTTTTAAAGCAAAACTTTTTTTGGTCAAAGTTAATTAAATAGACCTATTTCTCCGGTAGAAACATAGAGCTTAATTATTTTTTCCGTGGTGTTCTTGAACATTTGTCAAAGGTGTCCTGGAATTTAATGACAACTTTTTCTTTTCATTTAAAAAGAATCTTATCAAAGGCAAATATGCTTATGACAGATAATTAACAACTGTTGATAACACTATAAAGAAATTGGAATTCTACGTTTCTACCAGAGAAATATTTGATTTATTTTGCCCAACAAAAAAAATCCCATACAGATTAAAACTCTCGTGTCCCTGTGACACTCTAACCTTGACCGTAATAAGTAGAGTAAGCCCACTCAGAGACTAGGGATTATGTAATGTTCTTTTATCCACTATCTTAAATACATACTAACTGTTGCATTTAAGAACCAGTCAAAGCCCGAGAAAAACACAATTTTTATTGGTAATAGAGCTCTAGCCAGTTGACGTATTTAGTGTAACATATTTTGGAAAATATAGTATTTTAAACCAGCAAAAAAAAAAAAATTAAAAATAAATACATTTTTAAAATAATAAAACTATTAAACTTGATTTCAATTTTGATGTTGTTAGGGTTGGAGTTAAGGAATTGCGTAAACAAATTTTTCGGTTTCAGGTGGTATTGAAACGTCAATTATTTTTTTTAAATCAAAACTTTGAGTTAGATTTTTTTCTACAATCACAATACTACTCTGTTTGAGAGTTCGAGAGAAAATACAAATTTGAATTAATGAAAAATACTCGTCATATTAGTGATGTGATTATTTTACATTTAAACTTTCTAGCAACTGAATTATTAATAAATTTAACAGTTTAATTTAATTAATATATATTTCAAAATGGCATTTGTTGATTTAATATATCTGGGACAGAACCATTCGGGAACTTAAGTAATGTTTGGGCTATGTGAGATGATATAATTTACGTCAAAGATATAGCTTATATGTATGTATATATATAATTACCCTTCAACCTTTATCTCAGTAAAAATCTAATAGCTTTCTCTTAGAATTATTTCATTAGCTTATGTTAAGTATTTTAAATTGTATCTACATTTTAATGGTTAAGAAAGATTTGCCCAAACATTATTCTACGTTTCCAAATAGTTATAGATGGAAACATTCTACTATATTATATTTATGCATGTTTTCCCTTTCAGAGACATGAATTAATGGCTAGGTACTGGATGATGTGTCTGTTCTAGATTTAAGTTAATCGATAAGCCTTCTACTGATATAATCTGTCAGTTCTGCGTGAACACATTAAATACCTCAAATAATAATTAATTAAAATGTGAAGTCGGTGAGCTATCATTTAAAAAATGTTGCGATTGTGTCCACATTTATTTTAATAAATAGAATTGTAATCAGTCGCTTTGGAGTTTGTTCCTTTCTTATTCTTCTTAGGTGACCTGGCGGTCTAGGGGTAAGGTGTCGGACTTTTGTGCTGAGGTCTGGGGTTCAATCCTCAGTCCCGGCACAGATTTATCTGATTACCAAACCCTTCCTTCACCTCTGACAAGACATCTTGTGAATGTGGGGAATGCCAGGCCTCCACCGTGGTTCAGATTCCGCGTTAAACTGTAGGTCCTCCATTTCATCTCACAATCACCCTACCATTACACATTAGCGTAAGTGCGTATAACCTGAACGGGTAGTAAGACGTGGTGCTAATAATAATAATAATAATAATAATAATAATAATAATAATAATAATAATAATAATAATAATAATAATTCTTATTATTATTACCGCATCTTACTACCCGTTTGGGTTATAACCACTTACGCTAATATGAAATGGCCGGGTGATTGTGAGACTAAATGGAGGACCTACAGTTTAACGTGGGATCCGAACCACGGCGGAGGCCTGGAATTCCACACATTCACCAGTTGTGATTAATACTTAATATGTGCCTTTGCACAGGGGACGCCCAAATTTACTAATCGTACACCCTTTCCATTTCCCAATAAGATGAGGTGATGGTTAATATGAGGGTGTGTGACCAGTATAAATTATTAACCTAACCATAGCTAACCAGACACTGGTTCCCGTTGGGGTATTTCTCCTTTCGGGAAAAATACCCATGGTTGTAGCTGGGAATCGAACCTGGTACCGTTAGGTTGGCAGCCACGTGCGCTGATTACTATATCAATAGGTCTGTCCCACATTATTTTGGCGATAGCATATCAGCAAATAGGAGACATTTTAGTTTTAAACAGGAGCTAATTCATATATTATTCTTAGAGCAAGGGTTCAGAAGATTAACAAAGGGTACTTGAATGGCCCAAGGACTTTATATACATAGCCGTGGTAGAAATAAGCCAAGAAATGCAGTGACCACTGGAACATAGCCTCATCTCTCATGTGGGGAAGATCGTGGCAGAAATACTCAATAGGTGATTGGAACAGAAAATATAAAGTGTGATTAAAGAAGACCAATTTGAATTCAGAAAAGGTAAAGAAACCAGAAATGCAATCGGGATGTTGAGAATAATTTCAGAGAAGTGATCGAGGTCATGGAAGAAAAATGCATTGGTTTCATCGACTGTCAAAAAGGGTTCGACAGAGTAAAGTGGAAGAAATTGATGGAATTACTCAATAAGATCGTCATCAAATGGAGGGACATAAGGCTGATTGCAAACTTTTATCTGGGACAGTGAGTGAAGGTGAGGCTGAGTGATAGAGAGACCAACAGCGTTAAGATAAGAAGATGAGTAAGACAGGGATGCTGTTTGTCACCCAGTCTGTTCAACATTTATGAAGAGTGGCTGGTCAGAGAAGCCCTAGAAGGATGTGGCAATTTCATGATAGGAGGATGAGTCATTAAAACAATAAAATACTCAGACTATCTAGCGTTGCTGGCAAAATATAAAGAAGTGTTGCATCAAATTATGGAGTGGCTGGTGGAGATGAGGAAAAGGTATTTCATGGAAATAAACAATGAGAACTCAAAAGTTATTGTGATTTCTACAAATGAAGAGCTGCTTGAAATAAAAAATTGGAGACCAGAAGTTGGAAAACATAGAGCAGTCCAAGTACCTTTTAAGTCTGCTGACAAAGGATGCTTACTGCACCAAGAAAATTGGGTTGAGGATCACCATGGTCAAGGAAGCTTTCAACAAAAAAAGGGTTATTTCTGACCAGCAAGTTGAGTTTGGAACTTAGGAAGAAAATGATTAAATGTTACATTTGGAGCATCGTGCGCACTGTATGAAGCAGAAACTTGGACTCATAAGAAGATGGAAAGGAAATAATTGTAGAGCTTTGAAATGTGGTACTGGATAATATTTGAGAAGATTGGGTGGACAGACAGGATAGCAAATAAATCAGTCCTAAGAAGATTTGGCGATAAGAAAACCAATTTGGATGTGTTTATTCGGTACAAAAAAAAAACTGGATCGGACACACCCTTAGGAAGAACTGTCTTCTGCAAAAAATCATAGAAAAAAGTTGAGAGAAAGAGGCGTTTAGAGAGGAGCAGAACTCAAATGTTGGATGACTTTAAGGAGAGAAGAAAGTTCAGGGAATTAAGGGAGGAGGCAGAGGACAGGGTGCATTGGTGGTCTAAGTTAACTGGCAAAAGAAATAGACCTGTCTTAATAACGCCTAAAATAATCTACATATTATAGCGTGGTGAAATGGTGAGAAACCCATATGGAAAATAAAGAGCCGAAAAACCACACCTATTGCACCAGGAAGGAACTTGAATCCTGAACTCCTGTCAAAAGTGAATAGGTCTAACCCATGCTAAAAACAATTCACAAGGCATAATGTCAGTGGTGGCATAACATTGTTTGTGTAGGGGGAGGTGGGAAAGCAAAAAATATTTTTTTAGGGATATACGATCTACTCTCTACCTCCTAATAAATGTTTGAAAATTGAATATCCTTTAAAGCTATTTTGTGTAATATTTCCCAGAAATAAAAAAAAAATTGGATGCTTCTAGAAGTTATTTGGGGTGATCTTTTATTAGCAAATTTTTGAAAAGTAGTTGGCTTTAGAATCCATATTAAGTGGTCTTCGCTCAGCAATATTTTGAATATTGGATCTTCTTACAAACTATTTGGAATGTTTCCTCTTCTATACATATTTTTGGAAATTAGCTACCTCGAGAAGATATTCGAGGTGGTCTTCCACCGACCAATTTTTGAAAATTGAATTCTTTCAAAAACTATTTGGAGTGGTTCTTTATTGAAAATTCTTCAAAATTACGTGCTTCTAGAAGTGATTTTGCGTGGTCTTCCCCAAGAAATAATAATAAAAAATAGATTGCCTTAGAAGATATTTAGTGTGTTCCTTGCCTCATTTTTTTCCCCCGACAGTTTGTTACCTCTAGAGGGTCTTTGAAGTGGTCTTGGCCTGAAAATTCTTGAAAAGCTAATGCATCTAAAAGTAATTTTGAGTTTGATTTAATGTCATATTTCAGCTGCATATTCGATAATATCAAAGGATTTAAAATGTATATAGGAGGGAGGAAGAAAATATATTCCAAGTGGGACAATACACCCCTGCCCCCTTTTACTACCACCCCTGCATAGTGTTCACTTTATTAACAAGTATCCCATCAAAATAATTTTATCAATTTTTAACTGTACTCAATTTCAAGCAGATTGAATGTACAAAAAACTCTGATAGTTAATCAAGCTTTGTTGGTAAATAATACGACTGAAAAATTAGATGAAACAGATAGGGTTGGATTCTTACTCCATCTTACGGTGCATAACAGTTGGGCAATGAGACCCCTTGTCCCAAAATTCATAGATTAGTAGGGCCACGATCATTGAACGGGAGTATTATCACCATAGCTTAGTTGGGCTACAGTCACCGACTAGAAGGATTATTCTCATAGCTTCGTTGGGCCACGTTCACTGTTCAGGAGGGTTTAACAGACCTACGAGTAGATATTAATTAAGACCCACCAATCTATTAGCCTTATATTAAGTTAGGCTTGGTTAGGTTAGGTTAGGTTTGATTAGGTTAGAATTTGATTGTGTTTTACTATCCATCACTTGCTGTTTTTAGCTCAGTTTGAGAAAACATTTACAACCATCATACATGGAAGGCCACAACAACCGGGGCCGAGTTAGTACGCCAGTATGCCTTGCTTACAATTCCCAAGAAGCAGCTTGTGGTCAAAATGTAATGTGGGATTAGCACAAACCTTTTTAACGCAGGTCATAACAGGCATACGTGGTCCAACTGAAAAAAAACAACCCACCCCCATATTGAAGGGGGAGAGGGATTGAATTCAGCCGAAGATTGTGAATTGAGGTAACAATACCCACATCATTTCAGTCTGGAACTAGATCACGGTCGTCAGAACTAGACGGTCACGCACGCACTTTTTTCACTCGCCGCTCGTCCGGAATAAAGTGTTAAACCAAGTTAAACCTATCTCATGGACCGAAATGAAAATCAGTCAAAACTATTTGGAATAACTGAAAGGACCAACTAGAAGTGAAGCAGAGAAGAAAACAGAAGAATACTGGTAAGAGGATAAGGCGCAGAGGAACGCAAGTGAACATTTTTTTTTAAACAAGGAGGAGGATGGGAATGAGAATGAGCTAGAGGAAAAGATGAGAATACGAGATATGTGTGAGAGAAGGATAAACGTATTGAGAAAGAGAGGAGGGGGGAAAAGGTTTAAGTCACGTAGTAAGGACATTCCCTTCCCCTTTAGAGAAGAGACCTCGAAAGCACCGAAGGAATAACTTGATTTCGGATGCTAAGCTCGTCTATGGCTAGGTACGTGCCGTGGTTCGGGGGAGTAAAGGAGGTACTTTTAGGTAATCCACCCCCTCCATCCACTTGAGGCTAGTGCAGTGAGGGGGATGGAGGATGGGGGTAAATAAACAATGAACACTGTACTGTTTGATGCTGCTAACAGATTATTGCCCAACATTATCCGTTTGTAGGGTTCTCTGCCGAGTAGAGATACGGACTTCATTTCGTTATTACATTGTTGTCCAAGTGATGACGTTACCCTATTTCTATATATACGTACCTCATAATAAGAATGGCACTTATATATTATCAAGATCCTTCTGGTTAGTAAAATATTTTAAGTCAAAGCTCTGAGTTTACTATAATGTGTATTTCGCGTGGGGAAGAAACGCAAACTGAATTTATCAACTTGGAAATAATTGGTTTGCACTAGTATCTTATCTTCATGACTGTATTAGTTTTTTTATGGAGGGGGGTTTAGGGTGGAGTACCCTAATAGGAAATTCCAAATAATTTCTTAGTATTAAATCTCTCTTGGAGCAATTTAAAGCATTTTAAAACATAATTTGCTATGCGGGTTTTAAAGCTATTAAAATACTCTAGTAAGCTACTAGCATTGAGAGGAATCCAGACATACGTTATTAATAATACTTCAGGGGTGGATATTTAAGGGTGGTTTAGCCACCAAAATACCCCTTCTTTACCTCTGTTCCTCTAACATGAATGGAAGACTAATGAATAATGTTCCCAATAAAACATTATTTTTTGTTGATAGCCTTTGTAAGATAAATGTATCAATTTGCATACGTATTTTTAAGGACATCATGTTTTTTTACGATAAGAGAGTATTAGTTGATTTCATATTAACCTATATATATGATGGATTAAATAGTAAACCTAAGCTAGCTAAGTATAGTTATAGCCACATATAAATATCATGTTAATTAAATTGAAAAATAGGAAACGGGAATTGAACCCTGGACCTTAAGATTAATACGCCAATGCTCTAACTAATGAGCTATAAAACAGTTGACCCATGCACAGGATCATTCGTCCCTCATATTTTAAGGCAGAGTCTGTGATGGACGTGTGGAAATCATCAGGCACATATGTGTGATCAATTCAGATCACGAGCTATCAGATAACTCAGCCATTTCGTGATCACACATATGTGCCTGATGATTTCCACACGTCCATCACAGAATCTGCCTTAAATATGAGTGAAGAATGATCCTGATCACGAGTCCTGGATAACTTAATGGTAAGAGCATCAGTGTACTAAACCAAAGGTCCCGGGTTCAATTCCCTTGTCCAAAGGTTTTTTTTAAATTTAAATAAAGGTGACCTGGTGGTCTAGGGGTAAGGTGTCGGACTTCTATGCTGGGGTCCGGGGTTCAATCCTCGGTCCCGGCACAAATTTATCTGATTGCCAAACCCTTCCTTCACCTCTGACAAGAACGTGTATTAATCACAGCTTGTGAATGTGTGGAATGTCAGGCCTCCGCCGTGGTTCGGATTCCACGTTAAACTGTAGGTCCTCCATTTCATCTCACAATCACACATTAGCAATTATACATTAGCATAAGTGCGTATAACCCGAATGGGTAGTAAGACGCGGTGCTAATAATAATAATAATAATAATAATATAAATAAAATAATATATATAAGCCTAACGTATAACAAACTGTAGCAACAAAAGTAGAAAGAGATATAGCCAAAGTCCTAATAGATTCGTTGAAACTTGTTGAATTCAATTATGATCGCCTAAAATAGACTTAAAAATGCTTTAGCTACATGGGACCGAATACTCTTGTTAAAACAGTCATAGCCTCTCAAACACTAGGATTATGAATAAAACAAACTTATTGAGCACAAGTCTTGTTAAGGTAAGATAAAACATATGTATACACAAATAAGGATCCACACAAAATGTCAAATTTGAGAAACGAATAAGTGATTAATTTTTAAATAGCCGAAGAAATTACTAACATGCACTTTAATTAAAAAAAATATAAAACACATTAAAATCCTACTAATTATGATGACAATAGTAATAATTCACGTTTTTAAAGTTACGACAAAATGCCCCTGTAAATGAATTTAATATATCAATGACTGAGTAAAGTACATATGCATTCAGATTTGAAGTAAACTGTTTTACTCTTCATACGATTGACAAATGGCTGTACATTACTTCAGTTGACCAAAGTTGAAAGGACTTTAATAAAATCAACTCTTATAATATATTACGCTTATAAAATATTACAGAAGCGATTATTCATTCAAACAAAAATAAAACCAGCAAGGATGTGTTGATTTCCCCTTCTTATCTATAAGGAATAATCTCAAATCCGATCAGATAAATCAATCCAATGTGTAACATAACATTTCGAGAATGGACATATTACGTACTGATATAAACTTGTCGGATCCCAACGCCTCGTAGAGGCGACGACGAGAAAGTGAAGAAGGCCTCTCACATTGTTTATTTACAATCTCGGCTTAACTCAAATTCCCCTTGTAGTCAGGAATATAATACAACTCCGTGCAAATAGGTTTAACGTACATCGGCCTAGCATGACCATTCAGGAGATGGACCATTGTTTAAAAGGGTAAAATACCACCATAGATGTATTCAACGTAATAAAAAGGTTAGTTTTCACGATTAAACTGGCTATATCTGACTAAGCTTAAGGGCGAAAACTTATTTTGAGTTGTGTTTCGTAAACGATCTTTTAAGTTGTGTTTCGTAAACGATCTTTTGAGTTGTGTTTCGTAAACGATCTTTTGAGTTGTGTTTCGTAAACGATTGGGGGCGGGGGGGAGGGAATTGACATAAAAACCGATTATATAAACCTAAATGTAGCCTTTCTTACTTTTGAGTTCCTAATTCCAGAAAATAAGTAAGTAAATGTAGCCTACTTCAGATCGGTGGAAAACGCACTAATTTTATTATCAGTTAGATTGGTGTTTATTTTGACTAGGACTAATACTTACATTATGTTGTATGAAATCAATCATAAGAAAGTAAAAGCTTATTTAATTAAAATTAAGCTTGTTGATAAATTTATATATAGTAATTAAAAAGCAGTCAAAATATGACATAAGGCGCAATAAAATAATTTATAATATTAAAGAGTCATAATGATTTATATTTAAGTTTAAGAACCCTTGCTACATTACAACATATTAAAACATCATAGAAATTTATAATTAGACTCTTAATAAATCGAATGTATAATGAGTCCTTACAAAGGTTAGTTTCAAGATGTT
Source organism: Timema monikensis (assembly GCA_902151445.1). Taxonomy (NCBI): domain Eukaryota; kingdom Metazoa; phylum Arthropoda; class Insecta; order Phasmatodea; family Timematidae; genus Timema; species Timema monikensis. Next base: position 88,426 of record CABFVZ010001179.1, read on the forward strand.
TGAAATAATTGCTGATTTTATCTTTTAATAAGTGGATGATGTTAGAGAATTGTTTTCGATAGTCATATCAATTATAACATATGACATTTAAGTATAATTCTGATGGTGCAAGGAGGTTAAGTTAATTTGGAAATTTGTTTTAAAAATGATTAAAGATAGATTAATTTAAGAAAAAATAATTCCTCTAATAAGTAATCGTTTTATGCTTGTGGTAAAATGGATGAATTGAGGAAACATAAGATCTGGAAATGAAGCCGAGAATGTATTGAAACTAGTCTTTTACAATAAATGACATATTACGCAACAACTTGACACCATTGCTTAAGAAACAAGGTCTACCATTTTATTAATTTTTTACAGTTAGATCTACACGATAGAATATTGAGCCAAATAATTTATAGTAAACAATATTTATAAATAGGAACAATTATCCATAGTTCTGACTTGCCTAAGACTTTTATTCACGATTTCTATTGCTTAGCTGTAATACTTTGTTTACCTGCAGCTGGTATGAACTTTTGTGTGAATTAATTATGTTTACTTAAATTACCGTAGCAAAGTAACCAAACAATTTGCAGACTCTGAAATAAGGCAAGCGCTCAGAGAAGTTGATTCAGTCAACTACGGTACACGCTAATTAACAAGAGAAAACTGGATAATTTCATGTTGGCTTTCGTTCAAAAGGGTTCTTCAAAGGATAGTAATGTAAATTATGGTTGAAGGCTATAGCCACAAGGAAAAAAAAGGATGATTTTACTTATAATTAGAGGACTTTCATATATCGAGAATATTTCACATCACAAAAAAGTTATAATACATTGTAGTATTGAATTAACAAACAATCGGAACACGGTAGGAAAGACCATTTAAAAAAGCACAATATTTTTTTGCGCTCGGCATTAATAACAATCTATTATCTTAATAGTATTCTATAGGCATTGATACTATCTATAAGAAGCGACGTCTTCAAAGCTTATAAATTGACGTATGAGTAAATGAAATTAGTTTTAGTAGCTTCTCTAACTGTCTTATACTTAGGAGCTTTTGTACCTACTGTACTCATGGTTGACCATACTTTCTTAATACGAAAGTTTCTCTGAGTTTTTGACAATAGGCTTATTTCACGTTTGTCATTAGGGTATCTGGAATATACATAAATATATATATACACATACATACATGTATACATATATATAAACATATATACACACATATAAACATATATACACACATATATATACACATATACACACCCATTAATATATATATACATATATATACATTTACACACCCATTAATATATATATATACATATATACTCATATATACACCCATATATATATATATATATATATATAAATCTACCAGATGGCGTTGCTGTTTCAGCTTACTTTCGTATGCGGAATATATTACCAGTATATTCTGTAAACGAGGAATTCTGTTATTTTAATGTTATCTATGTTGATAGTAAGAAAAAAACAGCAATTATATTACTTAAATATAATAATTTTTCATCACTTACAAACTGTGAATATATATATATATATATGCGTAATTTTCCAACCATGGTAATATATAACAATATATATGTATATATGTAGCAATGTACTGATAAAAATATTATTCTTAAGTAATATAATTGCTGCATTTTTTTACTATCAACATAGATAACATTAAAATAACAGAATTCCTCGTTTACAGAATATACTGGTAATATATTCCGCATACAAAACTAAGCTCAAACAGCAACACAATCTAGTAGATTAAAATGCAGCCAGCTATCGCGAATTGAAACTATCTCTTGGGACGCGATTCAATCCTAGCCAGCGCTATAATAGTTTGTGACACTCAAGGGTAACAAATCGGCTCAGCACGCATTTCCAATAAGTTTTCAATTTCCTTTTTGTAGACAAAAAAGATTATAAAATACATTCAACATTAAACTTATGAAATGTTCCCCGACAACTAATTGTTTGATTTTTTTTAAGCACCATTTCTTTCTACCCGTTTGGATTATACGATTATTTTACTACTAACTACGATATTCTAATTTTCTAACCCTTCCTTCACCTTTGAAAAGACGTGTATATATCACAACTTGTGAATGTATGGAATGCCAGGCCTCCACCGTGGTTCGGATCCCTCGTTAAACTGTAGGTCCTCCATTTCATCTCACAATCACCACTACCATTACACATTAGCGTAAGTGCGTATAACCCGAACGGGTAATAAGACGCTGTGCTAATAATAATAATAATAATAATAATAATAATAATAATAATAATGATAATAATAATAATAATGATAATGATAATGATAATGATAATAATATTAGTGAGGTTTTACGGTGCGTTGACACAATTAGGTGATTAGTATCATTTACAAAAAATTAAAAACATAGTAAAACCCCCATAAGGAAAACAATAAAGATGATACACCTGCTAAAAAAAAATCAACATGTGTATTCACTACATTAAATACACAAAACAAACATATTAAAGTTATTAATAAAATAATCAAAAAAATTACAAATAAAATCATAGTAAAATCCCAATAGGGAAAATTATTTTGAATAATACTTCTGCTGTAAACAGCTTCTGCTGCTGCTGTAAAACCTAAATAAACAATAAAGACACATTAAAATGTACAAAAAATAGTTGAAACTAATCTCAATATTAGATAATATCCAAGTGAGATACTCTATAAGAGTGAACTCACATGGAATTATAAAGATTCGTCTGGCGAATAAAGCGGGGTACACGTATGACTCCATCCGCACTGTCATGTAACAGATGACGAAGGTCACCATTAAAATCAAGAACCAGGCAACTAGGGGTATTCTTGCGACACTCCACCAAAATGTGGTACACACTAGAGGGAACATCGCAAAGCTCACACACTGGAGGTGGATCATCTCTCAATAAAAAAAAATTCCATGGGTCAGTGAAATAAGCCTGACTCGGAGTCTTGTCACGATGACCTCCTCTCTTCTAAACTTTCGTATAGACGACAAGATACATCACGACACACCGTCCCTAATGAACCTCAGCTTGTTCTGATCAGGGGTCGAACCCTACTGCTCGTGCCAGGTGCGTAAGAGCTCATGCCAAACATAGAAGTTAATCTAAAACGTTATCACAAGCTTCCAGAAATACTTATACATGGAGTATTGTATAATTTCTCTTTACATTATTAATCAAATAGACTGAAAATAAAAATACATCGATCCTTCCCCCCCCCCCCCCCCCNTGTGGCAACCTGAATTTCCAGTTCTAAAAATAACGTGCTTACTATGAAAACGAGATTTAATTAAGTACATTCAATTTTTTTTTTTTCTTTTTAATTGTGTTTCATCGATGTCCACCAGAACAAATCACTTGCTCTCCTTGAATTCCAGTCAAGGTTTGTTTAAGAGCTATCAAATCGGACAGGTGGCAACATTGTCTGACTCACCATTTCCACCCGACGGACATCTTAAGACAGAACAAAAGTAGGGTCAAATGGCTGCTTGGAGTCTAGAAAACAACAGCGGCATCTCGCGAACGAGCTTGAGTGTTGGTTGGATTGGATTGGATTGGATTCCCATTTGCTACTAGAACACACCATCGGGAGTAGATAAGTAACTCGCTCACTCTGTTCATCTTGCAATACTGCTCAGATATGATTGGGTTCAGAAGATCATAAGAGGAAAATGTGTTTTATATACATCTATGGTCCATGACGCTTTCAGCTATTTAAAAAAATTTGTTTAAAAAAAAATTAAATTATCAGTGACGTGTCATAGTGTGTTTCCAAGGTTAACAGAGATAGTTAATAATAATAATAATATTAATAATAATATTATTAATAATAATAATAATAATAATAATAGTGTGTCTGGGCTAAATTGCTATTTTTAGCACCGTGTCTTACTACCCGTTCGGGTTATACACACTTACTCTAATGTGTAATGTTAGGGTGATTATGATATGAAATGTCGGTACTTACAGTTTAACTTGAGATCCGAACCACGGTGGAGGCCTGGCATTCCACACATTCACAAGTTGTGATCAATACACGTCTTGTCAGAGATGAAGGAAGGGTTTGGTAATCAAATAAATCTGTGCCGGGACCGAGGATTTAACCCCGGAACCCCAGCACAGAAGTCTGACACCTTATCCCTAGACTGCCAGGTCACCCGAAGATGTCTTAAAATGATTTGTGGTAATTTAATAACACTTCAAGACATTAAAAAAAAGTATACTACCACAGTTCAGTCTATACTCGCACTTCAGTAAACCATTAGCTCCTAAAATAACGCATTTATTATTATAATGGGGTTAGTTATCTATGGACACCTTTAGGTTTTATGTGTTTGTGTAACATTAACTGTGCAGAACTTTATTAAATTTAGTAAACCATTTAAATTTATAAATTTTATGGAATGTTAACCCAAACACTATTTTTAGAATTCTAAATATTTCTAAATTCGCGGTTTCTGTGCAACCAAAGCCAATACGAAGCCTTTAATTCATACAATTCTGAAATCAATATTGATTTGATTTAAAACCGAACAGCTGAGCATGCGGATAAAGGCGTTAGTCTCATCTTATCTTTTTTGCCAGCAACAGGGAGGTTGGGAATCGAATTTCAATCAAGTGCACTGGTGTAATCTTTTTCAAAAATTTATTTCCTAATTTTCCTCTACGCTAGTATGGTTTGCATTTCATATACAGTTATAACTTTTTGATCCAAAATCATATTAGTGTAAATATTCGGATTTTCCGGATGGGAAAGAAGTACAAAAATTAAAGAATGCTTTATATTATTTTATATATATATTTTGAGAAAATCAAAGTCATACATTTTATTTTATAAATATCAACTAATAAGTATTTATGTAACAGTGGCTGTTAATATAATATAACAACACTCCCTGTTTTTTACTATTCCAATGAGCAACGATATTGTAATATTTGACCATGGATACACTCAGCCAAATACACACCCAAAAAAATAAATCTCAATGAAAAGAAAAATTGTAGTTTTTTTTACAAACCACATAACATGGTTTATAATATGTAACCAAGCGATTTGAAATATTTATTCAGTATTGCTAAATAAAAAAATTGAACAAGCACCTGGATTGATTATAAACAAACACTGCTAAAAAGTATTATATCCTTTTTTTACTAATAAAATATCCATAATGGACATTCATAATATTTAGTGTTTTTTATTACTAATATTTCTTTCAAAGAATAATAGCGAGATTGGTTTTCATAGAACCTGAATTCTACTCGGTCAATAGGAATAATGGGCATTTAACCCGAACGGGAGGAGAGAAACGGTGCTAAAAATAGTAACAATGGAAACTATTTTCAAATTTGAAACGTGTAAGCGATTCCATTTGACAATGATTCCCGAAGTCTTACAAGATACCTCATTTTTCTGTAGAGGTATTATAACCCTATGATGTGCCAGAATAATAATAATATAAATAGGCTTACTAAAATTATTCAAAGGGAAGACACAGTTTTAGAAAAATACAATTTCTTTCAACAACAATCTCTTGAGTTCTACAAAATTGATGTGAATTTTAATTAATAAAATAATTTAATTAGAAGATTATAATATCAAAATTTACAACTATCCAATAACAATAATAGTAATAATAATAATAATAATAATATTTAGCACCGCGTCTTAATACCCGTTCGGGTTATACGTTTTTTAAGTACTAATTACGCTAATGGATTAGGAATTGGGAAGGTTGAATTAGAGGAAGTGAACCCGCATTTGCATGGAGGGAGAGTGGAAAACCATTTAGGAAAAACCACCCCCAGTTCACCCGACTGAGATTCTAACCTCGATCTCCCCGTCCTCAGCAGTCGAGCTCAACACGACAAGCGCGTTAGCCAACTACGCCACCGAGGCGGGTCCATCCAATAACAATGCCACAAAGAGTATACAGAGTAAAGAATATATCATATATATTTAAATACGTGTTTTTATAATATATTATATATATTAATACTTCTCCATATATGTATTAGTAGACAAGCCTAAAAACTATTATAACTATAATATAAACTAGTCAGTGAATCTATTCACACTATTAAATAGGGTTCTTGATGTCATAAAAAAGTGACTGAAGTTAAAAAATTGGTTATCGACACAAAAATAACAAAACAACTGAATCCACGTTGAGTTTTACAATAAACCCTTGGACTTAGACAAGTAATAAAAAAATATTTATTTTTTAGCACCGAGTCTTACTACCCGTTCAGTTTATAGACGCCTATGTACTAATTACGCTAATATGTAAGGTATTAGAAAGGTTTAATTCATATTAAGTACACCCGCATTTGCGTTGAACCAGAGTGTAAAACCATTTAGGAAAAACCACTCGGTGCACCCGACCGGGCTTAAACCCCTGTGGCAGTCTAATCTAACACGATAGTAGCGCGTTAGAAAATGTGGCCACTGAAGCAGGTAGTAGTAATAAAGTTGTCTTGAGTAATTTTGTCACCTGAGTATCACTCTATTACTTATTTGTATGCACTAGAAAAATAAATGGTATGGTGACCTGCACAGGCTATCTCCCACTTTTATCTTAAAATAGACATTTACTAAAAACTCGTCAGATTTGTGAAAATAAATACTAGTTCTAGACATTGTTGTAGGAACACTACACCAAAGATCATAAATGAAATTATATACATACCTACTCTATGGCATTAGGAACTAGGAACATTGTTGCAGAAAAATTGAGCAAAGAGAAACATCCTTGTTCACCAAAGAGCATAAGAATCAAATTCATTTTCAAAGTCCTGAATTAAAAAGTATTTATCTTTGCTCATCGCTCAGAAATTATTGGTTTTATAAAAATGTATTTCAATAAAAGATTTTTATATTTAATAGTACTACAATCTTACAATGATAAATGTTTTGGTCTCTCAAATATTTGCAGATAAATTATGAAAATTGGAAAATATTTTATATGCTAAATATCCTCAAAATAATTTTTATCAGAAAATGAGAATTTCATCTTATTTATAATGATAAAGAATGTCTACATATAAAATTTAAACAAACTCAATAGAGTGAGTTTTGAGAAAATAGATTTTTTTCCTTTTTTCCCTTCAGTAAACTACCCCTAATTTGGGGGTTAGATATCTATTTCCAAAAATCCCTCGGGGGGATCTTATGAAAACCCCAGATGGCAAGTTTTAGCTCAATCGGTAAAATAGTTTCGTCTCTAGCCCGAGGTACAGACAGACGGCATTACGAAAACTACTAGTTTTAGGGGGGTCATAAAATGTCGAAATTACCAAAATCTCGATTACGATTTTTTTTGACGATCACAATACTTTCTCTCCGAGGTGACGAGAGAAAGTAAAAATTCAGTGACCTATCTTGTATACGAACTCGTAGATGGTAAGAATTTCTGTATCTAATCTAACGATAACTCTAATTTGACATTTTGAAGCGTTTCCTTACGCCACCCCTTCCCCCAAAAAAAACAACCCAACTATAACAAGAGATCCGTGAACATTAGATATTTTTGATGAAAATAGAAGAAGAGGATGAAAAAAATGAAACGAGCAAATAATATAATGTTGTGCCTGCAATTTCATGTCGCATTCATCTGATTCCGGTGTCAGTGTGCTCCCCAAATGAAAATATTCTCATTGAAATAGAGGCAGAGGAACGTCACTTGAAATTAATTAATCTCGCAGCTTTCAATGTGTTGCCACTCCAACCATTATTACACACAACCAGATAAAGAGCATTCCTCTGTGTCGACATTTTGAGAGTTGCGTGTTGCGCATGCGCCAACTGACAATTCGCTTTTAAAACTGGTCATGGCAATGCATGGCCATTGTGTATACCCACACAATTTCCACAGTAAAATGGGGGTGTAGGGTACGAGAGAAATGGCCAGTGTTTTTGTATTAAAATATTTTCTTGGCCAAAATATATAAGATATTGCTTCAGTAAAAACATAGAGTTTAATTTTCTTCACATGCTGATATCAACAGTTCTTGAATATCGGTCGTGATCAAGGTGGCATTAGATGAGAGCGTTTTTAAATGAAGAGGAAAATTTGTCATTAAATCACAGGACATCCTTGAAAGATAGTCAAGAATTGTTGGTATAATCAATCATATGAAGAAAATTAAACTCTTTTATTTGTACTGAAGCAATATTTGATTTCTTTTTTTTTAGCAAAAAAAAAATGTTGCGATAAAAACTGCAAAAACACTAACCTTTTCTCGTGTCCCCTACATCACCACCTCAAGGGGGCGGCCTAGGTATAGTAGGATTCTGCTAGAAAAAACACTTTTAGAAAATACAAACATAATTTGAGCTCAACATTTATAGAATTTTACTTAACTATGAATGTTATTTTATAGGTATTGATAATATGTATCAAAAGATAAATATGTAAATCACATTACTTGAGGTATGAATATATGAAAGTAATTTACCAACGTTTGTGACTGTCATTTGATGTATTTCTATCAGAATCTTACTATAACTGATATAGTGACAATTATATGCTGCACTCGGGCTACATATTTACAAAACATATAAGATTACATCAGTTTGATATTTATGGACTAAACACAAAACCATTTTCTATAAGCCTATGCGAACAGAGTTTAAGTGATGAAATTTTCCACTCTGAAGCGTCCATAAATATGTATATTATGGTTGATCATTAAGACCTAAATGACCAACAAACGAAAGATAACTAATATTGGAGCCTGGAATGTATCTTTGTGAATAAAATTATGTTCTAATTGTATTGTCATTTATATTTTCTTGCTCCCCTGTTTGTTATTTTTTTCTTACTGCCGGGAGCAACACCCAGTAACATTATAGATCCAATTGGTTTTACCGTTTATGAATTTATCCTCGACTATTATAGCGCCTGTGACGGACATGGATAAATTTCTATGAGCTATCACTATCAGGGTCTTATGCTGATAACAGCATAATGCCAACTGTACGGATGCGCAAATCATGATGGATTATACAGTATAGCTATAAAAGTTGCTAAGTACGGTTATAGCTGCAAATAAATATTATTTTATTTAAATTTAAATATGATAATTAGACACGAGACTCGAATAATTGGAATAGTATGCCAATAATCTAACCACTAAGCTATTCAGGAACCATCCAATGCTTAGAGTCATTCTTAACTTTAAGCCATATGAGTGAAGAAATGACCCTGAGAATGGGATGACTCTTGGATAGCTAAGCTGTTAATGCGTTGTTATACAAAGCCAAAAGGGTTACCGGGTTCGATTCCCATGTACAAGTGTCATTATTTAATTTAAATTAAATTATATTTCGATGCGATTATAACCGTACTAACCACTTTAATAGCTTGACTATTTAATCCATCATACTTAGTGTTAGATTAGTTTACACCAGTGGTATGAAACGGAGTGTTGCCTGTCATAATTCTCACCCACTTGGTTCCCCATTTGACCAATCATACATTAGCCCTTCTCTTCACACCTCGCATGGGATGCATTTCATTTGATGCCAGCAAGTGAGTGGTCTACTGATTGATGAAAACATTTCACAAGTACAGGATTAAACTAACTTGGTTTACCTTTGCAACACACTACACCGCATATTTATAATATATATATATATATATATATATATATAT
>CABFVZ010001179.1:107273-135582 GCA_902151445.1 Timema monikensis
CACACACACACACACACACACACACACACTGCAAAACTTTGAGAGGTTAAGTAAGAAGTCGTGTATGCATTGATCCGTGATATTCTTCACTACATCATTCACTAATAAATTCGAAGGCCATTATAATTTCAAACGCAAGTCAGATGATTTTATTATAGCACCGCATATTACTACCCGTTTGGGTTATACACTAACGTACTAATTACACTAATGGACGAGGAAGGTTTAATATAGAGGAATTTTACCTTCATTTGCGTTGGGACAGGGTGGAAACCATTTAGGAAAACCGCCCTCAATACAACCGACCAAGATCGAACCATGAGCTCCCCGTCATCGGCAGTCTATATTATAAGAGTGGTGCCTTAGACTATACGGCCAGCTAAGCGGGTCTTATGATGATGGCTATGATGATAATAAAGGCATAAAGTAATTTTGGGATAAAATAATACGTATGATTTAGTAATATGATAAAAAAGTTTACTTTTTAAAATCAATAAAAATGGCATATTAATTCTTTTTAAAAGAATATATTAATTTTGTTCATCTTTATTGATTTAAAAATTTAAATAATCAATTTTAATCTACTAAAAATTACAAGATCGTTACTCATTAATCTTAAATTTAAATTCTCTCGAATGTATAATAATTTACAAAGTATAGTCGTAATTTTCTACAAAAGGACTGGGTGGGGGTTTGCGGGGGGTTGGGGGGAGCGGAGTTGAGCATTAGCGCGTATGACGTCACTTGCATTTCTTCCTCCCGCCTCAGTCGGATTCTCTATCGTGTCATTCGATTTATTTAAACCCCCAATTCCCCCCCAATGCACCCCGTCTCGGCACTTTCTCTAGAGAAGAGAGCACTTCACTGAGCACTTTCTTCAACTGTTTCCTTACCCTTTCCCCTCGGTCCTTCAATACGGTACTGCTCTACAGGAAGTGGTGGTCCATGAAAATGTTTCAAGGGAAGCTACTGCCTTACACATTGAACCGTAAAGAGCCATCATGTTTTGTCGAGCGGATAGTGTGTTTGACTCTGATATGTAGGTTTGGAGTTCAACTCCAACCGGCTGCAACATGGCGATTACCGGCCAGTTCCTTTTAAATTAACCAATTTGTTCATCGACTTGCTGTGTTAACTAAAAAGATGGGACCCTGTAAGAATTTCCACTTCTAGATCTAGGTCACCCAGAGCATTTAGGAAAGCCTGGGTGGATAGGATTTGGGAGGTTTCCTTTCACTAAAATTAATTAACTTATCTTTTATACTTTATCAAATTTTACTAAATTAATATTTAAACTCTGTATTGTACATGGAAAAGATATTTATTTTCATTACTAAGTAACGTTATGCTCATTTTTATTGTGCAATGTTCCATTTGTCTTGGTAATATCAATGTTATATTTTTATTCTTTCAATTCTTAAGTTAATAATTTTAATTCTCTAATTTTTATTTGTAAATAATCTTAGCAATTCTAGAAAGAATGCCTATAGTTCAAGTTAATTTATGATTAACTAAGGCTCATGTATAAGTTTTCATTAAACGCTAAATAATTTTGGTTGGTGTTTTAAACAAATAGCTCTTGAAGAATGAATAAACAAATTTTTTATTTTTATGCACTTGTGTTGTATTGCGGATAGACTTGCTGCCATAAAATATAGATTTTTGAGAAATTTGGAACCCCTAGAAGCAGAGGCTTGGGGGAAACCATCTTGTTTGCCTCCTTCCCCTCTCTTACTCATTTATGGGCTTCTGCTCCCGAATACAGCCAAGAATATCAAGATTATTCCCACACACTTTAAGGTGGGGCTGTAAGGAACGAGAGTAAATATAAGTATTTTTGCAGTTTTTATAGAAAAAAATTTTTTTAGGCAAAATAAATTAAAATATTGTTTCAATACAAACAGAGAGTTTAATTTTCTTCGAATGATGAAACAAACAATTGTTGAATATTTCTCATGAGTGTACATTTCCTATTAATTTTACTTTACTTATCCCTATTCCATTAGTGTTATTAAAACGCATACAGCCCAAATGGAAAGTAAAACGCAACTGTAGGATGAGGGAGGGAGGGGGGGGGGGATCTCTTGCTTATAGCCGTGGATAGGTGAAGAAACCAAACCCTCTCTTGAAATACAAGTCGCGTAAGGACGCCACTTCTGCCAACAAAAGCGTTCCACGCGTTCAGTGGCCATTATTTCAACTAGAGTTGTAAGATGGCGGAGTGGTAGGGTCTCCCATCACGTTGTTCTGGTCTCGCTGGCTCATAATGATCGTACTGGGGTGCTTCACTCGCTACGATAATGACGACGATGAAGTACGGTAAAGTGCGTGCTTCCTCTCCAGTAATCTTGGTTCTTAGATACACAACACTTCCAACCTTTATAACTGATCACATCGCTTCAAAACATTCGATATACATTTTTTTTAAGGTCCTTGGCCAACAAGAACAGATGGATCAAGGAAACCGTAGATGGCGCCAGCTACCGGACAGGTCTTGCGGAAAAATCATACGTTTGAAAATATCAGTTTTCTTGAAAACGAGTGAAATTTTTATATTAATATTTTAAACACCCCTTTATAAGATAATGTATCGATGTTTATTAATTGTTATTTATATATATATATATATNTCTGTTGAAAAATGTCAATTTTATTGATATTTGATCAATGTTAAAATTAAAGAGGAGGTGTGTATATAAAAGTATAACTTAACTTAATCAACGTGCTTATATTCGTGTAAAAACCGTTTCCGAAAAGAAAATTGCAAAATAATAAAATTTCTTGAAGATAACCGTTTATTCCCAAGGCTCTACATTTCCACGACAAATGAAAAGGGCCAATCGCCTTAAACAAAAAATCATACCGACACCGATGGTCTTATGGTCTAACGCGTCTCTCACGTATTAGAATGGGCTGCCACGGACAGGGAGATCAGGGTTCCAACCTCCGTTGAGTAAACTGTGTTGTTTTTCTTCTAAATATTTTCCCACTCACACACACACACACACGCACACACACACATGGATTCGGGCAAATTTCCTCTAAAATTGAATTTTATATTTCATTAGTGTAGTTAATGTAGACGCACAGTCCAAACGGGCACTTAGATGTGGTGGAAAAAACACAACATAAAGCCACAAAGGAAGATTATCATCTGATCATGTCTAAATTTGTTTCGAGCAAAATAAAATAAAACATTGATTTAGTAGATTAGTTTAGTTTATACACATGGACATTTTAAAATTTCTTTAAGATTTGTCTTAGGCATCCTGAAATTTTATCAGTACTATTTCTCTTCATTTAAGAAAATCCTTGGCAAATTCGGCAAAGTCTATGATTATATTTATAAAATTATACTTAACGTACCTATTCAATCAAGTTGTTATTTATTTTAGACAGAAAAAAAGGGGTTTTTGGCTACAAAATCTGCAATATAAATGTTATTAACTCACATTTAAAATGACAACAACAGTTTGCAAGGCGGATGAATACGGATTTTTAGTAACTTTTGAAGAGTCAGAAAAGGACAAATTTACCGTGAACTGACTCTACTGATGTTCTATATTTTTGAATATAGACCTATACACCATAAATGGAGATTATACTATACACAAAAGTATCTATTAAAACAATAATTAATTCACTTCGCAATTTTTATAATCACACAATATGAATCATTTATATCTCCAAGCATAAACAGTTAATGTCTGCAACAAATGTTCTCATAATTGCTATCATTTCAAAACCCTTCTCTTTTTCCGTTTTTATTCAGTTATTCTTTCTTTCTACATTTTTTTTTTACAAAATGAGCAAATCATAAATAATACAAGAGTACGGAAATTAAATACAGATATCTACACGAGTCGAGCAGAAGTGTACATGACGTCTGTTCGCAGACAATATCGCCAACAAAACAAGGCGGCTATAAAATTCCCTCGCACTAGAGAGGTGGGCGGGAGGGAGGAGTGGGAGGAGAAAGTATGAGAATGTCGAGGGGGAAAGGGGGGCAGATGAAGAAAATGGAAGAATAAATTGGGTAAATGAAGGGAAGTAGATATAAAATGGTAGGGGAAAGAGGGTGGTGTATTATTGCTCTAGAATGGGCTGCAGAGACCAAGGAGGGTCCTTGGGCTCTAGAGAATAAGACGGAAACTAGAAAGCAGGGTTGCCAATAGTGTGAAAGAGCTACGATGTAATTAATTTACAGGCATAGTCTTAGTAACATCAAAAAAGTAGTAATTAAAGCTGTCAAAGCTGCTAACCTAAGTATGGCTTTTTTTTTAAAATCAACATAATTCCAGGTTGTTTTAACTATCTTATCACTAAGCCTTCATGACTTTCCTCTACCAAAATCGTTCACACAATCTTCATCAAGGTTAGTTAGTGTGTTAGCGATTATTTTGAATAGATCTGTAAAAAAAAAGTGTAATCACTTATGACATTTGTAAATAAAATTAAGGGAATTTATACTACTAGATTTATTTTATTTATTTTGGATTGATGATTTTAAATATATAGGAACAATTTGAACTAATAATAAATATAATAGAAGGTAAATTAAGAAAATAATACTATTTCTTTGAAGTTTTTGTCAATGTTAACTCAGAATATACAAAACAATAGTTTTACCGGTTGTTCTCTTTGGGTGTGAAACATAGTTTCTTACCTTACATGAAGAAGATAATTTTTGGTGAACGAAAACAAGTTACATACCCTGTAATAATCGCAAGACATTGTGAAGATATTTAAGTCTCGTAGATTACGATAGGCAGGACATGCAAAGCGAATGGGAGAATCTAGAGTCTGGTTTAGGGGAATGACTGGTAGACCCAATTAAAAGATACCATTGGGATGACCTAGACGCAGATGGGAGGGTAAAATTAAAATTGACCTGAAAGAGATAGGGTGTAATGATGTGAACTAGATACAACTAGCTCAAGTTATATATAGGTTGCGTACTTTTGTGAGTGTGGCATTGAACTTCCGAATTCCTAATGCCATAGAATGGATATGTGAGAGATTACTGATTAATAAGTCTAGTAATTTATAGCCTCTCCACACTCTTCCCCAAAAGTTGAAAAGTCTGACACGTTCATGGTATATGAATATAGTTTTAATAATCATCATATACTTTCTTTCCTGCCAGAACACTTTAATAGACTGATCGTCATAGGTAAAATCTCATCCGTCAGCTCATACAGTTCCTAAATTGGATTTAATGTAGTCAAACGCTAAACCATGTGTTCTACAGCTGTCACTTTTGACACAGAGTACCTATTTTAATACACGTAAGATAAATATAGTGAATTGTGATTGATCAGGGTATGCTACTCCATTTTTTTTATCTACTCAAAAGTTCTGCTATTGGCTATCTGAAAATCAAACTTCATAACAAGAAGAAAACAATTAATAACGTCAATTCAACGTAATAAAGGTACGCTTCACGGAGCACATAACAATTTTAATTAGTTTTTAGCGTAAAGTTATTAACGATCATATAATTAATTGCTGAGTAAGACGATGACATATTACAGAGTGAATGTTAGAGGAGAGATAAAACATTATTAGCAAATACCACAGCTCATGTTTCTTGATATTGCGTGGAAAACATAGATGGACAGAATGCGGCACATCATTATTTGATGGGGTTGGGAGGGGTTTGAGGTGCTGGGGATGAGGTCCTCGCAAGGAATGACGATGAGAGGGGTTAAGGAACACAGATAAATGGACAAGGGCTATGGGAGCACTGCTAAAATAAAAAGGGAATAAGACGGGAAAACTAAATGGAATCAATGGTGTAATATGTTCCGAAAAGTACACTCAGCGCAAGGCAGATAAAAGGGTTAAATGATGTTAGAATCTAACCCGGGCTTTTCACAATGAAAGTTGATATGCAATACATGACCAAATACTATACTTAAAATTCATTTTTTTAAACTTAAAGTTTAAAAATTTTTTTTTTAATAAAGTTAGATTGGAATTATCCTAATGAATCCTAAGAATGGGTCTTTTGGTGACCTCAGATATTTCAATCAAACCAATCAATCTTTGATTTTAGAAAGGTACATTTAAAATAATATTTGAAAAATATCTTTCTGTGAAGTGTAAAATCGCTTAGCAAACTGGTTTGCAAAGAAATTAAAAGTATTTAAATTATTTAAAAAAATACCCAATAAGTATTTATTATTAGTACTTGTACTATTCAACTATTCATGATCAGAACTTACGGTCTAAGGCATCAGGATTGGAATAGACAGAATTGCCTGTGACGGGAAGGTCAAGGTTCAAATCTCAGCCGAGTCAAATTGGGGTTTATTTTTCTATATGGTCTTCATTCCACTAAGGGTTTACGTCCTCTAAAACTACCATTATCGTATCTACCCCTCAGATTCAGACTTTAATAACCTTGATGTTAAGCCTACTATTGAAAAAACCTTCAAAATATCCTTGATTAAAACTTTTTTAAATAACACAACTATTTAAAACGATGCTTTGGATTAAAGTGTATAAAGATATGGTAGCTTGGAAAAACCTATTAATTTAAAACTAATTATGTAAATAAACTAGATAAAAGAGAATTTTAGTCACATTAACACGGCTAAGAGAAATAAGAGGGAACTTTCTAAGAAACTTTCCGTAGAAAAAGTGTATTTTTGTTAAAACTCTAGAACCCTGAAGAAATTGTAGTAGACGCACAAAGTCAGAGTGAGATATTTTTTTATCCCCACAAAGCAAATCTAAACAAAGATTTCTTAAAACGATGACGTTATCTCACGTGGCAGTTTGCCACCCCTTCTCACAGATGTGCTGGACCACGCCGGAAACAATAAACAATGATTCTCGAATGCCTTCATTTTGCCTTCTTTGATCCTTCTTGGAATATGTAGTTCCTGGGTAGTGCCGATTAAATCCGTGAAGCTATTTCTGTTGGCTATAGCTAGGGTGACCGTACGTACTGTTTCCCTGCAGGGCAGTACTATTTTTTGCAAAACCGTACTGTTTTATGCAAGACATGACTATTTTTTTGCAGGACAGTAGGCCTATTTTTTTTCGGGACACAACTGTTTTATGCATAACATTACTTACTGTTTTTTTGCAGGACATTATTACTGCTTTTTACAGAACATAACTGTTTTATGCACGAAATAAATGTTTTTTTGCAGGACTGTACTTTTTTTTGCAAGACAATACTATCTTATGCGAGACAGAACAGTTTTATGCAAGACAGTACAGTTTTATGCAAGACAGTACGGTTTAATGCAAGACAATACGGTTTAATGCAAGACAATACGGTTTAATGCAAAACATTAGTGTTTATGCAGGATAGTAGGCTTTTTTTTTGAGGACAATAATGTTTTAGGCACGGGACTACTGATTTTTGGAGGACAGTAATGTTTTATGGAAGGCATTACTGATTTTTGCACATTTTTTTTACAGGACAGTACTATTTTTTTATTATTATTAGCACCGCGTCTAACTACCCGTTCGAGTTATACGCACTACTATTTTTTAAAATACATTATTGTTTTTGAGACAAAATCTCTTTGTCGTACAGAACAGAACAGGGGTAATATAGCCATAAAACTAGTTTTTAATCAAGTAGGCCTACTTCCAAAAGTAAGCCTACTTTGTGAAGTTAAAGAAAATATTTATAACTGAACAGCGCTGGTGCAAGGAACTTCATCCTTGAGTTTGATTGTTTTGAGAAGTCATATTTGATTACTATAAATTGCTAATATAATGAATGTAAGAATAAGACTATGGAAGCTATGGTATAGTAGAAACACTCACCTAAACACGTGACTGCTACAGAAAACTAAACCAGCAAACAAGTTGAATAATCAAAAAAGAACCTTAACAATATCTTTCTATAATCATTGTAGTAAATTTAAAAGTAGATATAAAGTGTTAGCCTCAACCAATATTACAACCCAGCCAGAAACATGCCATGATCACAAAAGGGGGGGCGGGGGATCCATGACCACTGCCCTATCATGATGTTCTAAAAATGGAATAATCCTCTGCGTGTGTGTGTCTCCCCTTTTCCTTCAATTCCCGTGTGACTATTGGACTAGCTTTTGTTGATTTGTTCCAGTGCTATGTGCCGAATCGTCCCCCTCCCACCCCTAACACCCCTCTCACAACATCAAGTCCCGTCAGTTCTAATTCTAGTTGACTTGATTTCATCCAGTTCCTCCTAAGGACAGGAGAATGATCAGAGGGTCCAGTCGTCTCCGTATCTTTTAGAGAGCTTCCATTTTCCTACCTCACCCACTCCCTTCACCGTATCCTACGGTTTTCTACACAGAGTAAAAGCAATAAACACAGTGGGGGAAGAGGACTTCACATCGCGTTACTTCTCATCCTTGCATTATCATTTTACTTATCCGTCTTAATCACACAGGAAAAAATTGTTGGAGGTCTACCATCAAAGTGTACCGCACCCATCCTGTAGACTAAGGAAACATATTTTTATTCATTGTGTCCAACGCTCTAACTCAGAAAGTAGCGCATGTATGTATACTGAGCTAAAGGTTATAGGTTCGATTCCTGATGTGGCAGAAAAAAAAAATCATTGTATTCCCCTTTCACAGTGATGAATTAGCGAATGAGGGCTCAATTGTGTCTGTTATAGATTCCGAATAAGCTTTAAAAAAAAATTCATGTGCTGATATAGTCAGTCAGTTCATAAATTTCACGTTAAAAACCTTAAATTTTTTAAAAAAAAACTTGCACTAATGTTGTAGAGACGAGGTAGAATTTAAATGTAAAGAAATCATTTATTATATTATTTTGTCCTTACATCTCAATAGCAGTTAGGGCTACATGCATATTAACTAATTACGCTAACGTATTAAGGATAAAACATATTTAATTTATAGGAAGCGTGCCCGCATCTACAAGCGGGAGAGTGGAAAAATATTTAGGAAAAACCGTCCTCAGTACATCCGACATGACCCGGATGACATTAAAATATACCTGGAAGAGATACAGTGTAATGAGGTGGAATGGATAAAACAAGCTCAAGATAGAGATACAGTGTAATGAGGTGGACTGGATAGAACTAGATCAAGATAGGGATAGGTTGCAAACTTTTGTAGGTGCAGCAATGAGCCACCAACACCATAAGGTAAGTAAAGCTTTTAAGATTAACATAAAAAGCCCGAACCATTTTATTAATTAAAGAGTACACTTAGTGTTTTTTTCACAAAGAACATTTAAGTACGTTTGACCTATGAACTATCATAGTGTACCATACGTGATACAAAGTAAAAATTACTTAGGTATAATCAATATAAGTGAGTAATTAAAAAAATAGCTTTCTATACTTATTTTTATAGTTAAAAGACACTTAACTTATTTTTGAGAAAAGTGTAAATATAGAATTTTAGAAACGACCTGTTTAAAATTTGTCCAGAGATATGACAAACAATATTTTACAATTTCAAATTTGAAGAAAATCAGCAAAAATTTATCCTATTCCATCCACTTACGTTTGAGTTTGTTTCTTGTTCCAAGAATTGAAACATAATTTAGCGATTACCTACGAGGGTCTCTAAGGAAAAAATATCTTTCTGAAAAATTGGTAGGGCCTTTGGTGCTCGCTCATAGAAATTATCCAGTAGAAAGCAATGGGTAACCACCATACCTACTGAGCTTTCCTAGTAAATGGGATTGCTACCAGATGGTGCAGGCAGCACTAACTTGCTGAAGGCTTGAGTGCATGCCCAACTCTGGATGAATAGAAATTACATCAAACCAAAGTTCTAATTGTTGACTTGAAGGTGAAAAATAAACCTGTATGTATCATTGATGTGCTAGGAGTGTTCTCTCTGAATACAGATCCAGACAACTGGGCACCTATATCTGGACGCGGCCAATTGGGTGCCAAAAGTAGCCCCACTTTTTTAAAAATAATTTTTTCACTTATTTTCTAGCATAATGCAATGCACTTTTTCTTTTTAATTAAAAAGTGATGAATAAAAGCAAAAGATGCACTCTTTGACTATACGCAACATCATATTTTATTTGAATGTTCTTTGTCCTGTATTAATTAATGCATTGCAATAGCTAGGTTAGGTTATGTTATGTTAGGTTAGGTTAACTTTATAAATATGAATTAATAAAGTTTCCGCTACTAAGATTTGTTTTATACAAGTCCAAATTTAATATTCACGTAATTGAAAAATATATGATGTTGCGCTGAAAAATATGATTAGTTAAAAAAAGAGTTCATTTTTAGTTTTTACCCATCACTTTTTAATTTTAATTGAGAAGATATGAAAAAATGGTACATTTTTTATATTCTAAAAAAAGTGCATTACATTATACTAAAAAAAAGTTAATCAAAAAAATAAAAGAAAAAAGTGTTTTTTTTAAACGTCCAGTTGACCTAGAGGCCAGTTCGCGCGAGCCCATTTGACCGCGCCCGGTTGGCGGTGCCCAGATGGCGGCACCCGGTTGTCCTAGACCGCTCTGAATGGGCACCACAAAGATAGACATCTCTATCTCTTTATCATAACAGTACCCCCCCGCTGTTCATCTTCTTCCAGAATAGGTACTTTGTAACATCACCACATGGTGTCCCAAACTTCCTAGTCACGACCGGTTAATGTACCTGCAAGATTACTATTACTTTAAAAAAAAAAAAAGAGAGAGTAGTGGTGTGACGTTACGTGAAAAACAACTGCTCTTAAACGGAACACGGGTCTACGGTTTGGGACAGAACAATCGCAGGTACGATTTCATGTCCAATTGATGGCTACAATAACACATGTCTCGTTTGATTTATACGCGGTTCTTATAATATGGGTGTGTTCGTAATATAAAGCTATAGCTCATCTAAGATGGGAGTGTAGTTAAGTGATGGCTATCAGAAGGTTCTTTAATGCAAATACTGGTTGGAAGTATTATTATAATCAGTGGCGGCTCGTGTATAGGCACTGCGGCACCCCCTATTTCCACTTGATATTATCGATAGAATTTAATATAATGCGTTCTTTTTTCTTTAATTCTTTATTTATTTTTGTAGTAAAATATATATTCCTTAAGCTAAGTGTCAGTACTTCAGTAGCCATCCCCTAGTTTATGAAAAAGATACAATAATCTTTGTATGGAACTGTGCTCTTCACAGTGCCAGTGACGTTGTGTTTGACGGTTGTGCTTATGCGCACATAAAAGGAGGGTGGGGAGGAAGGCCGGACTGCCAGATAGAGAAGGCACTGTTGCTCTCGCAGTGCCGGCTCTGGCCTGATGGTGGAAGGCTTTTTTTTACTCAGCGTGTGTTGTGCTTAAAAACCGTGTACCATATTCTTGAATGTGATAAAGTGTAAAAGAGTTTAGAATTAGATTATTATTCTGCTTCCAGCTATTTTATTTGATTCATTTTTTATCAGTTCTTTTATTTATCAAAAAGACTAAATGTGCTTGCAGTACTTTCAATGGAGAAAAATTTCCTCAATTGTCATCCAGAGATCAAGGAGAAAATTATTAAACTTTTTTCGCAAATTAAACCAAGAAGAATGGATTTCATTTTTAAATGAACAGAGCAAGCTTTAACTGTAACAATTTAAGTTAAAGTAAGTAAAAAAGTTTTTTTTGTTAAGTCTTTATCAAGTTCCTGAATAAATTTTCTTTTTATACATGTCCCCCCCCCCCTTTTACACGATTTTAAAATAAAGGCTAAAATTTTTCTGGATCAGCACCCCCCGCTAATTCTATCTACGAGCTGCCACTGATTATAATGGTTTGATAATTTTTTATTTATAGGATGGTATTACTAACTAAATAAAATGTATTTACGAATAAGTTGACATTAGCTATTTTCAGCCAATATTTTTAATAAACAACCTTTTACTAGCTGTTGCTTATACACTCCTATCACACATGAGCTATATAGATGTGTGTGAAGTTTAAGAGCCCAACTGGGAAATTAGATACAAGATTACGCTCGAACGGAAAACCTAAGAGCCTCTTTAAATGAAAATAGCAAAATTGGAGTCATTTCAATATTCTTACCATCCGCTTCGGTGGCCGCGTGGTCTCACGCTTCTATTATAGTAAACTAGATGGCTGATGACTGGGAGATCAAGGTTAGAATCTTGGTCGGGTTTACTGTGGGAGGTTTTTATAAAAAGGTTTTACACTTTCTCAACGCAAATGTGGATACACTTACTGATAATATAACCTTTATGATCCCTAAAACCATTAGTGTAACTATTAAATAAGCGTATAACACCAACGGATAGTAAGACGCGGTGCTAAAAAATAACGCTAATGAGGTAGACATCATTTATAGGAAATTTGGGAAAACCACCTTCAAGACACCCGACAGGTAGTTTAGTCTAAATTTCCAGTCATAATACAAATGTTCGCTGAAATTTAGATGAATTAACCACGCGGCCAACATCGCAGCCACACATAATTCTCTGTATACTTCCAATAAGTTTTTTTTTTAAATAACAGTGGTATAGATTTTAAACATTTCATATTAGTTTTATAATGGAAATATTAATTTTGACTTAGAAAGAGGAAATTTATAATTAGGTAGGGAAGTTTTTTTATTTGTGGCTAAGTAACCAAAATTATTGATTTATTCAACTTCAGACAATTCCTTTACAGTATAAATACAGATATATTAGCTCATGGTATTCTTTTTTAAATAGTTTTTTGTGCTGCCATGTCTTCTAGCCCATAAGGGCTATAGGCATACGTAATAATTATGTTATTATGTTAGAGATGGATCGGGTTGAATTTAAAGGAAGACTACACTCATTTGTGGGGAAAAAAAGGGGGGGGGAACTATTTTTGAAAAATCTCCCTTAATGCGCCCAACCGGGATTTGAACCTCAATCTCCCCTTAAACAGCAATTTAGTCTATTGCGAGAGTGACGCCTTATACTGATCGACCACTGGGACAGGTTTTAACAATAGTTATTTATGTTTATTCAGTTCAATAAAAGAGAAATTCTATTCATTTTTGTGTTTATAATGTTGCTTCTTATTGTTCATAGCAAAGATAAAATGAATCAACAGAATATCTAAAGCATTTATATTAGTTTTTTTTAATGTACTTGGGGTCGAATAGACAGAGCAAGTAAGAAAATAATTAATGTTTTTTTATTCAGATGAAAGCACAGTGAATTATATATATATAGCCTTATAAGCCTCAAGCTTATCAGAAGTAAAAGGCATATAAAAAAAGAGATGAACAAACTTCCCTTTCAACACATCTCTTACCCTTTCAAAGTTCAACATGCCTCAAAGGTTTTCGGTTGGTTTCAAAGCATATCTGACTTGCCATAGTTTCAGTAAAAGTGAGTCTAAATATTACCTGTCTTTCTTGATTAATACGTCAAACACTCACTATGAATTATGCGAAAAAGCACAAACATTAAATCATCCAACAGAAAGGACCATTCAAACACACACATTTAAGGTGTGATGGAAGAAAACCTGTGTTAAGGCTAGTAATTTTCAAGTTCCTATAACCAAAATACTTTAATGATCAAAAGGAACAAAATATTACTTTAGTAGGTTTAAACTAATAATATCATTTCTATTCATAGGTCCAGTCATGATGTTATCTGCAACTGTCACTTTTGATACTTATACATGTATATATGAAATAACATAAATGATATAATAACATTTTATCAATGCTTACCTTAAAAAAATATTTTTGAATTTTCTAAACTGTTCTTCCAACAAAAATCAGGTTTACACATTTAGTTTGATTTTCGATATGTAGGGAACTGTATGGCATGGCGTACGGACAGAGCAACTAGATGTCTTTGGCGCAAAGGAGAAAAGTAGGTCATTCAAGAAAAACGTAAGACGCACCCTGCAGAAAGAACGAAAGAGAATTATGACGCTCGCTGTGATTGGTTGTTGACGATGGTGTACACACCGCCAATATAAATCACAAATTTTCTCACGTTAACATCGCATTAAAAACTCACTAAGACTGCCAATAATAACTGAAATACCACCTCATGGGAGAATTTCTGAATGCCAGATCACTTTTAGACCAAATAACAAGGAGAAAAAACCTGCCTCGGTGGCCGCGTGGTCTAAAGTGCTATTCTCGCATTAGATTAGTCTGCCGATGATGGTGAGATCGAGGTTCAAATCTCGGTTGGGTGTACTGAGTTTATCTCCTTAATGGTTTTCCACTTTCCCTTTACGAAAATGGGGGTACATTTCCTATAGGTATGATCTTCCTCCTCCCTAGCATCATTATCGTAATTAGTATATAAACGTATGGCCGAAACGGGCTGTAAGACGCAGAGCTAAAACAAATCGTCATCCTTTAGTTTAATTTTGATAGAAAAGGTTTTATTTGACAGCTATACAATTTATTAGATCTATTTTCAAGAATTTATACGTCAAATCATGTGATCTGCAACAGTCACTTTTGAAAGAAAGATATTATCAATGCCTTTAAAATAACACGAATAATATTCACAAATGTGAAGACCTGGTGGTCTAAGGGTAAGATGTCAGACCTCTGTGTCAGGTGTCAGGGGTTCAAATCCCAGTCCCAGCATACATTTATCTAATCGTCAAACCCTTCCTCCCCCTCTGGCAAAGTGTGTATCTTAACGTTTTGTGAATGTGGGGAATACCAGGCCCTCACCGTGGTTCGGAACCCACGTTAAACTGTAGGTCCTCTCTGCTTTCCACCATCATCATTCCCACGTATCATCCCATCATCTGTGGATAATGTAATTCACCTCGATGTTGTCCCCACCTTAGAAATGAATTCTTCCATACGCCAGGGAAGCAGAGGTAAAATAAGGTCAAATTGCCAAGATCTAGAGCATTAGCCTCATCCATATTGACAAATGTTAACAATTTTGACCCCCCCAACAAAATTTATGTCTGTATTTTATAACAGTATCTTACTATAAAATTGTACCATAGTTATCTTGTGTTAAAAACACTTTATAAAAATAAAGTAGGTTACATGACTTACCCACAAAATATGATGATCCATTTGTTTGGCAAGTTTGTGCCCACACAGGGAGAATTCATTGTTCCATCACACCTGGAAACAAAGAGAAATCTATTGTCATGAAAGTGTAAGGAAAATAACAATGATTTTAAAAAAAAGGTTGAGGTATTTAACGTGTATTTTTTGAAACAACTGACTATCTCAGCACATGCCTTTTAAATTAAATTAAATTCAAAACAAACACAACCTCGGCCATTAACTCATCATCACAATGGAAGGGGGAGTCTACATTTCCCAAATCATACAATTTTCAGCCACATGGGGATTAGAACTCGGGATCCTTATCTAAGTTGGCAGACATGCTACCTTCCAAGATGGGTATTTGAAGAACAATTATAGATCAATATAACTTTGTTAAGGATGGTCAGGGTTGGAACTACCGTTATTTGGCCTGTCTTTTCTGTCGTTTTCTTTCTCTGTTTATATAGTTTTAGTATTAATGTGAAAAAAAGCTTGCCATATAAATATATTGGTATATCTTATTTTGCTGATTGTTGAATATTTATTAAAATATGCAAAATAATATATATTTTATATTTATACAAGGCGTGAAATATTTAAAAAAAACCTATATTTGAACGGGGATTTGAAAACCTGGAGATTTATGTTTATGCGAAGATTATCTACCTCTTAAATGTCTCGGGTGTTTATCAATCACACAAACCATTTATATTTTTTCAAATATAATATGCTACTTAAAAATGCTCTAGCCATGATCATGAGAGAAATTCATTATTTTGTTTCAGACAGCTCAAATATTTTTTTTTTTACCAAAAACTTCAAAACAACGTGCCTTTTATTTTTTCTTTAAAACTTGTAGCTTTAACTGTGAATGTTTGCCTAATAATGGATGAATCAAAACTGTTATATTTCAGTGAGTGCAGAATTGATTAGACAAATAAAAAATAACTGGTAAACTGTGTGCATACATGAAAGTTATATTGACTCTAGAATCTGTGCATTGTGAAGAGAATCCTTTTTACTGAAATATGGTGGAGGTGCAATCGTGTCCTTTCGGAAATGAACGCTATGATAAAAAAAAAGTTACATTTCCTGAGGGGAAAGATTAAAATTTGTTATTGGAAAAAAAAAAAGTTTCTTCTCATTTAAATGAGAATGTATCTCCGAGATTCAACCCAAGTACAGTGCACAAATTAATGAAGATGGTATAATTCTATCGTCCTGAAACTCAATAGAACGTTCCGCATCATACATAATGAGTTTGGCTCATCTACAGGTTATGAATCTATGAAAAAACATAGAAAATATGTAGATTAGTGGGTATTATCTTGTTTGTTCTAAACTTAATAAAGTTTGGGAAACAGGTCACACAAGAGGTCCACCCCTTCTAGGTTTCCCACCCTTTTTCCAGATGTATCCAAGGTGCTTGTTTCTTAATTGTTTCTAATTTTTCCTATACGAAAATGAGTATACATTTAATCTATATCACACGTTCCTCATCCCTTACCCATTAACCTAGTAAAAATGCGTTTAACTCGAATGATTAGGGAGCCGAGGTGGAAAAAAAATGGAAATGGAAATGAAGTAGGAAAAAATAATTTTGTGACCTGTTTTATTTTATCCATAGTTTCCCACATAGGTGGTTGCACGGTCTAAGGCGTATCAAAATCGTTTGATCAAATGGGCCACATTGAAAATTGAAAATACTGAAAGTGCCTCATTCAGAAAATTCACTATTCTCAACATCTCAAGGAAATTAAAACTCACTGTTAGAATCCTTATAAATTATAAAAAAATAAATTTAAGATTTAAAAAAATTCTAGGACTTTTTCTCTGAATTTTTCTATATATATTTTATAGCAAGAGTGAAAATATTTTACTTTAAATCTTGTGTTGAAGTCACTTTAATTTGATGACAAATGTGTGTTCGTAAGCCGTGATCTCTCAGGTTTTCGTTCCTTTTAATAGGATATAACAACTGTTCACATATTTTTGTGATATCAAACATTGTACATATTTGGTGAGAAAATTTATCTTTTTTTTTTTGCTAATCGAGTAAAAAGTAATGAGTAAAAAGAATGAGTAAAAAGAATGAGTAAAAAACCAAAACTGATTGCTAACTTTATTTGCTAGATTTTCCCCAAATAATGACCAATTTACAAAGGTTCTTTTACAAAATGATATATATTTTATATATATATATATATATATATATATATAATGTTTATAATATGGATTGGGCTGTATTTATGTTGCTCCTACAAAAGATCCGGGGACCACACATAATCATTGATCTGGACAAATTGGGTACATGAGCCTCAAGTCTAACAAGCCTGATATAGACAGTATTGAATTTTCTGAGATGCAACCCACAAATAATTTTCAATTTCACAATATCTCCCATATAATCAAATGAGTTTGACCCACCTGCTTTAAACTACCTCATTCATATATACCATCCAAACTTAGTCTTTAATGACCAGGATGTAGAACGAAACCAAACAAAAAAAGTCATAGTCTGAAAAATATTGCACATGTTCTATAATTTCAGTCTACAAGAAGTACTTTATCTTTATAAATAAAGTTTATTGACTTTTTCTCAGATCATAAGTTTCCTAAATGTGTTCTTGAGATGGGGTAAAAAATGATACCAGAATATAAATCTATAATTACAGGTTTAAATGGGGTTTCTCTCCAAATGTGTCCGATGAATATACACACAGCTTCACTCCTCTATTTCTATCTCTCCAGACATGTATGTTTGAAATTATGTTAGCGTTACTGTGTAACAGTTGCCAGGGCGTCCGAAACCTTGGCTTTATCACATCAATATGTAGGATTATGGAAATGGCAAGTGTAACAGATGGCGGGACCAGGCGCTTGTGTTAGGACTCAGTTACACACTCTAAACCACCGACACACATATTTTTGTTACCAACCTCTCAAAACAAGGTCACAAAAATATGAATTGTAAGGAAAGCAGGACACACAAATGTGTGGGGTACTTTTCCAGATATCTCACAGGACGATGGTATGAGCCAGAAAATAAATGAGGTTTCTTCTTTGTGTAGATGCCTCTTTAGCTTAACGTAAAGATTTTTATTCGAATTAGTTCTACTAATAAGGCTGGGTTTATATTTATCGATAATACAGAGCTAATGTTAAATAGTTCATAGCGCAGAGTTCACAATTATTAAGAAAAATACAACTGTTTATGATGAAAAGTGTTTTTGTCCTACTTAAATCGATTGTCTTTTATCCATAGAAAATAACCTATTATTTTACTACTAGATAATGTCTCTAAAAATACTTCAATTAAGAGTTCATTCGAAAAACACCCTTAATTAAATGTCCTGTACTTTGAATAAAATTCGAATTTTATTTTGTCTTGATTTAATTATTGTAATGAATATTAAAATAGACCTACTTCTCAATAACAAAGTGTAGAGTGTAATATTTCGCCTTTATCTTAATTTATATAGAATTTAGAAAATCATAGTCATTGACGCTAAAACAAATATAATTCGTAAATTATTACAAACAAGTATGACTAACACAAGGAATTTCAAACATGAACACAGAAGCTAGTTATTTTCTTTACTGTGAGGCATTTAAGAGCGTGCATTACATGCCAATCAACTCTGTGATACAGTCGGCTTGAAATCGTACATTTACACAAACACTATTTCACATGGAAAATTTCTGATTAAACATTAATGGAGATAAAGAGTTAATAGAAGTTCCTGACACTTAACATTGTTGAAATATTAAATTATTTTTGTATTAAAGCTGCATTGAAAAGGCCTTTCTTGACCATTTTAGAATGGTTTCACAGATAAGCACTATGCACAAATCTTTATTTTGTCATTATAGGGACATACTGTTATTAACAATAAACTTTGTCGCTTTGTCCCCCAACGTCACCTTGAAAAATGTCGAGTAATCATTCTAATATAAATGCACTGCACACATTTCTGGCATTGGACCTACTATAATGAACACCCTTAATTGGTTATATTCTCTCCAGCTAATAGTCTCAAGCACAATGATTACTATCTATACTACATTTCATGCATAACGTATAAGAAATTAAAGTTAAATACACTTTATGCATTGTGCACTATTCACTATGTGTCGATTATAAACGCTCTCATTGAAAACATGTGTGTTTCAACTTCTTGTGCAGGATACTATTCGATATTAGGTATGTGTTATGCATGAAAATAAATATAGTCAAGTAAAAAGGTCTTACCTTCATCGGTGGGAACGTAGAACAAATGTGGGGTTCATCTGGTCTGGTTTTCCGGTAACAAGAAGATTGGGTTTGAATCCCGGCTTGGTGTAATAAACTTGTTTTTTTTATATGGCTTCCCACTCTCTACAAATAAATGAGGTTTGATTTTTTCTAAGTTTTACCTTTCTCATCTTCAGGGGCAGCCCAAGGTAAATTTCGCGTCTAGGTAGGATTGCTTTTTGGCGTCCTTCTATATAAATTGGGGATAATAAAGTCAATTTGCCATAGGAGTGGTGGTAACAGACAGCTAGCAAAAGTTAACAGATATACTCTCATGTATCCATTCCCCAAATCAAATGATCTGCAAAACCATATATTCATTTGCTGTCACTTTTAGAAGTCAAAACTTTAAAAAAAAAAATGTTTAATTATTTTTGTATTTTAACCGTTTTTACATCTTTTACCACACTTTATTAAGACAATTGGACTCTGGTAAAATGTTAAAATAATCCATAAACCTAAAAACCTGATAAGAAAACAATATGAAGGGAAACTCCACAAATGGTAACTAAACTCAATATGTTTAGCTAAAAGATTGTACAAAAACGGTTAGGATTACAAAGAAAACTATAAGAACATGTTTTGTAGACAATGTTCTCTTATATTTTTTATTACAACAAACACTTTGACATAATGAACGGTTTACGTTATAATCGCAAGCAAACAGTTTTAAGAAACAATTTTTTCAAGATGCTAAATGTAAAATCACTTTTTAAGAGTGGAAATATATTCTATTTTACTCACCACAAAAAACTATACTAATATTCAAACTGTAATGCTAGTATCAAAAAGGGAACAAATGTTACGCTCAGCAACTTCACCATTACGCCCAGACTACGTTAGGATAGGTTTGTGCTTTGTTTGGCATCCCCCTCAAGTTGGTGCCCCGGGCGGCCACCCTGCTCATCCTTAGTCCAATAAATAATTATAAAATGCTCATAGGAACGTGTAGTACGAAACAGTGGGGAAAATGGTGCATTTGACGTGTCTTTTAATACTTACTATGAGGTATTTAAACAGGTACTAATTTCCAAAAAAAGACTTGAGACATTATAATGATGGTTTTAAAAGTTAAGGCCTTAGATTTAAAACAATACGCTTAAGGTGGGAGTGTAGGGTTGGCAAGTTAAGGCCATTACTTTTACAATTCTTATGTTTATTTATTTTTTGCTAAAATAAGTCAAATAATTATCCAGTAAAAACATAAGTGTTTAATTGTCTTCATATGGAAGGTGATATCAACGGTTCTTGAATATTTGGGAAGGGAGTGTTGGAATTTAATGACTACTATTTTCTTAAATTAAAAAGTGTACCATATAATACAGCTATGCTAATGACAGATATTCAACAAATATTGGTCTCGTCATATGAATAAAACTAAACTATGTTTGTACTTAGCATTATTCTATTTATTTTTGCCAAACAAGTTTTCAAATAAAAACTGCAAAAAAAAACGGTTCTTTTCTCACGTTTCCTACACTCCTACCTTGAACTAATTAGATAAATATTCATCATAATTATTACAATTAGAGCACTTGAAATTATTTTAATGTAGTGTGTAATGTAGCATGTATTTTATTTAATACTAAATCAATACCGTTATTATTATTTATTGGGGTGTTTTCACGCAGAGGTCATCAAAGCCAATGAATATATCCGTAAATGTATTTATAGCATTACGCAGTTCATTGAAGTCAGTCTGTCTGTCTCTCTCTTTATCTATATATATATTTTAAAAAAAGAAGAGAGAGCTTAAACATGCGATTATTTTGAGCTTTATGACCGTAGCAACCTGTTCACTGAAGTAAAGACTGATTAATGTAGCTGTAGAAAACATTAATTATTCAAGTGATAACGACGTTGACGCCATGTTGGGACAGGTGTGACCACCTCCTCCCTCTTTACTATAAACAGGAAGCTGACGCTTGACGTCACATCAAGGGCGTCGGCGTCAACCATCATTAATAAAAAAAGAAGACGTGTTGACCAAAAGGTGCATGATTTTCCCACAATGATCTCTATATAATATTATCATCTAGACAGAGGTACTTCCTTCGCAAAGCGAGTATGGGCTAGGGGAAACAATATTATTAAATTAATTCATTTTCATGCTTCGCGTCTTACTACCCGCTACAATGGTCCTCATATTTACACCAATTGTGCACGTATGAAAAAGGTATGGCTTAGAAAGTAAGAAAGGGTGTACCCAATTTTGAATGGTGGAAAATCGGGAAACTATTTAGGCAACCACACAAGTACACATAGGCTGGGTTCGAGCCTCGAGCATAAACGATGAAACTGGCATCTTTGTTGACATTTTCTTTCTATTAATTACGGTAGCCCCATGACTTCTTTGGTGCTGACTGACAGCTCACAGCTTACTTCTGAAAGTCAACATTTAGGTATATACCTAAATTTGGACTGTCAGAAGTGACAGCTGCTAAACACATGTTTTGAAGATCATATGGTTCGACGAAGGGAGACATAATTTGGTCTGGTAATGTTTCAAAGCTGTCAGCTGTCAGTCAGCACCAAAGAAGCCATGGGGCTACTGTACACGTCTAACGTAAAGTTATGCTAGGTGTGTTTAAGAGTTCTTGATATCTGTTTTGATGGTCACGTGTTACAAGGCATCAAAATTGCAATATACTGAATAATCTATGGCTTTCCATGACTTTGAGGTTCGAATCTCAGTCGAGTGAAATGAAGGTGGTTTTACTCGTTTGATTTATCATTGGATTTCCCATCTTATCATCATACCAGTGTGGGTACAATTCATCTAAGCCACCTTGCCCAACCCTAAACTTTAGAATAAGTATATATTAATCTTAAGCTTTAACTATTATAAATAATAATTATTTATGCTTTCATCTTATCTTACTACACATGCAAGTAATCTTAATTTTTACACTAATGGGATATGGATGAATAAACGGTATTTATTTAAGGAAATGTAATCACATTTGCGTGAAGCGAGAGTGGAAAACTTTTTAATAAAAACCTCAACACACACACCCTGAATTAGAGTCTCAACTTCCCCATGACCCACAAGTCAGACCAGAGGAGTTCGACGCTTTAGACCCCTCTACCAATGAACTGGCATAAACTCGCTTCAGTGACCACGTGACCTCACGCGTACTCTCCTAGTAGACCAGACTGCCCATGCCAGGGATATAGAGGTTCAAATATCGGTCGGGTGTACTGACAGTGGTTTCTCCAAAATGATTTTACACTCTTCTTCCACGCAAATATGGGTACACTTCCTCTAAAAATAGCTTTCCTAAATCCTAAAAACTATTAGCCTAATTAGTACGAAAACAAATAACCAGAATTAGTAGTAAAACATGGTGTTCAAAAAAGTATATTATTAAAAAATAAGCACGCTTGATTATGATATGGGAGGCCGGGCCCAATTCATGACTGGGTGTACTTTAAGATGTTGAACCATTCTTTTAAAAATGTCCCTTCTGAATTTATATTTTCAGTTTGCATACAGCTTATAACAAATAATTGTAATCAACAATTTCTTCCAATCACGTATCATTTTCAGGATCATGACCTAACCAACGTACCTCTTCAGGCTATTCATAATTAAAAAAAAAAATCTTGTATCTTTTAATGTACAAACGGTCGTTTCAAAGGTTAGTAAACCTTTAGGGGTAAGATAAACAAAGCCCTGATAGAGGTAAAGAAAAGCTTATAAAAAGGTCAATAAAATAACATCGATCCGAGTTAATTTGTTTATCTGTCTTGCAATTATTTTCCCACCACGTGTTTGTTACCTGTCTGTTAGGCGTAAACAGGCGTATTATTTATGCTAATATAATAGAGATGAAGATAAGCTTATACATAATTATATATGAGTTAGGAATTAAGAAGGCTTAATTTAGAAGAAATTCACCCTCATTAGCGTGGAGGGAGAGTGGAAAACCTTTTAGGGAAAATATACCCTCAGTGTACCCGACCAGGACAAAAACCCCGATCTCCCCGTCTTTGGCAGTTCAGCCCAACACGAAAGTAGCGCGTTAGATCATGCGGCCACCGAAGTGGTTTGCATCTGATATTAGAGAAAATGTTTCCGAATTTACGTGGAGGGAGAGTGGGAAAATATTTAAGCTAAAAATAACATCCTCATTATACCAGACCGGAATTCAAGGACCAATATTCCCGTATCTGGCAATCCAGTCTTACACAAGGGTGACGCACTAAGCCATAGAACCACCGATGCGGTTATCATAATACTATTTTCCTAAAAATATGTTATAACTTATATTTAATAAAACTCTGTGTTGAATCACGTGCCTCTGGGGGTATAGGTATCACAACTTGGAAAACACTGGTATACATAATTGATTAATGACAGTGTAGTCTCAAAGTTCTCCACTATCAGTCTTTATAAAGTCATGTAAATATTAGTACAGATAGAGGACTATCACCAAGGTTTCGGTTTACTTCGAAACATCGCAACTTTCACACAAGTTCACAAGTTCTTAACGTAAACTGTTCAACTTATCGACTGAAGAAAGACCCGTAGAATAAAACATGAGGTAACCGTCAGGGAAAAACGCGAATAGCTCATAATTTATGAAAAAGCGAAGAAAGAAAAGGTTAAAAAAAATCTTTGATCAAGACGTTGCAAGAATCAAGTTCTTTCACTGGGTAAAACAAAAGAACCGTGATTGGGGGATAAATAAGTTCATTATACCTATTAGAGGCTGATGACGTCAGGACTGAGGAAGAAATTGTGATGTTAAAAAAAAAAAGAATAACATAAATATTCACAAAAAACACAAGAGATCACCAAATTAATCATGTTCGAAAATCAAGACGTAATTATTAGCGATTTTCACAAATAAGGGAAAAATAATATACTTTCTTTTGAAAGGTAAATTTATAAAGTCTAGGTTGAACTTTGAGAAATGGTTTAATCTTTATGTACAGTATTATTGGGTACGTATTCTCTACCTGGGATGCTCTGTGCATATAATAATAATGATGATAAAGACGATAGTAATAATAATAATAATAATAACGATAGTAATCGAAAGGTTGATAAATTAGTTTAAGTCCCGTTATTTACGTCTTACTAACCGTCTAGGCTATCCGCATATTTCCACAAATGAGAACGGGGGACGAAGAAGGTAGAAACTTGAGGAAGTGTACCTACCTTTGCGTGGAGGTAGATTGGTAAATAAATGATAAAAATACACCCGGACAGGTTTTCCACCTTGACCTCCCTGCTACCGTCAGTCAGTAAATAGAGTATTGGCTCACTAAATCAAAGGTCTAGGGTTCTATTCATGTTAGGAACAAATTTTTCTTTTTGAATATGGTTATATAGTTAAGGTAAACTTATACTTCGATGCTATACCAATTGAAGGAATATTTCATCATGTTGTTGTTGAAGGTTCTGCTGTGAACGCATATTAAGTGTTAACCTCCTACTTACGGCTGTTTTCCAGAAATTCGTGCTCGAATCCATTTCTGGAATTTTAATTAGAGTTTTATTATCGAGGATTGTAGTGATTCGAAATAAATTTATCTTACACCCTAGGCGTGTTAAGCAGGCAATAAAATCAAATATATTTATATTTAGCCCATTAAACGTTACAAAGAAATAATATACTAGGTATCAAACCATGCTTACCTTTTTATTTAGGTTGTTATTAAGGGGGGTGTCATCATGCCATTAATTTATTTTTAATTTTATCATAGTTCTAGTTTAAAAAAAAGAGGATAGTTGGATCAAGTCTACTTAAAATAGTTTGATTAATTACACAATTTTTTAACATATAAGACACAACCAGGATCAAATTAGAGGCTGCAAATTTGGGCTCAAATCACATTGCTAGGAAGGAATATTGTAAAAATCATTCATACAAAGCCTCTTCATTAATTAATTCATTCAAAACCCCTTGTTTTACTGTGAGATTTGTATGTTCTTTTAACGATTAACTTTGGTGCTTTATGACAGTTGAAAATTGACTAAAAAAAGCTTTTAATGCATCAGACATAAGTCTCACATATATTTTGACGGGTTATGTCAATATATGTGTATCAAAACATGTTTATGAAGCAGATGGATACGAAACTTTTCTTTAGCAACTTTTCAACAGCCAGGAGAAAGTCAAAACTACCGTGAATCAACTTCATCAACTACGGTCAGATTCAGATAGTAAGACTTTTTCGACAGTAAAAAAGTGTTCATATATTTATAAGTCATGTCATTTTATCTGCAGCTGTCGGTTTGGATAGTAGTTTGAAAATGAATATAAATTTTTACCGCAAAAATGAAATGTTTATTTTTTTCTGAATATTTCTTCCAACCAGTATCTTACTATTCTAAAGTTCATTATCATTCATGTATTATTTTAATATTTAGATGTATTGAAATATCATTATTTTAATAATTTAGAAAGAAATAAAAGTTTTAAATCTTCTAAATGATATTTTAACTGGCGGAGGCTTTTGATTTGATTTACAAACATTAGCAATACAAAACATGCAAGCTACAAATAACATTCAAATTAAACATATATACGTGGAGCATTATTTTTTCAGAAGTCAAATGAAGTCAGAATGGTTAATTAAAGAATAAATTATAAATTGACTAATCTTAATTTCGCCGAAAGCTGCTTTGCAGAATAAAGCAGTGATGCTTGAACAAATATAACACTTTTGAACGTCTTAGCCGAAAAAAACTATAAGGTAATTTAGCTTATAGAATCTATGTAAAAAAAAAAATCCCACTGATATAATATGAATATGATATAAAAAAAAAGTAGGCCACTTTGATAATTTATGAACACGTCACTTGTCAAGAAACATTATATCTGCCATGGGTTCTACGGGCTCTTTTAAAAAGCTACGTGAGTTATATAACCACATTAATATAAACGTTCAGGATTTTTTTTTTACTTTCGAGCCTTTTTATTTTTCTTCGCAAAAAAAAAAGTGTTAACCGAATACAGTTTTATTTTATTCCAACCATTTAATTATTTTCCTTTGAAATCAGCCATGTTCATTAGTCATTCCATTCTCTCCCTTACCAACCTACAAAATTTAACCACGTGAATTTCCATGCCGTCGTCATTCATCGCTAAAACGTGTAAAGAAAGAGAGAGGCGGAAAAAAGAGAGAGAGAGAAGAAAGTGACGTTTTAATATCTACGAAACTGTTGGTGGTATAGAAGTGATAAGACACGGTTTAGTCATAAATTTTTAACGACTCGTAACCAAGTTTGTGGGTGAAATGTTTATGATTCATTGGCTCACTCACTACAAGTCTCTTCTCCCACAAGACGAGCGGGGAAGAAATACCAACATAGTTACTTTGTAGCTGGATGTAGCTATTTAGATACTTTATACGGGGGCAGGGGGGTGGGGGAAGGAAACCAAAATCGTGGGCACGTGGACTAAATAGCAGGCTTATGTAGTCTTGTTTTTCTTAGACGGGGAGGTCAGAATACTAACTGGAATGTACTGAGGGAGATTTAAAAAAAAAGAGTTTCCCACTCTCCCTCTACGCGAATACCGGTAAATTTCTTATAAAATATTTTTTAACACCCTTATTTGATTATTTTAATAAAAAAATGCGTAGTGTGCGTAGCTTACGGTCCGCACACTAATACATGTCGGTGCCACAATTTGCCCTGTGCTGATCTATTGTATCCTATCACTTTAATTGTTTATTGCTAGATTTCATGGACATAATTTATTAATACTGTCCAATAACACAAATATAATAAACATGATTATAGACTTAGAGTGTACTATATATTATTTAGATATCAACGATGAAAAAAGTCCACTTTATTCTAATATCGCCGCACTGGTAAAAGGATCTAGCCACTTATTAAACCCGCTAGAAAGAAGATAAAAAAAATCCATGTTAAAAATAAAGAATTTACAGCAAAAGTGAAAGAATAAAAAATTAATTTAATTACTCCACGGCTTATGTTATTAGAAACGCGATAGTTCATTGCCGAGCTTACAAAAATACACCACCTATCCCTATCTTGAGTTAGTTCTATCCAGTCCACCTCATTACACCATATATCTTTCAGGTCCATTCTAATGTTATTCTCATATCTACGTTTAGGTCCTCCGAGTGCTTTCTTCCCGATAGGTTTTACATAATATAGAACGAATAATACACAGTGAAAATGGAGAAACCATGAAACTTCACAGTTAAAATTAATACATAATGAAAAATACACAGTGAAACTGAAGAGAGTATGAAAGATACACAGTTAAAATGAAGAGGTGAAAAGGAGAGTGAAATGTCCAGAAGAGTATATAAATCCCATCTCAGCTAGGACCAAGATTAGAATCATGAACTTGCCATCAACAACGAGAGCTTATAACCCTCGGCCATAGCTACAAGACAAATTCTTTTTAATAGAACAGCCTACTGGAGGCGCCGAGATATGAGTCGCAGATGCCCAGAAATCCCGAGTTATTTAAAAATGATTTCCATCAAAATGAAGGGCAATAGTGTCAACTTGTCCCCTGGGGTTAGACACTTTACATTTAAAGATTTTCTTTTAAATATATGAAAAGGTGTAAATGGAAAATTTCCAACTAGCGTTTTAAGTGAACAGTAGCATTTCGGATATGAAAGTAGATGTTTAAAAATATAGATCTAGCCTTCCGTAAACAAATAAAACTTTGTTTTAACAGTCATAACAGAATATTTAAAGATAATTGATTGACGATTGTTTTAGGAGCCGTCCTTAAATTACTATACTAAGGTTTTTTTTTGCGTTAGGTGTGGCTGTTGAGGGGTCCAGTATTTTTTTACGTTTTATTACGAAAGGAGCGGAAGGTGGTGGGGGGGGTGGGGGGGGGTCGGGGTGGTGTCGGTCGGTCCTCCCTACCCCCCGGGCACCTCCCCCCCGAATCCGGACCCTCTAGCCCCTGCGGTTCCGGAGATGGCCCTGGGGGGGGGAGGGGGGTGGGGTGGGGTCGGGGTGGTGTCGGTCGGTCCTCCCTACCCCCCGGGCACCTCCCCCCCGAATCCGGACCCTCTAGCCCCGG
>CABFVZ010001179.1:135626-147346 GCA_902151445.1 Timema monikensis
GGGGGGGGGGGGATCAAAAACCATGAAAGAAAGACTTACGTAACTTAAGGAAGGCCGCTTAGTAGATTTAACTTTCACAACTACCATTCACATAAGAAATATCACAAAGCATGAATGTTTTCCTTTAAGTATGTGCTGACATTGAGTTAAAATAAAATTAAATCTTGGTAAAATGTTTGGAATGTGCAAACAATCAATTCTTAAAATAATAGTCTATATTTCGAGCGAAAGGCCTTAATTATTAATGAATTACAATTATTTACTATCCAAACCAATTCACTTTATCTACGTACAACACGATAAGTTTTATCATAGTGAATTTTTGGAAAACTGAGTATAATTAAGGCATATTATGATGTGTAAGCAACTACGTCTGCGGGGTTCTTTTCAAAACAAATTAAAACATTTTATCTCATCCTGCTAACGAACTTTAAACTACCATTCCCGAAATAAAAGGCACTAGTTTATTAAGAGACAAGCTAAGTTTTAATCTCTAAACCATCTGGGAGGTAGGAGATAGGAGGGGGTTCGGGGGCTCACTTCGCAAACGAAAACTCCACACAACCTATTTAACATGACGTGCTGGGGGAACTGCCCTTTTTTTTTCGTGCTGATGGAGGACGGCGCTATAGAAAATATAGACCTTTCATGTCAAGTCTCACTCTTTCACAGTTTTTTTTTTTTTAACATTTTAACTAATGATGTAAGCTTTAATGATACGATTTAACGAGGTTACGTCAAATATTTCAAAGATTCAATCTAGTTTGTTAATTTTTAAGCTTTATATGTACACTTATTGTATAGTGCAACATTCATTTTGTTTGAAAAACGAAATCAGGAAGTTTGAAAGCACGTTTTTTTTTCTATTAAAATAAACATGGTAGATAATTATTTTTTTTTCACTAAAATTATGTAACCACGCAAAAACTTTATATTAACAAGTCTCAAAAGATTCGAATTTTCTCTTTGCATTTAATAATATAATAATATGAGTTGACTAGCCACCAATTACGTTATTATTCTTTAGATTTCCTTTTCTTCGTTGGTAATTTACAACTATTATTTTTACTATAATAAGCAAAACCAGAGTCTAAATTATCTCTAAATTAAATAGATATATCACCCTCTCTCCTTATAACCATGCAAGCTACACACTTATTAATATAGTAGGACTTGGGTAGGAATAAGCCTTTAGAAAATAAAACCTTTTTGTGGTCAACTTTAATATTAAGTTTTACTATATTATTAGTTTATTTTAAAGAAAATTATACTATCAAATAAAAGTGACAGCTACAGATCATGACCTGACGTATTAATACATTAAAATTGTTTTGAGTTAATTTTTTATCGCTAAAAGTATTCTTCATAGATGATTATGACTGTACTCAAAGTTTAATAAGTACTCTATTCATATATATTTTTTCACAATATGTAAATAGTTTTTAAAATCTCTCATATATTAGTAAATTTTAGCTATTAGAAAAGGTGATTGATCATAACAATTTTAAATTCTGTTTTGAAATGTACTAGCGACCACTATCAAATTTTGAAGCTAAACTATTTTGCCTTTAAACTTAACATACATCATTAGTTATTTTTAAGCGACTCAAACTTACAAATCAATAGATATAATAATATAAACGGTTTTATCATCCTAATTCATAAAATAATCTTGGTAACCTGGCGGTCTAGGGGTAAGGTGTCAGACTTCTGTGCTTGGGATCCAGGGTTCTATCCTCGGTCCCGGCACAGATTTATCTGATTACCAAACCCTTCCTTCACCTCTGACAAGACAACTTGTGAATGTGGGGAATGACAGGCCTCCACCGTGGTTCGGATCTCACGTTAAACTGTAGGTCCTCCATTTCATCTCTCAATCACCCCACCATTATACATTAGCGTTACTGCGTATAACCCGAACGGGTAGTAAGACGCGGTGCTAATAATAATAAAATAATCTTATTATTTGACTAGACCTCATATTAACATTATAAAACTTATTGATATCGTATGACAACATTAATAAATATATTAATTCCTCCTTAGCTTGGTGGTGGTAGGATTTCCACCATAAATAAATGGTTCTTTGTTGTATTTAAATGTCCACGCATAATTAAAAAAAAGTTTATTTGAATGATATTTTTGAAGGTATCACGATCAGAACCCAATATTATATTCAATCTATTGTGATAAGTAAATTAGTTTTCAACTGTTCAAAAAACTCGCCTCGGTGGTGTAATTAGCTAACGGGCTAGTTTCGTGTTGAGCTAGACTCCCAAGGACGGGGAGATCAATGTTAGAATCTCATTTGGTTAAACTGGGGGTGGTTTTCCCTAATGATTTTCCACTCTCCATCCACGCAAATGTAGGTTCACCTTCTTTATATTCAACCTTCTCAACCCCTAACCCATTAGCGTATTAGTACTTAGGCGTATAGCCCGAATGGGTAGTAAGACGTGGTGCTAAATATTATTATCAACTGTTAAAAACATATCAGTAAATACCTGGATGTTTGTTTAGAAAAAAAAAATCCTAACCTAATACTATTAAGATGTAGTAAGATGAAATTTCGTTTATTTTTATTAGCACCACGTTTTATTACCTGTTCAGTTTGTCGGCCTTTTACCTAATTACGCTAATGTGTTAAGGATGAAGAAGGTTGAATTTAGAGGAAATATATCCCCATTTATGTGGCGAGAGATAGAGAGAGCGGTAAACCATTTAGGAAAAAAAAAACACTTCAGTACATCAAACCGGGACTTGAACCCCAATCCTTCTGTCATTGGCAGTCCAGACTTTTGCAAGATACCTTAGACTATGTGGCCACCGAAGCTGGTAAGAGAAAATTAATATTAATAATGATAGTAATAGTAATAATCTATTTGCGTGAGAATCCCACGCGGTCATCATAAAACAAATGAAGGTCGCTGGGGTGATATTTTAATATCCTGGGCACACCTCAAGAGTAGACAATGAATACATTCCTCGTTAGGGCCTGTACTCCTTCACACACACATACACACGCATGACAAGAGTAAACCTTTATTTTCTCTGTCTTACTGTTCTCTTTATTCCCCTTCCAGTGTCAACACCGCTTAGACGAAGCGTTGTTCACACGATTAAACAACGGGAAAACCCATGAATTAACCACTTTTTTTGTTTGCTTTTTTTTTTTGTTAATTATAGATCAAAAAAAGTTTAATGACAAGTCATGTGTACTGGTAAAAGTTTACAAAACTTGTCTCAGTGTCTTAACAAACGCACCTTTGATTTCCCATGTAATACACCCACATACAAAATAACACACTTCTATAGGCCCTATAGCTTAGTTTTCACCCCATAGCTGGAAGAGCATACTAAATTAATATTTATATAACTTTAATGAGGTTTATTTGTATGTTTGTTAACGATATACTTCAATATTCCTAGGAAGAACCTTATCTGTCAGCTCTAAGAGTTATTAGATCTAACTTCAGTATTCATAAGCCAAGTCATGTGGTGTTAAAAGGGTTACAGGTTTGAGCACTAAGAAGCATTGCTTACGTTTAAAGATCTTGGATAATTTATGAAACGGTTTGAGATTTTTAAATAATGTTTTAGGCAAAACGTAGGCGAAGATTTTGACGAGGTAAAAATTTTAAAGATCAAACTAATATTGTTTAAAAAAAAAATTGGTTGGTAGCTTACACAAAGCCCTATAAAACAATACTAGATCATCTTAAAAATGTATGTTGTTACTTTATCAAAACATGACTTCATTTTGATAGAGGAAGGCTAAATATAAGTTTCTAATCTTTTTATTTAATCTCAGTACGAGTTTTCGCTTAAAAAGAGTCGTAGAATTTTTAAAAAAATCTCAAAATATAAACGTTTTAACTCGTCAGAAACCTGCTGATAATTTTCTCGTACATTTAATTGGATTTTCGTTTATTTATTTGAGGTATTTAAGGTGCACTTTCTGATCCAATTGATTATATCAGCATACGAATTATAAACCAACTTAGATCTAGATCAGACACAACATTCATCCCCTGGCCATTAATTTATCACTTTGAAAGGGAGGGAACTTACATTTCGCAAATGATTAATTTTTCGACA
Organism: Timema monikensis; assembly: GCA_902151445.1. Classification (NCBI taxonomy): domain Eukaryota; kingdom Metazoa; phylum Arthropoda; class Insecta; order Phasmatodea; family Timematidae; genus Timema; species Timema monikensis. The sequence continues at coordinate 139,725 of CABFVZ010001179.1, forward strand.
GTGACATGAATTAAACCCGGGACAGTAGACAGACATGTTACCAACTGAGCTAAAGTGTTGGACTCATTTTTTTTTTAACTATTTAAAAAATATCAAACCATTTTTTTAATATTATGGAATTTATAACTGTCTGCAACGTGTCTCATTGCTAAACTATAAACCCTTTTAGGGTGGGAGGGAAGGGGAGGTGAGAAAAAACCAATGTTTTCACACTTTTTATGGCAAAACTTTTTTTGGATAAAATAAAATAAAATATTGATCCAGTACAAACACATAATTTAATTTTATTCTCATGTTGATGACAGTTCTCTAATATCTGTCAAGGGCGTTCTGGAATTTAATGACAACTTTTCATCTACAATTAAAAATTCTGTCATATAATTCCACTATATTCATGATGGATATTTAAGAACTGTTTATATCACCATGTGAATAAAATTACACTATGTTCAGACTGGAGTAATATTCGATTTATTTCCAACAAAAAAATATTGGTGGCCTTAAAAACTCAGAAACACTCGTTTTTTTCTCACTTCCCCCTCTACCCCACCTTAAACTGTCACTCTTAACAGATCATATTATAGGTACCTCTAAAATTATACTAATAGTACAATAAAATGTTAAAAATGATCATTATAGCAATTTATCCAATAGTTAGGAAAAGTATTATCCTGATAAAAACATCCATTAACTAAGATATTGCACAGATTACATCAGCACACAGCTTACAAACCCGTCTAATACCACACACTCCATCCCTAACGCAAAGAACCCGTTTACAAATAGTAAATATTTTATTTATCAACAATCGGAATCTAACTAAGGACACAAATAAGGATATAGGACTGTAAAAATAGCTTGTCTCTAATAAAAGATTTTGGATAAAATATATTTTTTAAGTAAACATTTATTGGTATATATTATACATATATGATACATATTATTGGTATGATTTCATAATTATTAATATTATATATCAAAAGTAGCAGCTTCAGATCACATGACGTGTCATATTGATGCAATAATACATGAAAATTATTTTAGTAACAAGAATCAAATAGCCAAAGCTATTATTTGTGCTTTTATTGAGGACTAATACATCTAGATATCATATTCTGAAAATTGTGTAATTGAGTAGTAACGTTTATTATTGCCAAAAAGTTCCTTATTTTTTTTTCAAATTGGACAGTAAATTTAACATAATGTACACAAGTGCGACAAACTACGTCAACAGTTTTAATACTCATTGAATGTGACCTGTTGGTCTAGGGGTAAGGTGTCGGACTTCTATGCTGGGGTCCGGGGTTCAATCCTCGGTCCCGGCACAGACTTAACTGATTGCCAAACCCTTCATTCACCTCAAACAAGACGTGTATTAATCACAACTTGTGAATGTGGGGAATGCCAGGCCTCCACCGTGGTTCGGATCCCACGTTAAACTGTAGGTCCTCCATTTCATCTCACAATCACCCTACCATTACACATTAGCGTAAGTGCGTATAACCCGAACGGGTAGTAAGACGCGGTAATAATAATAATAATAATAATATAAATAATAATAATAATATTTTTTAATTTTTAAACATCTTACCATCCGTTCAGTTTATATGCATATGCACTAATTACGCTAGTAATTTTGGGACGAAAAAATTTGAATTTAGAGGATATACACCCGCATTTGCGTGGAGAGAGATTGAAAAACAATTTAGAAAAAAAACTCAGTACACTCGACCGGAGTTCGAGCCCCGATCTCCCTGTCATCGACAGTCCAGTCTATTGCAAGAGTGACGCCTTAGATTATACGGCGACTGAAGCAGGTCACTGAACGTTTCAATATTTACTGAAATGGAACACGGCGTGTCACAGTAATCCCGAAATTTCAATGACAAGGCTATTTATATGTTTAAAAATTCAAGCGATTCCTTTCTAAAATTATTCTAGAGGTTCTAGTCCAGTCGATTTTCTTCATATCTCTAAACGAATAGGCCTACACCAGAGGATATGCCCATACGTTTCAAACTTCAAAAAATATTTGAAGGGGAAGGTGCAAGTTTAGCAAACATAAATATATTTAAATCTACAAAACTTCTTTTTAATATACCATAATAATTTACTTTTAGTAATATAATAACCTCTTCTTTAGTGAACAACGCGCAGATCGGCTTGATGCGATTTTTGTTCATCCGGCGCTGGGCAATCACTCTGCCATTAAGTTGGCTAGTGCTGCCTGCACCATCTGATAAAAATACCACGCGCTAAGGGAGTTCAGAAACTATGGTAATTCCCCATTGACTTCCACATTGAATTTCTATGAACAAGCGCAAAAAGGGCCGACAAATTTGGCCGGGAAAGGTATTTCCGCATACCTTCCAGGGTTTGTTCACATGGCGCAATCGTCATAAGACCAACAGCTTTGTTTCCCTTCCAAAGGAAGTTGGGTTATGGATTTTTATCACTCAAGAAATATACGTCAACCTTAGCTGGGTTTGATCCCAAGAACATCGGATCCTGAGGTGAGCACTTTACACCAAAATAACTGAGGTTGACAATATCATAGTAGATTTCACAAAATTTCATTAGCAAAGACGCAATTTAAGAAAATGATTCCTACAGTTCTACTGAACCGATTTAAATCATGCATATGTATTTTAAATGAAAGATTATTATTTAATTATCAAAGATAATATTAAGTATGTTCTAAGTTTTTGAAATCTAGAGTTTTCTTTTATAAAATATAAATATTACCTTTGAGAGCAATCATTGTAAAATTGTCTCAGGTTGCGTCGACAGGCCAGTTAGGAAATGCTTACGGTTTCAAGCAGTGATGAACATGCATCCTGACATGCTTCAGTGGCTGCATAGTCTAAGGTGCTACTATCGCAGTAGACTAGATTGCCAATGACAGGGAGATCCAGTTTCGAATCTAGGTCGGGTGTATTGAGGGTTTTTTTTTCTTTCCAAAATTGTTTCCAACTCTCCCTCCTAGCAAATGCAGGTAAACTTAATCTAAATATAACCTTCCTGATCCCTAAAACCATTAGTGTAATTAGTACATAGTTGCAGAACCTAAAAGGGTAGTAAGACACGGCGCAAAAAAAAACAACCGCCATGGATCCTAGTAAAGAGTACCATTAAAACGTTCCAATGTGAGCTAGGCTTTACAGATGAGAAAGGGGGTAGAGGGCGTATCTCCGATAACTCCACAACACTTTGCTTGGAATTCCAACTATTTTATTCATCACACTCTAGAGAGAACAGGTCAATTATTTTTTTTAACTCACACGTCTTAACACAACGGTTATTTAACGTCTGTTTTTTTTATTTTGTTTCCCCGCATCTCACTAAACGATTGGGCTACATGCATACATACTAATTATGCTCATTTGTTAGGTATGATGAATCTAGAATTGAGAGGAAGTGTACCCACATTTGTACTGAGAGATAGCGGGAAACCATTTAAGGAAAAATACACTCAAAAAACCTAACCAGAATTTGAATCCCAATAATCCTTACACCAGCAATCCAGTCTAATACAAATGGATTATTTAAGGATTGATGAGGATTGTGTTGAGAAGAAATGCACCCATATTAGCGTAGGGAAATGACGGTAATAAGTTACACGAGAAAAATCTCTATGGTACCCAGCTGAGATTAGAAAACATGACGTACCTGATCAAGGACAATCCACGAGCCTGACTACTAAGACCACATGGACTCCGGCAAAAGTTTCAAATGTACTGTTGGGCTCCAAATTGTTTAATAAGATATACTCTAAGTGGTTTTACGATAAATTGCAAGTTCTCTTCTCTAAATTAAAAACAATTAACCCAAGCTTGGTAGATATAGGTCTATATTAGTACACAACTTACAAACGATATTAAATCAGCCAGAACCGACCCGTACACAAATAATATATTATTTTATCAATGCTCTGGAATCCAACCAGGGCCTTCTATATCCAAGGTATAACTGTTTTCCTATCGACCTATCATTGTGGATTAATAAAAGTATAATATTTATAAAATTATAGCACAACTGTAAAAGATTCGAATATATAATAATAGTAATAATAATAATAATAATACTTAGTTTTTTAGGGGTTAAATTATAATGCTTAATGAAAGATTCAATAAGAGTAAGCTTGTGTTTACTCTTATATATATACTTTTAGAAAACTAATTTAAGATCATTGACACCATTTTCATTCCACGAAATAATTTTTTTAACCCAATCATTTTTTAATTTGTTTATCTATGATATAAATTCAAGTCCATGATTCCGGTTGACTTTCAAATCTTTAAATGTTTATTCTCAAATACGTTTTTAGATTATGGTATTAAGATTCTTTTCATCCTGTTAGGAATGTGTTTTATACATAAAAAAAAAGAATGTATATTTTTCAAGAAAATAAGTTAAGCTTTCAGTATTATTGTTACGTTAATTTATATTCATACCTTAATAATAATAAAGTATTTATGTCTGTGACAAAAAAAAAAAATATATATATAGTTGAAGTTGCTCTAAGTTTGTTCACCTCAGTGGTTAGAAAAAGAGCCCATGAATGTAGCTCCCAACATTCCAAGGTAAAAAAAAACAACCCAACATAACTCTTGAGTAATAACAATGAAGTACACAGCACAAAACAAGACTTTGAAGAGAGTCACAACGCATACATATATTTCATGACTATGATCCTCTACTTGATCAGTTACACCAGACTTGATATATCTTATATGTAAAGATATAAAAATATATATATTAAATATACATTACATATTATGACAAACGCAGTCTGATTTAGTGCGAAATATGTTCCTTGATGTTTTTTATATTTATGGATTGCTCATAAAAGGAGATGACGCCATCTTGTATTACTCTCATAAAGATGGCATACCCCATAGCGTCCATACCAAATTTTAGCTACTTAGAACTCAATTTGTACGTTGCGTTCACCAATTTTGATACAACATTGTGAGCTTTTTAAGTTAAAAAAAAGCGTACGCTACATAGCGTTCATATCACATTTCAGCTATCTAGGAGTCAATTTGTAAGTTGCATCCATAATTTTGGATCCACCGTATTTAGAGTTTTAAGTTTAGGACTGTTTTCAATAATATGGCACGTCCCATAACATCCATACCAATTTTCAGCTCCTTAGGTTATCGGTAAGTGTACATTAAGGGTGCGGTGTAGCATACAGATTTTCTCCCGCTTTTATCTTATGAACGACATTTACTAAAAACTCGTAAGATTTGTGAAACGAAATAATAGGTCTATATATCACTGTAGAAACACACAACTAAATATCATAAATGAAATAATATACACTGTTACTTACTTACTCACTCTATGGCATTAGAAACTGTTACAGAAAAATCGCAAAAAGAGAAATAGCTTTGTCCAGCAAAGAGCACCAGGATTAAATTCATTTTCAAAGACCTGATTTAAAAAGTATATATATACACCAGAGTTTACTATATATATATAGGGTGTTTTCGTGATGATATATGTATATATATATATATACACACCAGAGTTTACTATATAAACAGGGTGTTTTCGTAATGATAAGTCAAACATGGAGGGATAATGGAGGAGGACAATAGAAGCAAAATGAGATAGAGAATGGCGAACCGGAAATATTTCAGACAAAAGTTATAGGTTAAAAACCCGGGAAAGTGGAATGGGAACACCCTGTACAGGTTTTAAGGAACACATCCTTTAGCATCGACTATGACAATGTTAATACCAGAATAAGATTAACACATTTTAAAGGAGATGTTTGAAATGACGTCCCTCGGCATTGACGCAGGCATGACAGAGTCGCGGGAGGTTCTGTCACATCCATTCTAAGATCCCTAGCGACCCTCTTCTGATGACATCACAACCAGCAAGGATTTGTGCCAGCAGGTCTTCTTCATCAAGTAGTGGTGTCTCGTAGACAAGACTTTTAAGATGACCTCACAGAAAAATTCAATCGGGGTGATTTTTGGTGAAAGCGCTGGCTACTCCGTCAGTCTTATTTATACAGAGTGTTCCCATTCCACTTCCCCGCGTTTTTCACCTATAACCTTTGACTAAAACATTTCAGGATCACCATTTCCCGTCTCATTTTGCTTCTATTGTCCTCCTCTATTGTCCCTCAAAGTTTGACAGATTTTCACGAAAACACCCTGTATTTACATATACACATATATTTGTTAATAGCTCAGAAATTATTGGTTTCATAAACATATATTTCAAATAAAAGATTTTTATCTTTAATAGTACTACACATTTACGATAAGTTAATCCATATCTCAAATAGTTGCGAATAAATTATGCAAATTTGAAAATTTTCGCCATGTATAGTACCTTCAAAAACATTTTTTAAGAGAAAATAGGAATTGCCATCTTGTTTATAATGATACAGGTACCATGTTTTATTCCAATCGGTAAAACAGTTTCGGCTCTAGCCCGAGGTACAGACAGACAGATGGCATTACAAAAACTTTTTTTTTGTTTCAAGGTGTCATGAAACGTCAACGTCAAAATCTCAAGTTTTTTTTTTGACATTCACAATACTTTCTCTCTGAGATGTCGAGAGAAAGTAAAAAAAAAGTCCCGGTAGGATATACAAACACCGCATGTATGTGTTTTAAATGTGGACTACACTGTATATATTATGTTGTGTCTACTATACCTGTCCTGTCCGTACGCATTTTAACTACAATAGTTGGGTAGGGACGTGGAAAATACCCAGGGTACATCCACCCGGGATTTAAACCCCGGTACCAGGAAAATAATCTGAGCGAGTCTGATTATTTTCATTGATGCGCGTGACCTATTATAATTGAATGATACCACTTCCTCTTTTGGGTTTTTGTAGAATGCGGTAAAACCAGTTATTATGTAATAAACTCTAATCATAAACTTTAATAAATTATCTTTGTTGAAATAGAAGGTAGGATTTTCAAACTCAAAGGCTTTCAAAATATTCTCATGGGTATGCATTTATTTTATTATTTTTTCAAATCTTGGGGTATTTTATTTAAAAAATTTCTTAAAACATTTATTGTTTGTCCAGCTTGTACAATGACATTCAAATAATACATTTTATATTTCAAGTTACAAATAAGTACAGGAAAATCAAGTGTTTCATTCAAATACTCACCAAATCGACTTTGACCAATTTTACATTTTATTTTTCTGTGTGTGTAAATTTAAATTGATTTATATTACATATTTTTCTTAAATTTATATTATAATTTCATGATTTTTAAAATAATTTGGCACAGAGGTCACGTTTTTTTGCATATATAATAATTTTGCTTATGTGTTAATGACAAATAAGGTGGAGTTTTGAGGGAGTGTATCCACATTTGCATGGAGGAAATGTAGAAAAACATTTGGGAAATCTTACTTACCACACCAAACCAAGAGTCGAACTCAATCTCTCGCTCAACGGCAATCCAGTCTATTGCAAAAATGACACCTTGGCCCATTCGTCCACCGAGGCAGGTGAAATAAATTATAATAAAGCATACCTGTATAAATATATGATTTTAAATAAATCTAATAATTCCATATAATTTTTTTACCTTTAAAAACAATTATATGAAAATTTAGTTAAATTATCATAT
>CABFVZ010001179.1:156635-203987 GCA_902151445.1 Timema monikensis
TATATATATATATATATATATTAATATTAGCACTGCGTCTTACTACTCATTCAGGTTATACGCTTATGTACTAACTACGCAAATGGATTTAAGGATTAGGGGGTTATATTTGTATGAAATGTACGCACATTTGTGGAAAAACATTTAGTAAAAACTGCCCTCAGTACACCCGACCATGATTCGAACCTCTTTCTCCTCATCATCGGCAGTTGAGGCTACTGTGATAGTAGCGCCTTAGACCCTGCGTCCACTGAAGTGGGTTTTATCAATTTATTAAATATGAGATTTGCACAGCCCAATTTTCTTACAAAGAACCATCTGGAAATACTTTTTAAATAGTACGATTGATTATATTAGGATTCTGGTAGGAAAAACTGCCCTCCCGATTGTTCTTGGTAGAAAGTTGGGCTATACAAATCTAGTATTTGATAATCATTTTGATTTTTATCTATTTAAAAAAAAAGAAGACCTTTTTTAAAGCTTATATATCACTAAACACAGCTGGCCATACAAGAAAATTTTACTAGCAGGCATGTTTCAAGAAAGTGTGAGTTAATAAAGTAGTTATAATTTTGAAAAACTCGGTACATAGTTAAAGTATCTCTCTTTAGCGAAGTAAAACTTTCAGAAAGAATGAACACAAGAAGAATAATAGGATTGGGGTATACACGAGTTTTAGAAATCGATGAGTATCGCTACATAGCATTCACAATAACACGACTACAGCAACAACTGAACAAGTTTATGAAAGTTGGGCTGAGATTGAAAGTTGAAAGCCGTTGTCTCTCTCAGAGGCGGAAAAGAACGACATTTCAAGTTGTATGACTTTTAGTTTTTAATGTCCGGTTCTTATGAAATACATATTTTACTTATATATTTTAGTAAAACCATTTTGTAGTTGGTGTATCCATTTCAATAAATCATCATTAAGTGGATTATTAAGTGTTCACAATGGTTGAACCATGGATACAGGCAAAACAAGTTTGATTCTGGATGGTCTTAGTGAATATTCTTACTACTTGCAAAATATGCCCACGTGTTGAGAAAGTATAGCAGTATAATGACAACTATCTGAATCCCAAATATCCAAATTTCCAACTAACCGAATCACCGCAACAAAGACGTCTACCTCTCCACTTGCTAAGTCAGTCCACAAAGTCATTATTCTTGTACATTCCTATACAATTTATTATTAGGCCACCATGTATCAATTATTTATGTTTAATCTGTTTAAAAACTATTTAGTTACTATTATTATTATTATTATTATTATTATTATTATTATTATTACTACTAGAGTACATTCATATACAATTTTTTTTTGTTTCCTTAATCCAATCAAGCGAATTTATGATTATTTGAGCCAACTTTGTCTCAAAATTATTCCGGCGATTGGAGTTATAAGCCCTGCTGTATTTGCATGAAAATAATTATGTACTATCAAATAATTGAAAAATTTCATACATGAAATAAAGGGATAAAAAAAATGTTATTTTTATGATAATTATACCAATAGTCGCTTGTTTTATTTTTTTATTAGGGTTAATACCTTCTAAACTAACTTGTTATATTAAAACAAGAATTATACACTAACTTAATTCTATAATAGATCTTGGTCATCGATTTATAAGCGTGAATGAGGAAACATTGATATTATTTATGATGCGATTTTCACACTTGATAATAGAAAATTTAGAACTCTTAGCTCAGCGTCAAACGTACTACTAAATGAGTTAGGAACTTGATAGAGAGTGAAATAATGTTTTTTCTACGGTAGAAATCTTCCACTATTATTTAATTCAAAATTCACAAAATAGTATGTTTCTCCCAATGGCACAACTCATGTGGACACACATATATCGGATATTCAGAGAAGAAAATCTTTGAGAAAATACAGCAAAAGAGTTGGGTTTTATCCACTAATTTACGAATATGAATCTCTATCTAACCTATAAATCCTGAATTCAAATTCTATTCTTAGAAAACTGTGAACGTTAGAGGAAATATAAAATAGAAATAGTATAATTATTTTTTTATTTTTTCATTTAGTACCGCGTCTTACTACCCGTTCGGTTTATACCTTTAAGTACTAATTACGCTAATGAATTAGGAAGGTTGAATTTAGATGGAGTGAACTCACATTTGCATGGAGGGAGAGTAGAAAACATAAAAAAAACACTCCAAGCTCACCCGATCGTTTTTCGAGCCTCTGTCTCTCCGTCCTCGGCAGTCTAACTCAACACAAACCTAGCATGTTAGCCAACTACGTAACAGAGGCGGGTTGGTAACAAAAGTTATAATATTTTGTTATAATGCATTTATACATTCAGGTCAGTGTTAACTTAACAGTATGGGGTCTGGTTGCTAAAATTTTCCTAAAATTTTGTTGGGGATGACCCACCTGTGAGCAATATTACCTCTCTAAAGCAAGCTAAAGAAATATGAGTGCAAGAATTCAGGGATTTAGAGATTTAAGGGGTCAAAATTCAGATGTTCATTAAATAGAAGATTCCAAGTTTCAAGGGTTTAACAATTAAAGTATTCAAGGAATCAAGGGTTCAAGTAGTCAATGGTTCAAATAGTCAAGGGTTCAAGTAGTCAAGGGTTCAAGTAGTCAAGGGTTCAAGTAGTCAAGGGTTCAAGTAGTCAAGGGTTCAAGTAGTCAAGGGTTCAAGGGTTCAAGTATTCAAGGATTCAAGGGTTCAAGGATTCAAGGATTCAAGGGTTCAAGGATTAGAGAATTCAAGGGGTTTAATATTAAAAGTTTCTATCCCTAAGATAAGTGTCTAGTACCCACAATATCGAAACCTCACTATATTTACTCCAGAGCCGTCAATAATTGACATATTATGTCAAAAGCAGGAGATGAGTGGAGCTTGAGCGGAGGGAAGTGACGCTATGATTCTGGTTCGGGGAGTAGAGAGGTGTTCCAGCTGATTACTGGCGTAAAATAATGTTTTATCTGTAAATTAGACTTGGTTGTCTTTAAATATGGATGAATAAAGCTTGTCTTTTCAATTTATAGTAATAGTAATTTTAATTAAATTAATGATAGTCACAAAATATAGCTGATCCTGTAAATCATAATGAAAGACAGACGCTAACAAGCACTTCCCTTCTTACCTCCCCCCACAACACCCCCCTTTTTTTAGTGCATGACGTTACTGATAGCGAGAGACATGACATCCAGGTTCGGTCACCTTATTTGTAGACTATTCGCCGCTCTGTTGGCACAGAGCATTGCCCAGGGTACAACAATGGAGGTTGTCTACACGTACCCGCAATGAGAGGATGTGATGATATGGAATATAGAGGTGAGATCCAGTGGAAGTATTAAACATAATTTAAGTCTAATTTACCAACCGCTGGCGACCGTTGGGATACTCTTAAGAGAAGAATACCCAAGGTAGCAGCCGGGAATCTTTCCCGAGACCCTTAGATTCGTAGCCAAGTTCACTGACCACTCACTACATCATAGGGACGGATACAACACCATTAATAAAAAAACTCCGGCACATCTGTTGAAGGTATCGACTGTATAACATAATCATGGCTTTGGCGTGTGAATAAATTAGATTCGATTGTATAGTATCGATATATGAAATTACATGAGGCTCTTTCCAAATTGTAGCCTATTTTCTGTGTTTTTAACAGTATTAGCTCAAATTCAATTTTAAAATTTTCATCACGCTTGTCTTTTTACACCGACCGTAAATGGAATAAATAATATTAAAAAAAAAGTAAAATAAAAGTTTAAAAGATTTAATGTGTAAATTTCCCCTCATTTTGGGGATATTACAGTTCGCGTATTTGTTTTCCTACCGCCTAAAAGGTATTAATGGGGTCGTTAGGTTTTGTTTTAACAATGGAATTGACGTAGATATGGCATATATTACATGGAAAAGATTTACAACAACAGATTTTTTTAATAATAATGCTCCACACCATTCGACCAGATTTTGTCATTTTAGATGGAGTTATATATAGTCATAAATTTAGAAGGTAAACTTTGGCAGACGAGACTTTTATAAGAGAAGTCAACTTTAAATTTAGTTTTCATTAATCATTTTGATCAGTAAACTACCCATGAGTTTTTTTACCCCCACACAAAATCGTACATTGTTATTTGTTATACCACACCATTTCAAAATGTACATTTTTATCAAATTGTTGTAGCTATTTTGGAAAGATTTAGAGTTATCAAAAATTTTCCATCAGTTAGCTACGCCTAAACAAATTGTTGCCCAAATACTAACTTTACAGTGCTATTTGTAATGTAAATCAAATTCTTTATATGCATTTTAAACAAAATCGCTATAGCCATCTTCGAAAACTTTGTAAGTCAAAAATTTACTTCTTTGTAAACAACCCTTAATTGAAGGGCTATTATAAAAAAATCGTTTTGTGGTATAGCACTATAAAATATAAACATCAAATATGTACAAAATCCATCAAACAGTTTTGGATCCATGACCAGGGATAGACAGACAGACTTTCTTTCTTTAATGATCTGTAGTTAATATATCAATACACTAAATTGTCAAATTAAAACATATATTATGATATGCAATACAATCAGTAATTGAGTTGAATACAAATTATCTACATAATGCATGTAAAAAAAATTTCTTCAAAAACTAACAATCAAATTTCCTCAAACTACTTTGCACAAAAAGTTTCTGTATGTCCAGAAGGAAATATATTCAGTCAATTTTCCCTTATTCTTTTATTTAACCAATTCAGATTTTAATCGGTATTTCAACCTTACTCAGAAGAAATTATGGTAATCAGGTACTTGCTGCTCCGTCTTTAAAAAGTGATTGTATGTCCTGTATATGGTTGATTTTGCCAATGTAATGAGAAAGTTTACCAACTGTCCTGCAATATCAGATTCGCTTGGTTGATCACCATGAATTAAAATGCCCTCATCTACAAAAGTTATGTTCAGCAATCTTCTTACTAAACTCATGACAAACAACCATACCATTTCAGTACGAGTGCATTGTAAAACCATGTGCATAGTAGTACCAGGAACATTACACCATGGGCACAGGCTACTGTGGTATCTTTTCCGTGTGAACAATAGAACAGGTGTAACCAGGCGATCGTTAAGAAATCTCCAGGAAATGTCTGCATTACAACTATCCGTGGGGTACTGGTCCAATATTCTCGATGAAAACACTGTATCACTCCATTCATACGTGCCGTCTGGAAGACCACCATCACTCAGCTTAGCGGTACAGTCCACATACATATTCTTACTTTTTGAGGATATTCAACATGTTTCCCAAGTATACCACTCAATTAGGAATACTTGTATTAACCTGGATTTGATGCGAACAGGTAACTTTTCGAATACCAAACAGTTGCCAGGCACTGCGATCTGAGCTATAAAATCCTGACAGAGCACCAAGTGAAGTAATATTTAAACCTTCAAGGTGAAGATTGTACGATAACAAATTCCGGTTTCGCATCAGCCTTTTTTCTAGATATCTGAGTCGAAGAGACATGACTCTACTTGGAAGGTGGGTAACTCCAGCTCCCCCAAATCCTATATCAGCAAACACGTAATGTGACTTTAACCAATGATTACCATTCCAAAACATATTGACATACAACCTATTAATATCACAAATGAATTTCGCTGGTGGTTGGAGTACTTTAAGCAAATGTGTCAACTTAGATCCAGAGAGTTGATTTATTAAAAGTCTTCCGTCTCTATACGAGGTAATGTACAGCCAACGAGTCCACTTCATCAAACCACGACGAACTTTATTTTCCGCTTTAACCCAGTTTTGGTCAACCTAATGTTCCGTGTTCCCAATATAAATACCAAGATATTTATGTCCCTCAGAAGACCACCGGTAGTTGTTGCGTTCATCCGTTCTATTTCTCCAATTTCCACCCCAGAAAGCTCTAGTTAACCCACATACAATTCTGCTCCAGACTTACAACTATATCTCATAAATGCTGTAGAAAATTCATTGAACCCCTCATCATGGGAAATGAAAAGTGTCACATCATCTGCATAAGCAGAGACAACTAGCGCTTCACTAAACGATGATGATCTAAAACCATAATTTGACAAAGTCTGTCTACAAACATGTAAGAAAGGTTCTATACAAATAGTGAATAATGGGCCAGATAATGGGTCCACTTGCCGTACTCCACGTTACATTGGAATGGGCGCCGTTAATACATCTCCAATTAGTAACAAACATTATGACCTTAGATATAAGTTACGAACATACGATATATATTTTGTTCCAAACCCGAATTTGGACAGCGTAGAAAACATGTAGAGAAATAAGCACTTTTCTGATACAGGGAAAGTACAGCGAGGGGGGATATTTTTGGTATTGGCACTGTGAATAACATCTCGTATACTATGCAAATTTCATATATGAACCGGTGTGGGATGCAAAACGTCAGGGAATAATGAATCACATCAGGGAGAACAGTTTGCATCCTAGAAGCTATGGTGCGAGTCAATATTTTATAGTCAACATTAAGTAAAGAAATTGGTCTCCAATTCTGTATCAAAGGGTGATTATGAGATGAAATGGAGAACCTACAGTTTAACTTGGGATCCGAACCACGGTGGAGGCCTGGCATTCCACACATTCACAAGTTGTGATTAATACACTTCTGGTCAGAGGGGTTGGACGTGTTTGACAATCAGATAAATCTGTGCTGGGACCGAGGATTGAATTCCGAACCCCTAGCACAGAGGTCTGACACCCTACCCCTATACCATAGAAGAAATTATTTTACTTATTATAATGGAATTAATTAAAATGATTTACATTATTTCATTCTTTCTAACACGCACATTAAAAAATACCTTCTCGTACTTAAGTAGTAGTTAGCCTATAATTCTGTTTAACCAACGTTGCATAATAGAACACTGTTGACATATTTATTTTCTTTCTAAAGAGCTAAGAAGAGCTGGGTACGTGACAAGGAATAACTTCTGGGATCGCTTTAAATCCTCTTTTAGAAATTAAATCCGTGTAATACGCCATTGAAGCCACAAGGAATATTAATACAAGTATTTTTCTTATAATCCTGTTGGCGGGTATTCCAGACACAAAAAAGGACAGCTGCTACCATACTTATGTGTTTCCAACTCTATAATATCGGTTTGTGGAATAATCTTCGAGGTTTTTTTTTCATTTTTTAATATATATCATTATTCTCTCAGGTCACACCAATATTATCAGTTAAATTCCAAACTGAGGATGGTAGCATTGAAAGCGAGCATCGTGTTCCCGATTTTTTTTTCCATTCTAAGGCTGGCATCTCACGTGGCATTCAAGTGATATTATAAATGCCAAGCGACAAGTTCCTAATTTCCAGCGGTACAAAGAGGAAGGATTACACTTTTCCAGTTCAAAAAACCTTGGAGTTCACTGTTAGGGGTTACAAAACCTTTACCCTTCAGATACCATCAGAGGATTTTACTTTTGGGATGGAACATAAGTCTTGAATATAGCATGCTCAACTTTAAGGTGGGAGGAAAACGGACGCGAGTAAAGGCCAACTTTTTGCAGTTGTTATGGCAACATATTTTTTTGGCCAAAATTAAAAAAAATATTGCTCCAGTACAAACTTGGAGTTTAATTTTCTTCAGATGGTTATATCAACAAGTTCTGAATAACTTTAATGAGCTTGGTGACATTATCTAACAAACTTTTTAAAGTAATAGAAAAAAGCTATAATTAAATTCCAAAACACCCTTGACCGATATTAAACAACTGTTGATATCATCATGTGAAGACAATTAAACCATCCGTTTGTACTGGAGCAATATTTTACATATATTGACCAAAAAAAGTTTTTACATAAAAACTGCCAAAATACTGACTTTTTCTCGGGATCCCTTCCATCCTACCTTAAGAGATGGTCATGTCAGGGGTATAAAAAAACAAATTTGCGTACTTGATACATACTTGAGATTAAACAGCTCTATATTAAGTCAGATTCTGATACGAAGACTTTTTTTTTACACCTTTCATATATTCATCGGTACTATCCTAGGCTATGTTAGAAAACGTGTCATATACATATACATTTATATGAGTGGAAGTTTATAATAAGCCAAATAACAATAGTTCACATGTAGTTTTCGTAATGTAATGAAGACATGTTGACGTAGCTCAAGCTACTATTCTGGTTTTACACAAATAACTGTCATCTCTTTATTATATAAAGAAAAGTTTTGGTACAGTTCTACGGTAGCTTGTAACTAGAAAACCTCTAACGAGATAATTTTTAATCCACAATATTTTTTATATTATGTAGACTTTCTCTAGAAAGGCTATAATTTTTCAATAGCATTATTTTCATAAACATTAATAAATCATCCTCTTCAGGGGATAGTTTTATCTATGAGCGATTTAAGTTCTTGTATTACCATAGAAAGGGCCTTATCTTTCAGTTTATAAAGTATTTTTAAAAATCCTTCATAGATTCAAATGTGAAATCATGTGCTTTACAGCGTTAACTTTTTTTAGCATATGGTTTTGATTTCAGTCTGCAAGATAAACCTAATGACATCCTTCCAATGTTGTTTACTTACATTTGCTTATATTGAGCCGCATGGCTAGCAGACTATAGTACGTATATTCCTCTACGAATCTTATGTTTGAGAATTAAAATATCCTAAAGAAATTATATATAATATATTTGAAGAGAATTTACAAGAATAATTCGAATGTAGAGAATATCTATAAGACAACTGTTTTTTTGTTAAGCTACTAGAGAACTAACCCTGGCCTATAAGAGTCAGAATTAGCTACATCCTATCATCCTTGGAGCCAAAAAGGCTGCAATTGAATACTTTATTGAAAGTTTAACGCAAATTCGTATGTATTTAACATAAGGCCTTCATCATTCTTCTTGATTCAGTTGGAATGTGAAATGTATTTGTACTATTGGCATCATAAAGCCTCAACTGGGTGGCCAGTGGCTTTGATTCTTATGATAGCTCTTAGTAGCCGATGATATCCACACGTCCATCATTTACTCTGCATTAAATTATAAGTGAAGAATGACGATAAGCATGGCATGATCCCTGGATAGCTAAGTGGAAGAGTGTTGGCGTGCTAATCAAAAGGTCTTGGCTTCGATTCCCGTGTCCAGGTGTCATTTTTCAATTCATACGAATAAGGCCTTTAGCCAACCCCTGTCGAGGCTATTCTACAGTAGCCCCATAACTTCTTTGGTACTGACTGACAGCTCACAGATGACAGCTGACAGCTTTGAAAAGTTACCAAACCAAATTGTGTATCCCTACGCCGACACATATGATCTGTAAAAACATGTGTTTAGCAGCTGTCACTTCTGACAGTCAACATTTAGGTATATACCTAAATATTGACTGTCAGAAGTCAGCTGTGAGCTGTCAGTCAGCACCAAAGAAGCCATGGGGCTACTGTAGACAAGCCTTGAATCAACTTGGCGCGCACCGTGTCAGTCTCACCAGCGCCCTGATATGGTAGGCTGACCCGTCATACTTAGTATACTTGAGGATTGCCTAATTGTAGCTCTGACAGGGGATCTCGATTATCAATAAACATACGGAATATTTGCGAAACACAATTTTTATAACACAGGACTTGTGGGCGTGGCTAGCACGTGTAATATTGACTCACCCACTTTGGTGGCCGCATGATCTAACGCACTACTCTCGCAGTAGACTAAACTGCCGGTGACGTAGTGATCGGGGCTCGAATCTCAGTTGGGTGTACGAAGGATGGTTTTTACAAAATGGGTTTCCAATCTTTCTCTACGGAAATGCCGGTACACTTCTTATATATAAACTTTATAATCACTAAGACCATTAGCGTAATTAGTACACAAGCATATAGCCCGAACGGGTTGTAAGATGCAGTGCTAAAAACAACAACATATTGACTGGTAAGGAAGGCTTGGACTTGGTTATACCAGACTAAGGTTTATGCCAAGTAAGAGTAGAATAATATAAAAATAAATCTTTGATATAAAATATACAGTATATTTTTTACATTTGCATGGATGTAAAATGTGTCCTTAATTTTTTTTAGCTAGTGAAAACAATTTCAAATGAAAGAAACATGAAATAATTTTAACTTTATTTAAATCTTAAATTTGAATGGATTTATAGATAGATTTATTTAAAAGTACATATTTTTTATCCAAGCCATCTTATTACAAGAGTTTTAGCCAAAAACTACGGGGTATACATTTTTAGACACTAATAAAATGTCATAGTAGGCTTAAATAATCAATTTATTTTTTGACACCACATTTAAAGTAAATCAAGTTCTTTGAGCTGATACATAAAATCGACAGAATAGTTTAAAGAAATATATATTTTATATTAATGTATAATAAATACTTAACCCAAAGTTTGGTTGGATACTCAACAGTTCTACCGTCAGCTGTAAAGCCTAAGCAGCACTTAAGATATGTACTAGGGAAATGAGGAGTAAGGTAGTTTCCAGTTGCTTTCCTCACCGAGCCAGAGGGTATTATTGCACATCAGTTTTTCAAGCTCACCTAAATTAACCCACCAACTGACCCTACAAGCGACATCTTCACTCCATTCATCACAAGGACTGACTGTGTATTGAATGTTATTACTAGTATCGTTTATACTTACCTGCCACTTTCATATTTGTAAGAAATAACTTTAAAATAATAACTAACTAACACCATTATTAAAATAATCATTGAATTTAGACGATAGCTAAGGAAAAGTTGAATATAATTTCACATATAACAAATTACATTGTTTCTAAATATCTAAATTTCTATCTTGATTTTTTACGTCATTGTAAACTTAATTTTCGTAAGTAATTAGTTTTTGATGTTACCTCTAAAAGAAGGAGATACCGGTTGTCCTTTCTGAACTATTATAAAATTGTTGATGGGTTGCTAAGGGGAAAAGGGAAGGGGGCCACTTTAGCATCTATACTTTTAATATCCAGAAAAAAAAAACACTTCTGCTTAAACTCATCCTCTCAAACTCTCTGTGGAAACAGTATCGTCAAGAAAATAGTTGACAAAATCTACTTAAAAAAAAAACTTTCTCTACTACCCCTAGAGGGTTAGAAGGGTTGAGGGTTAGAAGGAAGTGAAAGAGGTAGGGGAGGAGGGGGTGAGAAGGAATCTGTGTGGAGTCAGCACGTATCCCTAAAGACGTCTGGCGGTGTTTACCGGGGTGTGCAGTTTCCGTTGGCGCGTGGTATAGAGGTGCCTTCCTCTGCTGGATGTTACCGACTGCTGACACCAAGATAGGGTTGTTTTTTTTTACACAAGGACCGTTATCTCACTTCTTCCACCTGTGCCATGGTCTGTTCTATCTCCCTTACTCGTACGGGTTCTTCTCTCAACGACTGTTGCTAAGAAATGCTGCGGGCTTATCTCTACTTGATGGGAGAACCTTTAGGCACGTTCCCTATGGAGTGTGGAGAATATAGAGAAAAAAAAACACGATAGTTTCTTGAGCATCGGGGTTCTCGGATGAAAAGTAATATAGCCTTGGGCTTAGAAAGTGAAAATGAAATTTAATGATGATAATATTGGTAATAAATAGCCTCTTGACAACTAGAGATTGCCAATCCGACACCTCAGCTCTATTGATAGACTGTCTGCCTACTGAGCAAAGAGTCCCGGGTTTGATCCCAAGCATGACCGAAAAAAGTGATCATTGATGAAATGTAGGTTTAGCCTTTCCCATTGATAAATTCATGGCTGAGATCTGGATGCTGTTCCTGTTCTAGTCTTAAGTTATATTATAAAGCAGATGAAGCTACGACAGGTCTAGCAAACCAGTAGGGAAAAATAAATGGCTTGAATTAAACATTGACCCAAGCCACAGGCTTGAAACAGTCATGGTTGCACAGTAAACTAGAGCTTGTACAGGGTAATTAAGAATTTAATATTATTTGTCGGGAGAACAGGCATTTTCAACTCTTTATGAATTTCTTTTAGTGTATGTCATACATGGCTGTGATAAATGCAGTACCTATTTCAGTCACCGTTTATGTCAATTTTTAGTCGCTTTGTGGGAGAAGAACGTTGCCCAGGGTATACCTTGGAGGTTGTCTATACATCACAACCACGATGAGATGGTGTGATGATAGTGATTACGGAGGTGTAGGCCCGTATGCAAGGACGATGCTGAGCACGGTCAGAGTACAGGCAGAGCCTGAGTTTGAGCACAGGCTCAAGAGTATAGCCTGAGCAAGCCCAGGACCAGACTCTGGCGAGACTCAAGATATTGCGTCATTGATCATCCTAGCATGAGGCTCATACTCTGCCTGTACTCTGGCTGTGCTCAGTATCGTCCTTGCATACGGGTCGTAGAGTCGGTGAGAATCTTGAACCTTTCTTAAGACTAATTAACCAGATCATGGTCACCATGGTAACAATTCCCCTTTCAAGAGAGATACCTATAGTACAGCCGGGAATAGAACCTGGGACCTATAGATTAGTAGTCATATCCGCTGATTAAAAGGTCATTTATTTTGGCTTTAATTTGATTATAAGCTTGTAGACAAAGCTAAAAATGATCTTACCTTGAAAAGGTTGAATCATATTTAGAATCGAATAAAAATGAGCTTCTATAAAGATTAAAATAAAGTATTGTATCAAATTAAATGTCAAGTATTCATTCACAATTAATGTTATGCTAATGTTACTTTGAGAGATGGCGTCAACTTGGTTCAATGTAAAATAATTATGGTGGCCATTTTCCAATGTTTGTTATTATACATCTTTTAAATATATTTAAAAAAAATATCTCAATAGTGATCCGACTACATAGCTGTTTATAAGTGCCTTAATTTTCATAAGCACAAATAATTGAGTATTGCAATTAATAAGACAAATGTTACGTGACTTGAATAAAAAATTAAATTTAAAAAAAGTGGAAATTATTAGGATCACTGCCAAACCTTAATGTGTGCGGGCGTATCTTCAATCCCAGGATTTATAATTTAGTTTCGTATTTGTATTTTATCTCAGACAATACAATAAATCCCCTGGTGCCAGAATTGGGTATTTATTGATTTTTTTCTGTTTACGTGAATTTAGCTGGAATGATACATAATATAGATTTGTAATAGATAAAGATTGGAACTATGCACCAATGGTTTAACACACTGTTTCCATACTGACCGAGTATACAGTTTCAACCAATTAATATTTTACAAATATATCATTTATAATCCTATGAGTATTTCTAAATTAGACCCTGTTTTTGGTGGTATTGAAGAATTTGGTGGTTAGTAAAGCTACGTGAAACATTGTAATATTTCCATACATCCAGTCATGATATATGCAGCTGTAACTTTATATATACATATATTATCAATACATATAAAATAACACAACTAATATAGCAAAATGTTATCAATGTTGGCTTGAAGAAATGTGTTTGAATTTTCTAGATTTTTTTAGCACTGCTTCTTACTACCCATTTGGGCTATACGCTATGTACTAATTACGCTAGTGGCTTCAGGAATTAGGAAGGTTATATTTATAGGAAGTGTACCCGCATTTGTGTGGAGTTAGAGTGTAATGCAATTTTGTAAAAATCACCCTCAATACACCCAACCAAGACTCGAACATCGATCTCCTCACCATTGAAAGTCTATTCTACTGCAAAAGTAGCGCGTTAGACCACGCGGCCACCCAAGTGGGTCACACCTCATATTATTACTACAAAAACATAGTACTAATAATAAAGTGAAATGCCATCAATGTTGGCCGCAAAAATGCGTTTTTATTTTCTAAAGGTTGGAAATTTAACTGTGGTGATGGATAGTGTTAAGTGATGTGTAGAGGTGTTAGTTCTAGTGAGAAATGTTTCTTGGACATGGAAAATGATCTGGGTATCTCAACTGGTAGCCCAGTGGCGAGTTTAGAACAACGTCCAAAGCTTGAATATTTGCCAAATATACACTTTTTATATATTTAATGTTGAACTCTCTCATGCTTTATTTAAAAATACATTAATTGGGTATTAAAATGGATGGGCATATTTTAAAAAGTGAATGCCAAGTCTTAAAATAAAGTTGTAATGAGTTAATTCTTTTCTAAATTTGTAAGATTCCATTTGAATAAAGATATGATAATAACAGTCTATTATTATTACCTTTTTTATTATGATTACTCTTACTTTAGTTATTATAATGGGTGTTTATAGCGTGCCCTTTTTGAACATATCAATTATATACACTCACGATTTACAAAATATTTTAAAACTAGAAACATCACTACACCCAGTCCCCCTTCTGATAGTTTAAAACTATGAAACGGAAAGTCACAGTTTAACTAATGATACATTCGTTGACATTGTCGGGTATCCAACCTAAGATCACTAGTTCCATAAACAAGTGATTTTCAACCTATTTCCGGTTGCGTATTCCTTTATTCGTGAGCACTGCACTTATCTCAAGCAATACATTTGTTTAGTTTCTATAAATAAACTAAGACCCTTCTTTCTGGTCCAAATTCTCAAAAGAACTAATTTTCCAACTTAGAACGAAAGTGTTTATTTATTAAAATATTTCTTCACTTCAAGGACATTTAGCTATATACTCTGAATGCCAGGCTAAAAAAATCAAGATTCATATATTATCTGATTATAAACTTTTAAAAACTTCACATGTCACTCAAGTAAAATGTATTAGCAGCTTAGACATACAAAACTAAAACAAATATGAATTAGATGAAAATATGTATAATTACATTAAAATACTCAGCTAATGAGATCCCTGGAATAGTTGTGAAGATTTTTTTTTTGTACATATGATGTTGTCTTGGAATAAAAAACACCACCACTACTAAATTCTTTTTGCGTTCTCTTAGAATAAATGCCAAGCATCCCTGAGGGTATGCGTGGCACAAGTTGTAAACCTCTGCCCTAGACAGACGTGCTACCGACTGACCTAAGACGTTGGGCAGCAAGATCCCATACAGGTTCATGCCAGCCAGCTATGATTAGAATGCACACACGTTTTATTACAATTGTATTTTATTTTTACAAAGAGTCTTATTATTATTATTACTATTATTACTATCTTTTATGACACCATCATATTGTATTTGTCTCTCCGTTATATTTTAGTCCCTTCTTTTCTTAGTTTTCTTTTTTTTTACCACGCCGTTTTAAACTCTAGGTGGAGCTTAAAAGCTTTCAAGTAACAATGAAATATAAGCTCTTTTATGGGAGCACCCCGAAATAAGATGGAGTACAAACCTTTTCTGGAGGAAATTATTTTACTAAAACAAAATTCAGTATTTTTAAACATTGAATAAAAAAAATTGTGTCACTTATTCCCAACGTATAAAACAGAAAAGTAAATGGTACGACACAATCTTACACACTTTCTAATAATAATCTATTAAAGATCGCAAAAAAAAATTCAAAATCTGGTTCGAAGTAAAATATCTCATGTTTTTTTTTCTTCAGAAAAACCAACCTATTATCTCTTTAATCACAATAAACATTCTTCATATAAAAATTGTAACTAAAAGGTTTAAAGCATTAAGTATCGAATTTTCAAAAATCAATTAACTGTAAGCTTCCCTCAATTGAATTGTGTTTGATAATTAATATATATTCTTATGTATCATGATTTTTCCTCCAAGATACTCATTTTGAGCTCAATCCTAAAATTCATTTCAAAATATTTCAAATTTTCTAAAATTTGTCGTAAGTAAAATAATTTTTAATAATTTATTTTAGAAAAATCATTATATTTATTTATCACGTAAGATGATCTTCAAATAACAATTTCGAACTAAATCCTTGATATATTTATATATAATTATTTTAAGCAAATCGATTATAACCATTTTCTAAATATTTCGCAGTTTAGAAAATCACTCACCAGTATACTGCCCTTTAGCCCTTAAGTAAATTTTTACCCAAAAGTTATTTGTCAACTAAAACATTCACTAAATATCACTAAACTACCCTTAATTTCATGGCTAGTGTCAAAATGAAAAAAAAGAAAAGAAAAGGTTCTCAGGTATTTTCCTATAACATCTAGGTATCAAGTTTTAACAAACTTCATTAAAGTGTTTCAAATTCATAGTCAGATAAAGACAGATAGGCAGACAGAAATAGATAGACAAACATACATGAAGACAGACAGATTTGTAAATGTATGATTAAAAGTAAAAACAACTTTAAACTATTTTGGTTTTCAAGGAAGTCTAAATTATTAAAGTTTTCCAAATATATCCATTTCATATTATACTAGATATAAAGGAGCTAATATAAAATAGTATAAAAATATGATATTAAATAACATTATATTAATTTTGATTTTTTGTTTTGTTTTTTTAAATGGAAAAACTTAAATTTCATGGCATCACTCAGGTTTTAAATTTTATTGATTTAAAGTATCCGCAACAATATAAAAAATTACCTACTTTCTAACATAATTATAACTAAAGCTGTATTTTGTATCTGTATTTTACAAACTTTAGTAAGTCATATACCCATTTTGGGCTGTGACCTAACCAAACTACCTCTTTTTGCTCTTCATAAACATGATCGTGTGATAAGCTAAACAAAGCCATTACACAAGGGTAAAAGAATTACAAAGGTATAACGTGTATGACATAAAGCCCAAATCTGCACAAATTTATGTAAAAGACCAAGGCCTATCATCAAAAAGTATTTTATGATTTATAAAACCCAGTGATAGGCCTATGTCACGTACTACCTTAAATCCTCACGTTTGCACCTGATGGTACGTGCACCACAGTTTGAGAGACAGTGTTTAGTAACATTACTCTTATCTGATTTCCAAACCCTTCCTACACCTCTGACAAGACATCTTGTGAATGTGTGGAATGCCAGGCCTCCACCGTGGTTCGGATCCCAGCGTAAGTGCGTATAACCCGAACGGGTAGTAAGACGCGGTGCTAATAATAATAATAATAATAATAATAATAATAATAATAATAACATTACTCTCTTAACGATTTAATTAATTATAAATATATTTTTGTAGCACGAGACTGATTGACATTCTCTTCAAAAAATAAAAATAAACTAATAACTGTTGCATCTACTTTAAATAAATATAATCACATTTAATGTCTCGCTATGAACGGCTTTTGAAATAGATATTAAAAAATGCATATTTTATTCCATTAATTGAATCATGATATTTTATTTTTATACGCAATACCTTTTAGTGCAACCATAAATATTACACATATTTGGCAAGATTTATTTTCTATATTTTTCAAAAACTATTTGCTTACAAATATATAAAAAAAAGTTCAATTAGAAACACAGCAACTATACTGAGTGATAAAAAAAATGGTTTGATTCTATACAACAGACGAGTACTGTCGAGTTACTTGTTTATTGACAGGACTGCAAACCACTATGATTAAATTTAAATTGGAAATTTTAATCTACCAAAAAGGAAATAAATAGAGAGATTTTAATCACTCATTATACTAAGGAGACACAAACATTGTTCAATTCCGATAGGAAGAACCATTTAGAAAAAACAAACATATTTCAGACAGAATTGATAATTTTTACTAATTAATTAGTGTTATTTGATAGATATTAATAATATTTATCAAAAGTGACAGCTGTAGGTCACGTGACTTGATGTATTAATACGTAAAAACAGGTTTGGTCACTTTTTTAACTTTCAAATAAGGTTCTTCTTCACCCACTTCGATGGCTAAATGGTTTAAGGCATTGGTCAGCAACATTTTTTTGGTATCGTGTGCCTTATGAGTTAAAAAACTAGTGGCACCAGTTTTGAAAAAAATAAAAATAAAAATTTCTCAATTAATAATTTTTTTTTTCTATTTTAATAAACCCAATTATCGATGTTTGCTAAATCTTTGGCGGTTCAGATAAAATCAGCTAGCGGGATAGATACGACCCGCGAGCCTAGGTTGCCAACCTCTGGTATACTTGCAATATTACTATGACGGTAAGATCGGGGTTTGAATCTCGGTCAGGTGTAATGAGTGGTAGCTTTCCACTCTCTCTTCATGCAAATACGGGTACATTTATTTTAAATACAGCCTTCTACCCCTTACACATTATCATCATTAATACATAAGCGTAATTAAAAAAGGCCCTTCTTGTTAAAATTGGACGGTGCAAGGGTGGGAGATAATTTTCCATTCAATTAAGACTATTAAACCCCAGAGCAAACAAAGTTTCTATTTGAACTTTGACCCAGTTCACTGTGCCACGAATCTATTATAATTTAGCTAATCACTGTTCCATATTTCGAAGCTATTTTCTCTCACGCAAGGATGGTCCACAGGGACAATATTATTACGTAATGAACGAACAAGATAAGAGAGAAATAGAGAGAGAGAGAGAGAGGATCTGAGTAGACTGATCGAACGCCGTCCGTCCCTCAGAGACCAAAGTGTTCAGTAGAGCCCCAGTGTTTGTCACGAATTAGCCTGGGACCCCTTTAGAGAGACAGGCGAAGCTAGGGTTTGAGTTGATTAGTGACCGAGGCTAGGGGGCCCCCGACTGACGGCTGTAAATGATGCATGAGGAGCCTCTAGTCTACGACACAGGAAGGGACGCTGCTACTTATTCCGGGTCGAAGAAGAGAAGGGGTTGGTGGGGGTGGTGAGGGGGGGAAGAGGATACACTGCTGCCATCTATGTACAGCCTAACTTCAACACTAGATGGAGTGGAGAGAGATGATCCCCTTGTGATCGAAGGTTATACGTCATACGAGATGAGGTTAAATAGGAAGACCGGCACTAACTTTATGCTGAATTTTACTTTGGTGCTATAAATAGAACAAGAACTGTCCTGGTGGCGACAATTAGTGCCTAAATTAGTTCCATATTAATTTGGTGTGGCCTATATACTCTCATCTTTGACCCTAATATTCCAGTTCATTGTTCTGGGGTTGTATATATGGTAGGGGTGTTACTTTATAAATGCGAAACGAAGCTTGTAACATGCGAGGCTAAACCGAAGTCAAAGAAGAAGTTATTGAAATTGTCACATATCACTATCATTTTAATTGTTAATCTATCCATTAAGGGCTGATCTTATGACTCCTGGATACATATTAATTTGCTAGATAGGTATTTCTGTCTGGTGGATAAGTTAAAAGTGCGTCTTATGACTGCCAGATAGCATTTATCTGCCAGATAAAATGTATGTATCCATCACATTTTTATCGGAGGTTTAAGTACCTGATAACTGATAACTTTTATCTGGAAGTTAAAATGGTTGTTGCCATAGTGAGGTTTTGCCTATCAGAATCTGTTTTTAGCTTGTAATCATGGTTCACGTGTTTAGTAAGCATAGGTTCAGGTTCTAGCTATATAAAGTTAGAACATTTAATTCACACTTTTATATAAATTGACAAGCTATTTGTAGAGTTATATTTATATAAGAACAAATTATCAAAATATGAGTACAATAAATGAAATTTTGTAAACGTTGTACCCAACTATTGCCCACATTTTGGCAGACACCAAAATTAGTATTTGCAAGAAAACTTAGCTTCTACGCTCACGTGATGCCATCTGTTTCCTCGCACTCGTTTAGTCGACATTATTTAACAAATGTTGAGCGTTCTCACCACTCGCTAGGTTGTAGCGCTATCAGCAGGGCTTATACGCATGCGCGCACCAATAAAAACAGTACCAACCTTGCGTGTTCTGAATAAAAATATATTTATCCTACCTATAGCTACGTGGGAGATAAATTCAGTTCATAAGACGCGTAAAACCTTTAAGTGGCTGATAACTTTTATCTGGTAGATAACTTTAACCTCCCAATATCAATATTTATTCGGTAGTCATAAGACCGGCTCTAAGTGTATCTAGATAAACAGAAAGGTTTAAAGTAATAATAAGAAAAGCCCGAT
This sequence comes from Timema monikensis, assembly GCA_902151445.1. Classification (NCBI taxonomy): domain Eukaryota; kingdom Metazoa; phylum Arthropoda; class Insecta; order Phasmatodea; family Timematidae; genus Timema; species Timema monikensis. The sequence goes on from CABFVZ010001179.1 coordinate 176,531, forward strand.
ATATTATTTTATGCTGACGTATCTTAATGAATAGATGCTTACGTTACAGATGTCAGTCTCACTGGTCTTCGGGTAAAGTTATCGTCTCATGAACCGATGTCTGTGGGTTCAAGTTCAGCCGAGGTCAATGGATTTTTATTGAGTGCTGTAGCACAACTTTCTTCGGAATAGAAGTAAAGCCGTTGGTCCCATGTAGATTGGTGTATGTAAAAGAATCCTGGAAGAAATGTGAAAAAAAAAATATAGGCCCTTTCATTTTCGCTCATAGGAATTTAGTGTGTAAGGCAATGGGGAACCACCACTCTTCCTTTGTTAATGTGGGGAATGCCAGGCCCCCACCATGGTTCGGATCTCCCGTTAAATTGTAGGTCCTCCATTTCATCTCACAATCACCCTACCATTACACATTAGCGTAAGTGCGTATAACCAGAACGGGTAGTAAGACGCGGCGCTAATAATAATAATAATAATAATGGTAGCTGTTCTAAAAATTAATATATGTGATATAGGGTGGGAGATTTATTCTCTAATAATAAAACCATTATAAAAAAAACTTTTATATAGTCGCTAAGCATGTTTGAATGAATTTACGGTATCTTGGAATCTACCCGCATTTATACGAAAGGAGAGTGGATAACCATTTAGGAAAAACCACCTTCAGTACATCTGACCTAAATTAGAACCCCGATCTACCCGTCATTGTCAGTCTACTGTATAGCGAGGGTGATGCCTTAGACCATTCTACCACCGAAGTAGGTTGTAGGGAGTTTTAACAAATTGGATCTAATTAAGCCGTATTTGATTTATTTTGACCCACAATTTATGTCATTTTGTCTTCAAAATTACCAAAATGAGGACAATAATAATTCACCTTCTCTTCCTTATCACATTAACTTCAAGGATATCTTCGTTACTAATCATTAGAAATCGCGACGAGCTGGTGACAGGGTCGCGATCATTGGGTTGTGAAACATCGGTAGAGTCTACCCCTCCCTCAGCGCCGCGAGACACAGACCACAGAGTAGACACTATATACAGCGTCCGTGTATGCGGATGTGTGTGTGGGTGTGTGTGTTCGCGTTAGTTCCAGACCATTACTCGTCACCTCATCGAGCGAGGGCTCGACCTCAGGACCCTCGACAAGCAAGTGTTTAGTATGGTACCTGCACACGGTCATTATGACATCGACCGGCTGGAAGTTAAGAGGGAGGGAGGTTAAACCCATCAGTCTTGTTTACACAAACAAACATTCGCACTCATACTTCTATCTTTCTCTCTCTTCACTGTTACAAACAGTATCGTGTACTTTTTTTTTNACAACTTTGCTCTGTTGTTAAGTGGTTGGAACGTGCTTGGTCTAGACGGGCCTTGGTTCGATTCCAGATTATTCTGATGGATATATTTCCTATTTGTTTGCAGTTTCTAGCCAATTATTTACTACAGTCCAATTATTATTTTGTTAGAAAAGTTACTAGAGCTACATTATCGTATTCATATGTCAAGTTATGTGATCTGTATATGTCACTTTTGATATAAATTACCAATACATATAAAACACTGATAATAGTAAAATGTTATCAATAATAACGTTACCCGCCTCGGTGGCGTAGTTGTCTAACGCACTAGTCGTGTTAAGCTCGACTGTTGAGGACGGGGAGATCGAGGATCGAATCTCGGTCGGGTGAACTGGGGGTGGTTTTTCATAAATGTTTTTCCACTCCCCCTCCACGCAAATGAGGGTTCACTTCCTCTAATTCAACCTTCCCAATTCCTAATCCATTAGCGTAGTTAGTACTTAAATGCGTATAACCCGAACGGGTAGTAAGACGCGGTGCTAAATAAAAAATAAAAAATAATAACGTTGGCTGCCAAAAATATGTTTGTTTTTTCAAAGTGGTCCTTTATTTGAAAATTGGGCTGTATCTAATTGCTAAGGCTGGGTATGTATTAAAATCGCTGTCCTAGGTTAGGTTAGTCTGCAAGTCGTGTTTAGATATAGGCTACTATTTGTTTTTTTCAAAATTTACATCTAATATTTGAATCAAGCAAACAAAATTTCATTTTGAACCCCATCTTTCAACTCGTTAGGATATAGGCTACTAGAGGAATTATTCTAGCTGCACCCCACTCAATCATTAATCTAACAACTGGTGTTATTATAATTAATATAATTTGACTAAAGAATTATTTTTCTGGTACTTTTTTTTTTTTACCCGCCTCGGTGGCGTTGTTGGCTAACGCACTACTCGTGTTGAGCTCCACTGCTGAGGACGGGGAGATCGAGGTTCGAATCTCGGTCGGGTGAACTGGGGGTGGTTTTTCCTAAATGGTTTTCTACTCTCCCTCCACGCAAATGCTGGTTCACTTCCTCTAATTCACCCTCCCCAATTCCTAATCCATTAGCGTAGTTAGTACTTAAAGCGTATAACCCGAACGGGTAGTAAGACGTGGTGCTAAATATTATTATTTTAATATTTATTTTTTTATTTTCTCTTTGTTTTTAAGCTTATAACGGTTATTTTGACAAAGATATGAAGTTCTAGATTTGATTCATAGTCACACATCATGAAGAAATTTTTTTAGGCATAAATATTTCTAAATTTTTTTGTTGTTATTGCTATTGTAAATATAAAAACTGACAAAGACTATCTTTGACAGAAACATTATTAATATTAACTTACGATGCATCTTAGAGTTAATTAACTTAAGAACATTGTATTAATTTTGGTAAAAAAAAGAGTTTAATGTTTTTTTTATGACATAATAGATATGACAAAATAGTATTTTTCAGTGGCATCAAATATCAAACAACATTTTTAAATTAAATTTTAAATATTTTAATCTTAAAATTTAACATTTTTAATGATTCGAAAATTTTAATTTTAATTTAAGATTCGAAAAACAATTAATATTCATATAAGAGAAATATAAAATTTTAACCATCCCTAAGCAAATCCTTTTATTAACCGTGGCTATCAGTTATAACACTAGATATTATGCCATCAAATTACAGTTTTTGAGTAAAAGAGGCCAGTAAGTAGAAAGGAACGATAATTTTTCCTTCTACAACCTGACCTTGATGTGCGTGCGCTTGATAAAGGTAAGGATGAGTGGTAGCTACAGAAGGATCTTAACGACACGAAAATATGATTTCTAATTGTTAAATATCCAAAGATTTTGGGTTAGGAGCATTATATTTTGATGTGTAGTTTTTGTCTTGCAGCGCATGGCACTTATTCATTCTGAAAAATAGTTCAAGAAATGCTGTGAAATTATAAAAGATTTGTAATAATTTTTTTTCTCCTGTCTTAAATTTTCCCTCTCCCCTATAGACTACCCCTCTCGTCCCCAAACCGCATCTTAGTACTCTTTCAGGTTGTGAGCAACAAAGAGAGGGAATTTTTAAACCTTTAGTTTAACCTGGATTTTTATTTGTGGAGCTTATTAATATTTATTTCTATTTAATTATTTAATTGTAACATACATGTTTGTAGATGGGGCTTAGGGCTCATTCTGGCTCATTATGGCCGTAATTTACGGCGTAATAGTTTTTTCTATTCTTTGTATAATGTCATGAATTGACATATTTAAAACTCACATTTAATCCTGGGGGAGAGGCCAGGGTGAGGAAAGTGAGAAATATCCCCTACCCTCCAAGATTTTAAATAATACGAATGGAAGTAGAAATAAAATAAAGAGCACCGAAGATGTGTCAAATTCTGGGCTTATGTCTTGATAAATATATACTGCAATACACATTAAAGATGCCCAAAAAATTACCGATAAGGAAAAATTAATACAAATATTAGTTATGATACATTTTTATGTCACCCTCCACAAATACATTTCGGTTTATGCACCGCACCGGTGTAGTCCACTAGTAAAGAAACATGGTTTTCCCAAATTGGTAATGAGCCGGCCACTTTGTCCAACCACGGTAAAACAACCTTTTTATACAGAGTGGATGAATTTGATATACATTTGAAATATTAATTAAAATAAAATTGAGCTACACGTATTTTTCTCAGAACCAAAGAATTGTCATAATGGCAGAGGCTTAGAGTGTTCCACTGGTTTGCCACCTAACGTCCAGTTTTCTGCTCATTTCTCCTAAGGCAAAAGGGTTTGAAAAACGAGACGTGTAAATTACCAAGTGGGGGTTTTGACGCCCGCCCACCATGCTATCTATCCAATGAGTGTGTGTGTGTGTGTGTGTGTGAGTGTTTTTTTTCTCCCTTCTTCTCTAAGTGCTCGCAAGTTGAACACCTTGAGTGGGGTCTCAGCTGTTACCACTAAACTTCCAGGCTACCGACAACAAAAACGACATCGTGTATAGTCAGATAAAATTGGAAATAGCACATCGCTGGTTTATAAAGGGAGATTTTGGGAACATACAATCGACTAATATTTCATTAAATGATTTATGAATGCTATATTCGATAAATGTGTAGTTTCCATGATCAAATATAATTTAGTTAGACCTCATATCGGTGGTAAAACCGTCTAAGGTGTCACTATCACGAAATAATGGATTGCTAATAACAAGTAGGTTACATTTCAAATCCAAGCCGGGTGTACAAAGGATGATCATTTTTATGTAATTTTTCACACTCTATCACCCCGAAATGTATGTAACATTTCCCCTAAACTCTACCCTACCTATTTTGTTAATTATATGTAGATAGTTTAGATGCTAAGTAATACTCGGTGCATAGGTACACAACATATTACATGGTTATTTTCAAATTAATATTTCACTAAGGATTTTTAACATATTTCATGTATCATATATTTTGCCTATAGCCCAAACGGATAGATAGACGTGGTGGGAATAATAATAATAATAATAATAATAATATATTTTCCAGCTTCATTTGGTGTGATTTATTGTTTCTTTCCCGGTACCAGATAGAGTTTCATGCCTCCCCCACCGTACATGAAATAATAATAATAATAGTATCATTAATTGACTTGCTAGGTTATTCCTTCCTTTGTTCGGTATAACGTGAAAGAACGGCCTAAACCACGCTAAAATCAGAGATTTCAAACTTTATGTTCGGGTTATACGTACACTTATGTACCTATTACTCTAATGCGTTAAGCATTAGAAGGGCTTAATTTAGAGTAAGTGAACCCGCATTTGCGTGGAGGGAGTGTGGAAAACCATTTAGGAAACCACCCTTTGTGCACCCGACCAGGATCTAACCCTGATATTCTTACCTTGGAAATTCTACCAATGGTTTTCCATCATCCCTCCACGCAAATGTGGGTAGATTTCCTCTAAATTTAACCTACGTCATCCCCAATTCACTAGCGTAACTAATGCATAGATCTTAAATACGCACGGTACAGTCATCCACACTGGTGGCCACGTAGTTGAAGGTAATAAACATACACATTACTGGCCATCGTTGGAGTTTAGGTCAGGGTTTGAATCCAAATCAGGTATACTGATGATTTTTCACAAGTTATTTACTATAGTAGATGCTTTCAAGCCTTTCTGTAGGATGGAAAGGGACGCGAAAGAAGGTCAGTGTTCTTCCAGTTTTTATGGCAAAATATATTTTTGGTCAAAATAAATACAATATTACTCCAGTATAAACATAGCGTTTAATTTTCTTCACATGTTGGTATAAACAGTTGTTTAATATCTGTCATGAGCATAGCGACATTATCTAACACACCTTTTAAATGAAGAGAAAAAGTTATCAATAAATTCCAGAACATCCTTGACAAATATTCAAGAAATTTTGAAGTCACCATGGGAATAAAATTAAATTATATGTTTGTACTGGAGAAATATTTTATTTATTTTGGCAAAAAAAAAAAAATGTTTTACCATAAAAAAAACTGCAAAAACACTGGCTTTATCTCGCGACCCATTCTATCCCACCTTAAGTTAAGACTTTAATTACTTTTGTGTTAAAGGTCCAATATAAAAAAATCAACATTAAATATCCACTAATATAATTCCAGGAATGTGATAGTCTGGTTACCAAGACAAACCAATGCAAAATTTATTACTATATATCCACCTAGGTCTGAACCAGGGTCATCTATTCATGGAGTTGACCTCTATCTCTTGAGACCCTCGATCATAGAAACTGGCTACTTGTACTCGACTGAAGCTATATATATATATATATATATATTTTATTACAAATGCTTCCCTGAAAACTTTCTATCTGTTGAACGAGAGAGATTTGGCAAAAGAAAAATGTGGGCAGGACCCACTTGGCCATTTCCTTTTCTACTTCTTTAAGATGAAGAAATACCATATCTAGTCCTTCTTTCCTCTCTTTCGTGCCATGTTATGTCTGGTTCTGTGTGGTCGTTATTTTCATGGGGTTTTTTAAGTTGAAAAAATCTCAAATATATAAAAAGTGTGTTTGTGTAAAGATATTTATTTACTTGGAGTATTTCATGTAAGGTCTCTTTGGCCAACTGGATATTATTTAGTATGATTTTGGTAGGAAGAATGGTAGAAGTTAGTTACTAAAACAATTTTAATATATGGACACATCAATTATTCATGTTAGCTGCAGCTGTCAGTTTCTGTAGATATTAGCAATAAATATATAATAACACAACTAATATAGTAAAATACTACCCAAGTTGCTCACAAAGAAATTATGTTTGAATTTTTTATACTGTTCTTCCAACTAAAATAAGGGTATAGCAACACACAGCCTACAAACTAACTTAATATTAGAGCATTCGTAGCACCCAGGGACAAAATTTGAGAGATTTTTAACGTGTGCAAAAAAAAAAAGTTAATGAATAGGGGAAGAGAATGCCGATTTTTCTAAAAACTTAAATATGAAAGTGCTACAATTTTAATTAAGTTTCTAATATTTCAGTTTTCTCAGGAATGAAAACAATATTTATACAGGACTCATATTTATTAATTTATTAATAGAGAGGTTTTCAATTTATTTTAATAGGCTGTATATCCGCTTTGCTGGCCGAGTGGTCTAAATCACTACTCTCACAGTAGACTAGACTGCTGATGAAGAGGACATTGAGGTTCGAATCTCGGTTGGGTGTGCTGAGGGTGGTTTTTACCAAATGGTTTTCCAATCTCCCTCCATGCAAATATGTGTACACTTGCCTTCATCCCTTAAACAAATAATTAGTATATACGCGATTACGCCGTACGGGTAGTAAGATGCGGTGCTAAATATAAGTTTATGATTTAGTAAAAAAAAGTTGAGTTAATTAATATAAGTATTTTAGTCCAGTATTTAATGAAGCGAAAGTGAATCTTACTTTTACACTTTTATTCATTGTTCGTCTTACTGCCCGTTTAAACTATCAGCCCATTCACGATTACAAAGTAAAGATGAATAAGTTATACTTTAGAATATATGCATCCGAATTTGTTTGGAAGGCGAGTGTAAAATAATTAGATCATCGTTACCTTAAATACACCTAACTGGGACTAGAACCTGTACCTCCTCATAATCGGTAAATCCAGTCTATAGTGAGGATGACGCCTTAGACCACCGATACAGGTAATGCGTCATAACATTGATATGATTACTTAATTTATAATAACCATGAAAATCAAAGTATATTTTTAAAACTAAGCTATTCCCCTCTCACCCTTCATATCCCTATCGTAATATGGCCAGCCCTGAGCTTATAGTCAACCAACCAGACGAGATGAGAGCTCTTCACTGACGACAAAGAAAAGCATAAAAATAAGAAATAAGATAAAAAGAATGAAAGAAAGAAAAAAAAAAGATAGAGAAGGAGAGAATATTTGTGATGGAGAAGGGGGAGGGGGAGGAGGAAAAAAAAACTAAAAATTGTCATAAGAAGGAGTTTTCTGGACGTTTCTTTCATACGTGACCTTTTGCTACCAGTATTGCTTCACCCCCAACGTTCAGACATTTTCTTTCTACACGACAACCGTAGAGACGGAAAATGAAGAAGAGGAAAGAAAAATAAATGTACCTTTCGAATTTTTACGATCAGAATTTTTCTCCAACACCTCATTGGCTTCACTCCGTGTGGATCATCCAACACGAGATCCAGTGTTGGTAACTTCTCATCATACCTGAAATGTGTTTTTTTTTTAAACCTATCAGCGATGGTATTACTCAAAATAATGTGGGTTTCATATATTTTACTTCATTTTTCTTCTTTTACGTACCATAGAACATGAAACTTTTGGGAGTGTGTTCATTCGTGGGAAAATGTAATATCGAAAGAAATATTTCTTTCCTTGTCTGAAAGTCCACATGTTAGGGAAATTTTCACGACTCGAAAGAGAATCGGTGAATGGGATGTGATATTGAAAGTTTATAACAAGTGAAATCCATTGAAAACTAGAAAAAAAATCTCTGCGGGGAGTCAGGTAATATTAAATTCGGAATATAATTATTTCATATTTATTCATCGAGCTATTATTTGACGGATATTTTTTTATAAAAATCTTATAAACATGTTCGTAAAAATAAAGTAAAAATATTTTTTGTTCAATGTGGTATTTTATGTGTGTTTTTTAATAGTAAGTGGAGGTTACCACTCTTTTATTTTGCACCAAACCTTACTACCCGTCCAGGCTGAAGGCTTAATCTAGACTCTAGAGCAAGCGTACCCCAAAATTTGCGAGTAGGAAGATTGGGAAATTTTGTAGGAAAAGTTCACTCTCAGTATATCAATCAGAGATATGAACATCAGCCTCCCCAACGTCGGCAAAACAAAAACAGATGAACTTGATATTTAGTTCGCGTGCCCACCAATATAGGCAATGGTTTAGTAAAATATTGAATAATAAAGAGATAAAATTAAAAGAAATGACCACGCATTTGCATTGAGAAAGTCTGGGAAAATTATTGAAATTGACATTTAAAAACTAACTCAGCGATATCGGCCATAAATCGAATCATTGTGTGCCTAAAACTGGTGTTATTCTTGAATGTGTCTGTTCATACTTTAGACGACTAAGCTATCAGTGTGGATGTTTTATGAAGCCAATCTCTGATATATATAGCCCATAAATTCGAACATTAATGCAATACATTATCTTGAGTAATTTAATTTTAATCATTGATTAAAGGATGGATGAGTCTGAATTTAATATTTCGGAAGAGACACACACCATTATTAATTTGGCCCTCACTATTAACACCTTATATTATACAAACAATAGTTTAATTTAACATTAATTATCAAGTACTTAATTTTATATTCAAAATACAATATTTCGGTTGAACGTGAATGTAAATTCAAGATTTAATTACATCCCAGATTTAAATAGGTTTAACACTTTTCTCAATAATTAGTTATTTGAATTAAGTATAGCGACAGTTCTACTTACAAGAGTACTGTGTTAAATAATGAATAAGGCTTACGGCATGAAATGCCCAATGTTTTTAACTAAAGTAACTTACACTTAATAGCATACAACTGATACAAGTGTTCAGTACGTCTTAGAGACGGACTCATTTAGGATCAATTATGCAAACGAAGCAAAATAAATTAGTTAAAATTAATATTGACTTCACAAAACACCTTATATAATTTTTTTAACGAAGTGTAAATCTGTTATATCATCATACACTAAAAATAAAAGTTATAAGTCTTACAAAAATTGAGCAATTAATCAAATTTAAAGAGTCTTCCATTAATCTGTGTCCTCATACGGTTGATTTAAAATGTTGAGATAAAAACTTTTAATTCCGTAATCCTTTAGCTAATCAAGTTAGAGATTAAAGATACACCTTTTTGTAATGGGCTGTAACGATTTACTAACACACATACCGATGGTCACGGTATAAAGCATAGGTGGTTAACACACTATTTAGTGTAGCCGCAGTTGTGAAGAATAAAGAAGAGAATTTCGACACACCATGTAAAAATTGAGAAACTAGGTTGTCAATCGAACATATAAAACCACACACGTTGTCTGATCATGTTTATTAAAAAGCGGTACACTATGAATACTCAGTCCCTCTAAGGCAAATGATGAAAAGGATTCAAATTGAAAATGTAAGAATATTTAAAGCGAAGTTTGACAATCCCTTTGCCTGGCCAGTTCAAAAAACGTCTGTTGAATATCTAAGCTCAATGCACATCTTATCTCCATCTCCAAATTGACAAACAAATTCAAGATACGTAGTTTGTCTTTATGTACCCCATAGTAGAGAACCTTGATTCACATACCCACCTTGATCCAAACATGGACGATAAATTTGAAATACCCAATTTCAAAGTTGGAAGATCATTGTCACTTAGAATGGACTTCCACATGTATGTGACCGAAGAATTTTGATAAATTTTCAAGTGTACAGATGTGAAGAGAAACAAATCATTTTCAAGCCCGCACTTGTACAAACAGAGAGGGAAAGGCGGACATTTATTTGGTTGAATTTGTAATATCAAAGTGTAATGCATCGAGCAAGAAATTAAATCCCAATTTGAAGTAGTAAATTAAATGATATAAAAACATGATTCAAATTTCTGGTCAAGAGTTTTCTGTTCAGTTTACTTAAGAGCTACTGATTCACGTCGAGTAAACCTCACTCTCATTTTACCCAATGAAATGCAGGAAATATCAAGCTAAGACTAGCATACCTCGTCAGGAAAAAGTTAATTTTATTGTGAGAGCTGAAAAACACAAATTCCTCACAATTCTGTGGCAAAATGTTCACTTGTGGCATTTGGTGACATAGTTAAGTACCTCAGGTATAAGGAATCAGACCCTCAGTTTAATGGACTACAAGTGATGGGTAAGTTGAGGTTATAATCTCAATCGGGTGCTCTGAATATAATCTTTATATGTGATTTTATCTCAAAGAATTTACTTTCCTTCTTCGTTTTACTATTGGTGCAATGTTTCCCAAAAAACTATCTCCCTCATCCCTAACTTTAACCGATCCCATGATATAGTTGTCAGCACACCTGACTATCAGACTAGGGGTGCTGGGTTTGATTTCCAGCAGGTATCATGGGTATTCTAATTTTTACCGAAAGAGGAGTTATCCCAACGGTCACCAGTGTTTGATTGAATGTGTTTAAGCTAGGTTAAGAGTGCCTAATGGTTCCAAACCCTCATATTGACTATCACCATCATCCCCTCATTGGGGCATGGAAAGAGCCCCGAGGAAAAAAAAAATGAAATTAGTACATTCGAGCGTTCACGTTCCCTGGACAACGGTACATTAGTACAACCTTATACTCCCACCAATTGAGCTACGAGCGGTGTAACCCAGGCAAGCATAAATAAATAAAATATCTACCCTTTGGATTAAGACGTTAACACTAAACCTGGTGATAAAGCGAACCAATAAAAGAATATAAAAGACTTTATTTTTAAGTATCATCGTATAGTTTTTTTAACGTTTTATATCCCCAATTTCAGTTATTGCCTTTTAAAAAAGGAACAAACCGACAAGTGATTAATTACAGCCCTATTTACGTAAAAAGAAGTGGACACAACCATAATATTTTTTCATGAAAGCTCAAACCACAATTTATTTAGTTATTATTTGAGGTATTTAGCATGTACTCTTAGAATTGACCGATTATATCAGCACACGGATTATAAATCAATCTGAATCTAAAACATGTACAACATCCAGCCCCCGAACGTTAATTTATCACTGTGAAAGGGGAAACATGAATTTAAACAAACATATTATATATATATATATATAACATAGTATATATATATAAAACATATTATATATATATAAATAAAACATATATATATAAAACATATTATATATATAACATATTTTATATATAAAACATATATATATATATAACATATTATGTTTCGGCCTTTCTATTATTTGAACCCGGTACCCTTAACCTACTAGGCAGACATGCTACTGACTAAGCTAAGCTGCCAGATGATATTTTGTAAACCTAGTTAGTCTGGCGGCCCTCTACGGCAAGGGAAGATCCCGAACCTGTGGAAACAGAGTAGTGTCGTGATTATCAGCAAAGGAGAAGACAGGGACCCAGCGGAGGCCAAATCCTATAGGCCAATATGTATGAGGCAAGATACAGGAACGTCTGTTGGGGGCTAGGCTGCTGAGGCACAAGGAGAGAGTGGGTATGAACCCAAATCAGTTTGGTTTCAGGAAGAGCAGGTCGACAGAGGACGCGATAGCAAAGGCTATGGATGCTGTAGATGGGGTTGATGAGAAGTATGTGGCTGGGATCTTTATCGATATCAGCGGGGCTTTCGACAACCTCTGGTGGCCTGTTCTGTTTGAGAGATTGAGAGATCTTGGGTGCCCGATCAACCTGTACGATAGCTACAGGGACTACTGTCGCAATAGTTTCGCCACTATTGAGGGGAAAAGTAGGAAGGTGGAGAAGATCCTGACGAAGGGGTGCCCCCAGGGCTCGGTGAGTGGGCCAATTTTCTGGGACGTTGCCCTGGAGCAGGGTCTGCAGGAAGTAGAGGAGCTAGAGGAAACCGTGGCAGTGGTGGCGTTCGCGGACGACATCCTGCTAATAGTCAAAGGAAGATCAAGATTAGAGCTCCAGACCCACGCTGTGGTGGTGGCGAATCATTTTAACAACTGGTGCGGGACGGTCAAACTGTGTATCTCGGCAGCCAAGACCAAATATATGGTTCTTAAGGGTAAGATTGGGGAGAGGAACCCAATCATCAGGGTCGGAGGAAGGAGGATCGCCAGGGTGAAGACCTATAGATACCTGGGTGTTACCTTAGATGAGAAGAGGAATTTTGAGGTACATATGGACCAGGTCAGCGCAAGAGCAAAGAGTGTCATGCATAAAATCGCGAGTATTGGGCACAATAAATTCAAACTCCCACTGAGGACGATCAAGTTGTATAGTCAAGCGCTGATGGGGGCGATAGTGGGGTACGGTGCGAGTGTATGGGGCCATAGAGTAAAGATCAAGAAACATCGGGATAGGATGCTGGCAGTCCAAAGAAACGTACTAATAAGACTAACTGGGGCATATCGCACTGTGGCTACGGACGCCCTCACGGTGATACTTGGGGAGATTCCGCTGGACCTGGTCATAAGGGAGAGAGCGGCTAGGTACTGGATAAAGAAGGGGAAGCTGGATAAGGTTGGAAGTCTGGTCAAACAAGGTGTGGCTACAAGGAAAGAGGTCAGCATTGCTTTGTTAGAGGAGTGGCAGGAGAGATGGGACAACAGCGGAAAGGGAAGAAGAACATACTCATATTTGAATAACATAGTAGAGAGATTGAGTATGAAACACCTGCAGCCATCCCCGGGTCTGATCCAGTACCTATCAGGGAAAGGCCCATATAAAGAGTCGTTGTTCCAACTTGGACTTGTGGATACGGACAGATGTGAATGTGGAGCTGTGGACACCCCAGATCATGTGGTCCTGGAATGCGAGAAGCATGATTGGTTGAGATGGGAAAACCAAGTCCATATACAAGGGGAGTTGGTGGGTGACGTGCTGAGGCACAAGGAGAAGTGGGTCCACTTGGATGCGATGGCGAACAATATTACCCAGTGGGAAAGGAAGAGATACATTGAGGGAAAACAAGAAGAGAGAAGAGCGGGTAGAGAAGGAGGAAGACAGGGAGAGGAAGAGCCGGGATGGTTTGGAAGAGTGGACGGAGGAGAAGAGGAGGTTGAAGGAAGTGAAGGGAGTGATTGGGAGGTCAGCAGTAGTAGTGGATGATGAAGCAAAAGATGGCATCTGGAGGGGAAGGTTGGGCACTGATATGGTGCGATGAAAGATAGGGAAAAGGAAAGAGGAGATGGCACAGTTGTGAATGAGGTGACTTCCCCCCTGCGGCCTGGACCAGTCGTGTGGCTCATGACTGGAGTAACCGGTCGATGGGGGTGGGGGCGTACTAAGTAATAGATGGTTGGATCACAGCAAGCACGAAAAGAAATAAGGAATAAACGACGTTAAGTGCCAAGAAAGTGTTGGAAGAGATATTTTAGTTGTAGTTTAGTTTTAAGTAAATTTTTAGACTAGGGTGTAGTTAAGTGGGACGCTAGAAGTAGTTGGTTGCTACAACCCATAGGGCGCCTCCCCAGGTGGCGGATAGGGGAATGCTCATCACCGTCACTAAGAGTCACGACTCTGCAAACATCGTCCCAGGCGGTCGTGGCGCTAAGTGACGGTGAAGGGTACCGGGGAAATAAAATACCCGGGGCGGACCAGTAGCGAAGATAACACCAAGATGCATATAACACCAAATGCTAATTACCAGCTCATTATTAATTATTAATTATAAGGAAAACTTGGATATGTAAAGAGGAAATAGCAGAATAATGCGAGGATAACTGGGCCTGGATTAATTTTGAGGAGCCAAGCCGACAGATACAGGACGGTAAATTAAAAAAACAAAAACAAAAAAAACCACCTAGTTAGTTGCACAAATAACTTTTTTTTTCACAGTACCCAACATTAATATTTATTTCCTTTGGTTTGCATCAGATATCATAAAGAGAAGCTATTTCTTATGATTTCTTTCTTCGAATTCGTGTACACAATTTCCACTGGTGCAACATGTAATTCACCGAGAAGAAAGACACGTAACACTCAAACGTAGATAAAAATGTGTTCGTTAAACCACCGGTAGCTTGCGTGCCTCGTATTCATAAAACACGCCATTTAGCGTGCGTGTGCATTAGTTACAATCCCCTATCTAACTTTGGGAGGGGCTACATGTTAGGCGAGATCTCGTGTGAAAAAAACAAAACAGAGTGGTGACTAGCAAAAGTGGAATGTTTATTTCCGGTTGGAATTCATAGAATAAGTTGTTTCCAAGACACACGAGATTCGTGTGAGAAAAAAAGTAAACTATCGTGTTTTCTGCGGCGTGACAAAATTATTATCAACCACTAGCATAAAAAGTTCCTTTAGTGTTTTCTTAGAACTGAGCAATAAATTAAAAAAAAAAATTTCATCAAGAAATTTAGGAATTTCATGTTTAGTTTTTGACACTGCAATCCTAATTAAGTGTTAGTAATTATTTTAGTTTAAAAATAAATATAAGTATCATACGCGAATATTTGTTAGTAAGAAATTCTGTTTTACCTTGCTTGGATGTGAGTATATTTATTTTAAATCTCAGATTTAAGAAATTTAACATGATTGCTTATTTTAGTTCTATTTTAATTTTTAAATTTGTACGTTTAACACAAAGGTTTAAGCGAATTTTATGGGTCAGACATAAAAATAATAGTTTAAAAAACTCCATAGCATCAGCCCGCAATCGAGCCATCCCAAACGAGTATCCGCCATCTATTGGCAAATATAGTGCCAGCTTCTGTGGATATAGGGTGTCATGTGGTCAGCACAGCTAGCTCTCCAGCCATTATTCATTACACCCTTTCCCTATTTTGAGCTAGTTCTATCCAGTCCCCCCTCACTACACCCTATCCCTATCTAGAGCTAATTCTATCCAGTCCACCTCATTACACCCTATCCCTATCTTGAGCTAGTTCTATCCAGTCCCCCCTCACTACACCCTATCCATATCTAGAGCTAATTCTATCCAGTCCACCTCATTACACCCTATCTCTTCCAGGTTTATTCTAATATTATCCTGATATCTGCGTCTAGGTCTTCCCAATGGTCTCTTCCCATTGGGTTTGTCAGACATTACCCGGACCACGGTTCTAGACTCTCCCGATCACGCTGCATGTCCTGCTCACCATAATCTGAAAGTCTTGATTATTCTAGCAATATCTTGTGATGAGTAAAGGTTATGTAACTCACCATTATGTAACATCCTCCATATCTCAGTAGTCTTACCTCTTTTTGAATCAAATACCTTCCTAAGCACCTTGTTTTCGAACACTAATTATTTTCTCGTTATGTAAGGAAAGAGACCACGTTACACAACTCTTGAGAACAACCGATAAAATTATTATTTGGTATTTTTTTAATTTGTATATTCTTTGAAAGCAGGCAAAAGATTAACAACTTACTAACCGAATAATAGCATGCATTTCCCGACTACGCATATTCTTTTCTGAATGCCCAAACTAATATTATTATTAGTTAAAATGGTTCCTAGTTATTTAATCTCATTAACCCTGTCAAATAAAATTTTGCTCGAATAAATCTTTAAATTGTCGTCCCCAATATTTATTCTAAGTGGGATCCTAAAATTAAGACTTTTCAGTGTTTACTTATAATACTATTACCTTACTAACCTTTAAGAAAATGTCTACATTTATTGAAACACTTTCCTTACAATTTAGCAACAAAGCTAAATCATCTGCAATCCTAAAAACTGCTATGTACCGTTTAGTGGCAATCTTTCCTTATGCTCTTGCAATACCTCAATTACATTATCTCTAAGGCTAGATTAAAAAGTAATGGAATAAGTACATCTCCTTCTTTACACCAATTTATTTCAAAAATTATAGAAAAATATATATCATACGGTAAATAAAATTTATAATATCATTTTAAACATTTCTTTATGACCGATCAAGCTTATTTATATCACACTCAAGTATTTGGTAAATATAATTTTGAGTTTTTACACGGTCGACTGAAAAGTGCCGCTAGATAAATAGGTTGATTGTGGCTGACCAGTTGCCGACATATGGCTGAGGGCAGTTCCACATGGGCTATTTAGTGTCGCGCGTATCAACTAACGCGCGTCAGGTCTATTCCGCGTTTTGATTATTAAATCTTTTCACACGAATAATTTCTACCACACGGTTAGGCTGACGTATAGAATGAATTACCAACTAAAAATAAATAAATGAGAAGCTCCAACGCACCGCATTCAATAGCATGCTAGTATACACCGAAGGATACATTAAAGGAAAAAACCCTAAGATTGTTTGGGTTCACCCAATAAACAGTGTGATCTTCAACTGCTATTTTATAAATTAAGGCAGCACCCACCTACATTTTCAATTTTCAAATACCCATCTCATCAATTGAAGAGTTACTGATTACCATACGCCCAGAAATTTCAAGAAATGATACCAACACGAGAACAGTTGTTATGACAACCGAAAATTTCCGGCTTCCAGCCTGTAAGTTCTGGGGTGAGGAGCAATAGGACGTAGATTTAGACATGACCTTGCACCAAGAGAGCAAAGCTACAACTGAAAAACGCGTGGTAGCAGCCATCCATGTGAAAGGTTTCCTTATCTTTGATGTTGAGCCTTGCCGCCGTCGAGAAAACGTTGAGGAAAAAGCGTTTGAATCAAGCCGCTGCGCGTTAGACCAATCGCGCGTTGACCGTGTGAAAGGATCCACTTGGACCAATGTAGCTTGACCAAACGCGCGGTAGGCCTTACGGAACGGTAGGAGATACGCGTGACAAGGAAACGCTCGTGTGAAACGCCACTGAGGCAGATTCTACAATAGTGGTTAAAACGCGAGAGTTTTGCCGCTAGATTACTCCTCCGAACTCTTGAATCTACACCTGACTCAATACGAAACTGTTAAACAGCAACCAGAAAACGCTACTGATTCCACACTAGCGGTTTAAATACCGCGGTTGTTGCTTCCACTTGTGAAGAATGGTTTAAAAATGGACAATGCACAGGCCGGCTGTATTGCGGGACTTATTTTGTTGTAGGAAACTCGAAAAAAAAAAAAACTCGTCAAACGAGACGTTAATAATGGACTCACCCTACATTATCAAATCGTCTCTCAACAGGACAGTTTCATAAATTATGTTTATGAATAACAAAATGTACCCAGAGAAATTATTTTTTTACTATAGAATTTCTGTGGTTTCATTTAATGAACTACTGGGCTTAATGAATGAAAATATTGCAAAATGTGATACCACCTTGAGGAAGAGTATTTATTATTCCTACTGAAAGACTTGTGACATTGAGGCACAACTGCCTGTTAAAGCCTGGTGTAGTTTGATTTGAGTTTCTACCGTTGAGCGGTTTTAACGCCATCAGAGGTAGCGGTTAAAACGCTGGTCTTAACGAAAAATCATTTTCTAACTTGATAACAAGGGTTTCATTCAAAGGAGTGGTTTTAACCACTAATGTAGAATAGGCCTTAGACTCCTCTACCGCAACTAAAATTTGATATTAATAAAAATTCTCAATTCACAATTAGTAATCAGAGAGCTTTCTTTAATCAAAGTTATAGAATATTTTGAAGACATAGACTAGATAACTAACTTCTAGTTTAGCTGGTTTTAAAATGTTAGTCACTTTAAACATAAAATAGTCCACACAAATAAATAATCATCGCTCCAAGACTCAATTCAAAATAATATTAATTACATACAATAATCACAAAATGCATAGTTAATACTCCATGTAAATATATTTGACAATGTTAAACATCATTGGGCAACTGAAATGTTCAAGACATCGTTCCAGTTTCAAATCTTAATATTTTTTCTTGAAAAAAATAATGCGAACATAATAAACCGATACACACCATGTTTTGTTTTATTTTTGTATACAAGCGATTGAAGGTATTCAAATTTATTAACAACGTGCACCTCATTTGCGTATGAGAGTTTTCTTTTAATTGGTTTCCTAGAAAATAGAGTGGAAATTATTTATGACTCTTAGTTTTATTTTATTAAAAAAGATAGTTCCAAGTGCATTTGTAATATTTCAAGTTAATTATTTTTTTTATAAAATCCACAAAAGTAAAAGGGTGAATATAAGCTTGTTAAGCTTGGTTTAAAATACTATAACTGGTCAACTAGACAAAACAAATTAATGAAGAGAAATACATATTGTATTACGAATTAACATAGCTGGTATCGACTGCGATAAAGAATATTAGGACGTGGACTAACCAATCCCTGGTTCAAATTTTTACTACCCGCTTTGGTGGTTGTATAATCAAAGGCATCACTCTCGAAATAGACTATACCGTCAATGATGGAGATATCAGTATTCGAATCCCATCTGGGTGAACTGAAGTATCTCTTACTATGTGGTTCACCCATGTTTCTTATACTAAAATGCGGGTAGATTTCTTATTAAATCAATCTTACCCTGTAAGTGTCAATATTTGAATAGAACGGACTGGTTGTTAAGAGGCAAAGGCTATACATGGTTTATTTCTTAGTTCCCAACACAAGTAATAGATATATTAATGAATCAGATAGCTGAAGCTATCATCTAACATTATAGTGAGGCTTAACACCACTTAGATATCATATTCTGAAAATTGAAAAATGACACCTGGACACGGGAATCGAACCCGGGGCCTTTGGCTTAGTACGCCAATGCTCTTACCACTGAGCTATCCAGGATTCGGCCCGTGCACATAGTCATTCTTCACTCATATTTTAAGGTAGAGTCTATGATGGACGTGCTAAGCTGACGACTTCTGCACGTCCATCATAGACTCTGCCTTAAAATATGAGTGAAGAATGACTATGGGCACGGGACGAATCCTGGATAGCTCAGTGGTAAGAGCATTGGCGTACTAAGCCGAAGGTCCCGGTTTCGATTCCCGTGTCCAGGTGTCATTTTTCAGTTTTCAGAATATGACATGTAATAGAGTTTTTAAAGAAGAAGAATACTTTTATTAAAATATGTAATTTATTTTATTAATTCCAAATAAAATATTTTATCTAAAATAAAATAAATGTTGCTAAGTTTAACTTAAAAAAAAAAAAATGTCACCTATTTATTTTTCAAGATTCACAAACACACACAAAGTTGGTCTTAATCTTGTGATTTTACTGTCGTCGAAACGGTGAAACTTATTTTCCGAACAATTTTAATGGAGTGGAAGGTTAGAATACGGAATTTCCATATGACTAGAGAGCCAATATAATTCACAAGAGCTGAAGTAATTTCACAAAAGGATTTGTCTTGAAGCCAGCTACGATCTCACCATAAAAAAAATTGAGAGAAACAGAGAGAGAAAGGTGGAAAAAAAAAGAAGAGAAAAACTCTGAGAAAAAGATCCATCACTGTACGTTAATTGGTCTGGCCAGGTTCACCCTCTTCCATCATTTTTCCAGTGAGAATGAAAGGAGGGAGGGGGGTGGCAGAAAGAGAAGGAGTAAAGGATGGGTTGGAGGGTGTGGAGGAGACACGTCATCCAAGTCCTCTAGGATTACTCCCAGAGGGACTTTCATCTCATCACCGGAAGATGACGAGAGCCATCATTTCTTTACCCTCGCACGCTCGACCGTGAAGTCCGCTTTTATACCTGTCTTTTGGCTGACACAGTTCAGCCCTGCAGTCTTCCTAGCCAGCAAATCACGAAAAAGATGGAGTAAGGATATAAAAGAAAGACCCTCATATTATAGCTGCCAATGATGCTCGTAAGAAACTAAAAGATTTTATTTTGTGTACCAAGTTTTACTGCCCATTTGGGTTATCAGCATATTTTAACTTGTGGGCTATGGGCGTGGAAGTTAACGTCTAAAGGGAATGTACTTTCATTTGGATACAGGGAGAGTAAGAAAACTTTTAGGTAAAACAAATCACCTTTAGTATACCCATACGGGATTTGAATTAGGAATAACAATTGCCTCTATATCGTCCTTGAAATATTGAGTTTGAGTGATTATTTCACCCCCAGACCTTGTGACAATAAAATATAAAGTTCCACTTACAATTTGAGTCTAAGGGTCGATTGTAAATATAATGGCCTTCAGGAAAGGGTCAACCAATCAGAACTCTGCCAGGTACAATTTTTCTTAAAAAAATAAAATTAAAAAAATGGTACGATGCACCGCAAAGACTAACTTTTGTTTTAAAATAGAGACATTTACTAAAAACTCGTATGATTTGTGAAACGAAATATTATACATTGTTGCAGAAACAATCAACCAAAGAGCATATATATATACAATATTTATTTTCCTTAATGGTCTTCCATTCTCACTCGACGAAATGCGGATGCACTTTCTCTAAATACAACCTTCCTAACCCTTAAAACATTAGCGTATTTAGTACATTATGTGTATCACACGAAAGGGTAGTGACCCACAACTTGTGAATGTGGGGAATGCCAGGCCTCCACCGTGGTTCGGATTCTACGTAAAACTGTAGGTCCTCCATTTCATTTCACAATCACCCTACCATAACAGATTAGCGTAAGTTCGTATAACCCAAACGGGTAGTAAGAAGCAGTGCTAATAATAATGGTAGTGAGACGTGCTGACAAAAAAAAAAAAAAAAACAGGATTTCTGGTGACGGGTTGGTCAAGATTTCATGTTCACTCGAATACACTTGATCTGGTTTTTCACTCTGTATTTGTCCCTGTGGTAGTTACATCCCTTCTCCACGCAATTGCGGGTACATTTAAGCTAATATATCCTGGTTAAGAAATTTAGTTCGATGTTTACCAAGTAAGATTAAATTCTCGACAGTTATATTCCAAAACTAGTTTTGCTCAAAATTGAAAATATTCAGGAGAAAGTTATTTTTATGTTTTGAACTAATCAAGCTAATTAGAGAGAAAAAAATAATTTTGCAAATCTTAACTGGAATTAAATACTTATTGAAAAAATATTCAATTAATTTATTATAAATCCTATCTCACAAGAAGCAAGCTGGTTAAATATAATATCTGAAACTTTATAAAATTCGCCTGACCTGGTGGTCTAGGGTTAAGGTGTCGGACCTCTGTGCTGGGGTCCGGGGTTCAATCCTCGGTCCCGGCACAAATTTATCATATTATCAAACCCTTCCTTCACCTCTGACAATATATCTTGTGAATGTGGGGAATGCCAGGCCTCCACCGTGGTTCGGATTCCACGTTAAACTGTAGGTCCTCCATTTCATCTCACAATCACCCTAACATTACACATTAGCGTAAGTGCTTATAACCCGAACGGGTAGTAAGACGCGGTGCTAATAATAATAATAATAATAATAATAATAATAATAATAATAATAAAAATAATAATAATAATTTATAAATTCAATGTTGACATTCTGGGAGAAAGCTAGTTTTTATTAAAAAGTCCTCAATTGTAAATAACTCTTTACTATGAAGAGTTCAACCAATTATAAACCGGACAGTTAAGTTTCTGATAAATAAAACGTGTCCATAGCAAAAAAAAAATCTCAAAGAGAGAATGTATGTACACGAACAAACGACCTCTTCTCTTGGAAGGTGAGGCTATCTTGTTACCTTGTCAGAGTCAAACGTCAGTAAGCAAGAGCCGACGGGGGTTTCTTGACCTCATGGAGGGCCCCGCGTGACCTTTTGGAACGGCGTCACAAGATGAAGGGTTAGAAAGGGGTAGAAGAGAGGGTGGTTGCGCATATTCTAACACAAGAAATAGCAGGGGAGAGAGAGCTAGAGAGAGAAGGAGGAGGCGGAGGAATATAAACATGACAAGACCTCTGGGGGTTCTGGGAGTTCCTCCCTGTAATTGGGTGGAAACATAGCCTTTAAACTCAAGGGGAAATGGGGAAGGAGAGGATGATGGGGGTCTTAACGGGGCCCCTCATATCTAAAAGGATAGCAAATGGCAAATAAAAAATGCAACATTGTTTGACAGGCTTAAAAGAATGTCTTAAAAAACACATACAACAAATATGTGTAGCTCGATAAGGGTGTGTGATATACACTTTTATTTTCACTTTCCACGGCTTACCAATTGTCCAAGATATTTTACTTAAAAGCGTGCATTACATTCAAATAAACTCTGTGATACAGTCGACTAGAAATCATTAATTTACACGAAAACTGTTGCACGTTGATAATTTCTAAACATACCCTTATGTAGAAAAACAGTTAATAAAAGTTTCTAGTACTGAATATTGTTGAAATATTAAATTATACATGTAATTGGTAAAAATTTCATTGAAAAGACAGTGTTTGACCACTTTAGAATGGCTTCACATACAAGCACTGTATACAAATCTTTATTCTGTCATTATAAGGACATACTGTAGTTATTGACCAGGAACTATGTCACTTTGTCCCCCATCGTCACCACGGAAAATTTCAAATACGAATGTACTGCCAACATTTCTGGCATATCTTAGTATTTTCTTTTCCCATTTACTCCCATACCTCACATTTGAGTTAGGAAAGAGTAAATGATAATTTAAAGGAACGTTATTCGTAAATGTATGGAGGTCAGACGGAGAGCTATTTAAAACAAAGATAAAAAAAAATCTCAGTACACCCGGTTGAAATTCAAGCTCCAACCTACATATGACCGCTGGACAAGACTTCACGAGACGGACGACTTTGCCCACGTTTCCACCGATGCAGTTGATGGGCACTATTGATGAGATAGGCCTACATTTATTAAGATCCTTTACCTATTATTATCTTTGACTTTGTATATTTTTATAAAATGTGTGTTAACTTTAGTAGCGAGTCTCTTAGCTATTATGTATTTAATAAAATATTGTCTTACGAAATAGGATGCAGGTGAAATTTAAGTGAAGGCACCAGAACTAACTTCGAATTAAAATATAAAAACAAAAGTACACCAGTTCCCATCTAACTGCCGGTGGACTTTATCCAGGGTTGCCACTCTTATAATATTATGAAATTCCCTCTGCTGTTTAGATTTTCCATAAGAAATCCCATTTCTTACAGAGAGTTTAGTGAGTAGTGTAGACAGTAATACAAGATCATTTTTCGTTAAATAGACTGTTGTGAAGTCATACCACTTGTGCTTGGAAAATAATGATTTGATAATAGACCCTAATATTTTTTTAGCAACACGTCTTACTAATCGTTCGGTTTTTCACCTATGTACTAATTATGTTCATGTATTAAGGATGTGGAATTGTACTCACATTTGCGTGTAGGGAGAGTAGAAAATCATTCAGGAAAAACCACCTTCAGTACACCCAGCCGAGATTCTAATCCCAATCTCCCCGTCATCAACAGGCTAGTCTATTGTGAGAGTGAAGCTTAAATCAAGGATTTCCAAACTACAGCTCGTGGGCCACATCTGGCCCACCACAAGATTATATCCAGCCCGTTCCAAGATTTTATCAAAAAACAAAAAATTGTTTCTCTTCGTTAATGATTAACCACGCAGTTTATTTGACATATCCAGTTTCTGTCAGCACGCGTGATCCCCCCCCCCTCCCCCACTCCCCTCGTGACATCAAGCCAGAGTGCTGTCGGAATTGCGAACCCTCAATTTCAGTCGCAGGCGCCATTCTTTATACCGACAACAGAACGGCTTGACTGTGACGATTTTTAGGTAGTCCCAAGGCTCCTGGCAAAGGGTTATCAAAGGAAAGTTCCGAAAGATGTTACCTAATTTTTTAAAAGTAATTATATTGACTAATTATTATAAATATAATTTATTACATATAAATTGATTCATTTCTCACAGAGAAGAATCAACGTCAATCAACTTTTATCAAACACTGACTGGCCTTGGAAAGGGGCATCTTTTACAAACGTGATTGGAACTATGACTTTAATCTAGATCTGCATGTGGAAACAAATTTGATTTATGATTTATTTGCGCATGTCAAGGCATTCAGGGCAAAAATAATGCTACTTGAAGAACAGATGAACGTTACTTTGACCCGCAAAAATGTGTAAAATATATTATGTGGCCTGCATAGAAAAAAGTTTGGATACCCCTGCCTTAGACCATGCGGCCACCAAATCAGATGGGAGGATAACATTGGAAGGTACCTAAAAGAGATAGGGTGTACTTGTAATGAGGTGGACTGGATAGAACTAGATCAAGATAGGGATAGGTGATGTAATTTTTTTTAAAGTGTGGTACTGAACTTTTGAGTTACTAGTGCAATAGAGTAGGTAAGTAAGTAAATTGAGTAGTGTGTATGATTTAATCCTCTATAACAGGTACATTGAATAAACTCATAAGATATTTGTGCATTCGATACATATTATTACATAGTATTATTAAATTCTGGTATTTTTATTTACTGTAGATGGAAAAATTTATGAAGTTGTCACGTAGCCAAAAATTCAGTGAGAAAAAAAAGAAGGGATAGCTATATAAGTACTTACGTGAATCAGCATTATCTTTTTTCATTTTTTTTTTTTTTATTTACTTTCTCGCTATTTTACAGATAGAGATAGAGAAAGTATGACTCACCGAATCCGAAAAGGTGGTTTTTGAATTTCCGTCCGTCTATACATCCGAATAGACCCTAAGTTATTTTACTGATCGGGCTAAGACTTGGTATCTTGAGTTTTCATAGGGTTGCCCCTTGGGGTTTTTGGAATTGGATATCTAACCCTAAAATTAAGGGTAGTTTACTGGAGGGGAAAAAGAGAACAAGTCAATTTTCTCAAAATATGTTCAATCGATTTTTATTAAATTTCATTTATAAATGTTTATAAAAATTACAAACAAATGGCTAAACTCAATATTTAGGTGAAATAAATTTAAGGGCACATAAATCCTAATCTTTTTTATTATTTCTCCGAAACTATTTGAGATATGAAATTACTTATCATAAAGAATATGTATCTATCTATAATAAAAATATTTTATAAGAAATATATATTTTTATAAAACCAATAAATTTAAATATATACGCAAATTTATATAATTTAACTTTTCGAACAATAAAGGTAAAGTATTGCAACCGTAAAAATAATCTAGCCCAAAATGTTGATGGATGTCGACGTATCATGACCCTTAGAACCCTAAAAAGTGGTTTTTGAAATACCGTCTATCTGTGTGTCTTTTAAAACACAAAATAAAGAATAGTTTAGTAAAAAAATCGACTGTCTGAAAATAGGTTAAACGATTTTGATTAAAATTCGTATTTAGGCGTTTATTAAGATTGAGAATAAGCTGCCTATTTTCATTTTCCCATGAAAATGACTTTTAGGATACTTTACAGAAGCGGATATATCCGTATCTTCGCAGCTATTTGCGATACTAGATAGCTTATCATGGGAAAACCGTATTACAATTAAAAAGAAAATACTTTTAAATTAAATATATTTTTATAAAACCAATACTTCCAGAGATATTGACAAATATATTAATACAATATTGTGAGCTTTAGTTGTACAGAGATACTATTTAAGTTTTAACGCTATAATTCTCTAATGCCATAGAGTAATTAAATATAAGTAAGTCTCTCAAAAAGTTTGTTATTTTTCCTTTAACCTCTTTGGAGAAATGTTTATACAACAATGATCCATATAATTCATCATTTTAGACTCGATAGACAATATTTACATTTTTTATCAGTCAAAAATTCTATAAATGAGGAATTGAATAGCAATGCGATGACCTGAAGATGTGAAACACCTAATAAAATGTTAAAATTTTAACCGGAAGTTGAAATTTTAATACGAAGTGTTGACCCTTATATACCAAAAATAGATCTGTTTGATTGGTCCAAACACACAAATGAGGCCAGTAATTCTTTAAAAATTTAAATTATGAAATTTAAAACCGGGACTAAAAAAAGGTTTTACGTAAGTATAGTGCAATTTATGCTTGGGTTTGCTAGTGTATATTATTTCGTTTTACATATATTACGAGGTTTTGAGTAAATATATCCATTTTTAAACAATAGAACGAGAAAGCCCGTGCGGATTTCCATACCATTTATTTCTTTTATACATATTCCTACTATATAAAGATTATAGTGTAATGTCCTAAATTCACAAATATTTGATTGTTTAAATTTTTTGTGAAATTCCCTGGTACTCTCCGGATCAGCCAGTTTTCAATGTTCTTTGTAGCCCTTGTATTTCTCATTCGTGTGTCCGAGTAGTTAGAAAAGTGAACTAAAGTTCTAGGGCATGGATAGAAAAATACCCGTTTGTGTATTACTAGAGGATCGTTGGAGCGATGACTAAGAGCGTGCTAGGATTGATTCAAAACTTTTTATTGGATAAAGTTCTATAGAACGAAGCTTAACACAATTTTCTAGTTAAAGTTTTACTCGACAAAGGATATCGATTTTCAATATATTTTGAGCTTTCAGTGTTTAATTTTAGGAGAAACGTACGTTTACTCCCTTTACGCCACAATTATCAATTTATAACGACCCCTTTCCCAACTTTATATTTCAGTTTTTCACCGTGCCACTTAAGTAAGAATGAGCTACTCTACTACTATTTTTAAACCAAAGATAAATGTTTTATTTACCGGTATACAATCATAGACATCAAGGTTTCCATGGCTTAACAAATTATTAATAGAGATTCAATTATTTTAACCTGGACACAATACTTACACTTATGTTGATAAGGTTGTTCAGTAGGTTTCGTGAACATTGCTGCCCTTTGTACTTAATTTAAAGCTACATTATACACAAGGGTTATTAATATCTTACTTCAAGTTTTAGAAAATAAATGATTAGCTGTAAGAGGAAGTGCACATTCATTAGCAAGATAAAAGGATGGAAAAACCAGCGTGAAGAAATTCTTAGTCAACGTCTGCTTAACTAGGTTTATTTAAAGGTCGTGTGTTGATACATAAGTGTGTAAGTTCGACCATATTAGTACCTGCATTGGTGACAGCACAATCTAAGGTGTCAGTCTCACAATATACTGGATTACTGTGGATGAGAGATCATGGTTTGAATCTTGGCTGGGGGGGGGGGGTTGGGT
>CABFVZ010001179.1:209516-234116 GCA_902151445.1 Timema monikensis
TGAGGGGAAAGAGGTAGTTAGTAAAATTATGTATTAAAAAAAAGTTTTTGCCCTCCAACTCCAAAAGCAGATTGGGGATCCAGAAGATTCTTAAGAAAATCAGGCTATATATTGGAGACAAAGCAGAACCTTAACCACTAGACCTCAGAGAGGAGCGCACTTTATTCTTGCCTTAGTCACAGCGAATCAATCTTTCAGAAACTGTGAATTCAGTACACCTTATTTGTTTGAATTTAATTGTTCGAGAACCAGTGATTTAACTAAAACTAAATACACTTGTTGGCATCCGTCTTGAGGCACCCTCACACCTTTTTGTGGGAGGGTGTGTCTCAAAACTGGGAAGTCACTGGCTTAGTAGAAGTAAAGATGGTAGATGTAATCATTCTATAACTACTAAAACTTGAATTTTTCCTAGTACTAATAGTCAAGAAAAACATTTCCTAAAACCAACTAAATTAAATTACCCTGAATCGATTCGAAGTTTTGATTTCTTTCGATCTTTCAATTCGATCTTTTTGAAATCGTTAGAAAACGAATCGATACGTGAATCAGATTGAGGCCTTTGAATCGATCAAATAAATCGATTAATCGAGGGCAAAGAATCGATTTTCGAAAAGATCGATC
This sequence comes from Timema monikensis, assembly GCA_902151445.1. NCBI lineage: Eukaryota > Metazoa > Arthropoda > Insecta > Phasmatodea > Timematidae > Timema > Timema monikensis. Next base: position 210,141 of record CABFVZ010001179.1, read on the forward strand.
CAAGATCGAACATCCCTAGTTTGAGGAGTGACCCGAAGGTCATAAAAAACAAACCAGCCAAGAAAATGCATGAATATTAAATGCCTCTAGAAGCTATTTCAATTTTTTTTTATGGCAACTAAGGGTAAGGATTTAAATAATGTTATTGGCCTTGCGCACAATGTATCGAAAATATAATTTTTGTACTTTTATAAAATTGGTAATTTTAGGTAAATTTATAATGTTTTTAACTGAGCAATTTTTGAATGTACAGTCGTAAATTTTTTATTAAAAGGTCATTAAACACATCTTCAGTGCATTGTAATATAATTATATTCAGTATTTTTTAAAGTTTTTATTATATTTATTTCAGTTTTATGAGGGAAGGGTAATTTTCCCACTTTCCCCCCACCTTTCCCCATCTGGGTGCACCACTTAGTAATATTTATTTAAGAAGGGGAAAATATATTTTCATAATATGACTAGAGAGTAGACTAGAACCCAATTCTAGATATTCGAATTTTTACTTCTTTCTTCTACTACTTCCGATTCTGAATTATAAAAAATGATGAACTACATTACCACCAATTATTAGAATAATGATATGTTAGAAAAATAAAATAATTTTTAAAAAATATCGTTATTTACGTCTACTTAAAATTGAATTATTTTGTTTATTATTTAGAGTATTATTTACACTATGGTTAATTAATTTTAAAATAGTTAATTTTGTACAAATTATTCAAAGAAAAATTAAAACTGCCCCACTGGTGAATAAACAACCACTTAAGGTCATTCGAACATCAACATTTTATTGCACAATTTTAGCAAACTTAAATGCCGAAGAAGGGGAGATCGGGGTTCAATCCCAGTTGGGTATACTGAGAGTGGATTTCCCTAAATGGTTTTCCATTCTCCCTCCATGCAAATGAGAAAGCACTTCCTCTCAATTAAACTTTCCTAATTCCTAGCCTATTAGTGTAATTAATAAGTAGGCGTATAACCCGAACGGTTAGTAAGACTCAGTGATAAATAATAATGTATAATTAATTATAAGCTATAAGTATTGTTTTAATGATTTAAAATCATTAAAAGAATACTTCAGGGGTTTTAAGGGATTAAACTAGCTATTTGAGGCTTTTTACTTATTATTAAGGTAAACTAATTAACGTATGGAGCGGAAATTTAGTATATTAATAAAATTAATATAAATATTTCAAATAAATATTAATTTTATTAATAGGCCTACATATTAATTTTATTAAGATTAATATTTAAAATATTTCATTGTGTACACCTCATTTCAATGTCTAGCTATACTAAATTTCAGCCCCATACATAAATTGCAATGGTACGATAAAAACATAAAATAGCAAGTTTGAACCCTTAACACTTATGAAATGTAATTATTTGAAATAATTAAATTATTATTTATAGCTTATAAATCATACACTCATTAAAAGTGTGCAATAATATGTAGATGGTCTAATGACCTTAATGGTGAAAACGAATTGAAAGAAGATATTTTCCCACTGCATTATTATTTGCGGGAAAAGTACTCATGAAGCATCAATCACGCTTTACTTTATTGGGCTTTGATATTATTTCATTTGTTTGAGGAGAGCTATATCTGTTTCTAACCTTCTATTTTGAGCTAAGAATTAGGATATTTCGCGTTAAGCGCACTTCAAATTGTGATAGTTATTCTTATAAAAAAAACAACTAAAAAAAGTAAGGTTTTTAATATTTTCAGGACTTTTTGACAGCTTTCATCTTCATTTTGACAGTGAGCAACATTTAAAAAAACACAAAAACAATTCTTAAAAATGTGAGCGTTCTGAACGACATCAACACGTCTCAGAATTAAAGTAGNCCCCCCTTTAAAATATAACTTTTATTCTTGGTACAAAAAATTAACAGCTACGCAGGCTACAGCGTAGATATTCAACCGGAAATTCCGCACCCCATCGCAAGTCCACATTCAACAAATTCCAAAGAGGGTGGTAACATGTCCATCCCTCCATTCCACACTCACCCCCTGAAGAAATGTTTCTCAACCGGTGGGACGCAATCCACTGTAGGAGCCTGAAGGCAAGACACAAATTTTTAAAATATGACGTTAAGGGATATGCTTTCTGGACGAAATACAAACGTACATTTAACTTTCGATATTTAAACTTTAGTATGATATTTCAAACAAAAAGTGTGAAAATACAGATAAACAAACACCTTTACCTTTAGAGCTTAATATAGGCTATATATTTTTTAAAGATATGAAAATAAAAATAAGTTTATAATAAACAGCATTTTACGCCAATTTCCGGAGTTCAGTGAACTAAGAGGGAAACTAAAGGGAACTGAACATTTCTTTAAAAAATTGCAGCCATTCTTGATTTTTCCCACAACAGAATATTATAAATTATTTTAGAATTTTTGGTGTTGTGTTTTTGAAGCGTAATAGCTGCTATTTTAATAAGAAATATATCATTGAAAGGTTATTTACCTAAAGAAAAAGCAATACAATTATTACGTTAGGGATTTTTTAAAGTTATTTATATTTGAGAAAAAAAAAAGTCGGACAGGGACTCGTTCTATGGATCTTTGGTTTGTAACATACATTCTTTAACCCAAAGACCATTCAGGGACTCACCAAAACCAGACAAATTTAATTCCAATTACACCCAAAATATCCAAAGTTTATTTGTACAAACCAAGGCAATCGCATAGCGTTTCACCACGAGTCTAATGTTAGAATACCACATACACTTTTTCAAATATTCCGGCATATTGAATGAACTGTAATATTATTTCTACAACTGATGACATATTTTCAGCTGTTTATTGTGGGAATAAAACTCATTACTTTTACGTCTACAAATATTGTGAGCACTTGAAGTTGTTAAGTTACCCATTGACACACTGCCAAAGTCATGTAAAAAATATCTTCGGTCAAATTTTCCATAAAAGGGACCGTTTTAAAAAATATAAACATTTATTAGGGGGCAAAATGTATATCACTATAATATATTATTAGTGCTATTTTTAGTTATTGATAATATCTATCAAAATTGACCACTGTACAATGTAGATTACATGACTTGTCATGTGAATAAGGAAACTTATATCTAATATTTTTATTTTACTCTCAACCCTTCGGAGAAAGAAGTATTGTGTATTGTGATCGTCAAAAAATCGAACTTGAGATTTAGATAAATGTCAACGTTTCATAACCCTCTGAAAGCGAAAAAGTTTTTTTTCATGATACCATCTGTATGCCTTTATCTCGGACCAAAGCCAAAACTGCTTTATCAATCGGGATAAGACTTGGTATGTATAGTTTTGATAAGGTTTTCATGAGGGATTTTTGTAATTTGATTTCTAACCCTAATATTAAGGGTAATTTACTGAAAGAAAAAAGAATAAAAAACATATTTAATAAAAATTTTCTCAAACTTTATTATTATTATTATTATTATTATTATTATTAGCACCGCGTCTTACTACCCGTTTGGGTTGTACGCACTTACGCTAATGTGTAATGGATAGGGTGATTGTGAGATGAAATGAAGGACCTACAGTTTAACGTGGGATCCGAACCATGGTGGAGGTCTGGCAATTCCTCACATTCACAAGTTGTGATTAATACACATCAATTTTATTAGACTTTTTATTTAGACACTGGTTTATGTTAAAAACCAAATGAAAACTCATTTTCGCTGAGAATGACTTTGAAGATACTTTACATAAAGAGAGATTTCCATTTTTGATCATGTCTTCGGAACCATTTCAGATGTAAACTAACTTGTCATTGTAAAGTCGTAGTACTATTAAAAATAAAAATAATTTTATGGAATTAAATTTTATAAAACCAATAGTTTCTGAGTTAAAAGCAAACATATATAGTTTTTATGAAGCACTTTGAAATGTGAAATTGATTTTTATTATCATTGATGGTCACAGATGTTCATAGATTTTTTATATTTCTGTAACAATGTACGTATTTAATTTAATTTATCCTATTTGGTGGAGTGTGCCTGCAGCAATTTATATTATTTAATTTCACAAATTTTACTAGTTCTTAAGTAATTGAATCAATTTTCAGATAGTAAAATAGCGATTAGGTGCTCCATATTATTTATCATACACTGTAAGAAAAATCTGTGGTAACATTCCCATACATGTATTGGAAGTAATTAACCCATACAAGTATTGAAGTTTTCCCATACACAGTCATGGGAAAAGTGCCACACATCGGTAGTAATTTTCATGTACTGGGTCGGTATTTTTCCAATGTTTGGGTATGGAAAAAATACAATTTCTCCTTTATGTTTATTGTATTTTTCTTATACTTCGTTGGTATTTTTCCCATACCTGTGTATGGAAAAATTAATATTTGACCGCCATTAAGATTGTGATTTTTATATACTTGGTTGGTATTTTTCCCATACCATACAAATAATACTTATTTAGGCACTTTAAAATCATTTACCTATAAGTGCACATAAGGAGCACATCACATCAGATCACTTTAAAAGAATTCAGACAACATCAAAAAGGACTTACGCCCTTTAAATAAATAAAGTGCACTAGGGTAAAAGTGCGCTACTATTCAGACACAGCCTATATTTTAAGTTAATAAAATAGTTTGGTAGGATACCTAATCTTTTTCGATATTACAAATGATACACCTATTTTACTAAGCTTTAGTCACATGTAGGAAAATGATAGCTCAATCTCTATACAAGATGAAAACAATTTGAATCACAAAATAAACAACTGCCACGTGGTGTTTTGTTCTTATTACAAAGTTAGGTTAAACAAGCGAAATTCCTCCATTTTTCACATCATGAATTATATTCATAAATAATTAACTTGTTCTTCACTAACTGGTGAGAAAATACAGCAGCAAATATACTCCTTTAACAAAAAAATTAATAATTCGATAACTTTTTTATTTACACTATGTTCTTCTCTAAACAAATATGGCGAACTTCTTCTGAACTTGAAGACAAACGTGTCTCTCTCTCTCTCTCTCTTTTATAGCGCATGCGCACTGAGCTACGAATCGGTGTTTCCCATTCAAGTTGAAATTTTCCCATATAAATGTATGGATACTTTTGGGTGCATTGGAAATGTTCGATAGACATATGGGAAAATTCCGATGTCCGTATGGTATATTAAAAAGTATGGGAGAAATACAATATTGTTGTATGGAAAATTTATGATTATTTCTTACAGTGTATTTTTAAGCTAAGGCCCTTTCTATGAAAATTCTATTGGATACTTATAATATGTTTATGATGGTGGGTTTATGAATTTCTGTCTAAAACGTTTGGTTGTACCGAAAGTAAGCTTCAAAAGGCTGTGCACCTCTTCAACTTGAACATCTGCCACATGCCAACCCGTAAAATTCCGAGAATTCAGGGTTGTCTAGAAACGACGCTGTTCAACTACAACAGCCGTTTACGACTAAAAAATATAATTTTATCTTATTTTTTTTTCAGAGAGAATTTTTCTCAAATTAAAATTTAATCCTGACAAAGCTTCAATTTACAAATACATTCATTCAAATTAATAACCATAATTACAAATATATATGTAATTAATACTCATAATTACATATATATATAATTATGATTATTAATTTGAATGAATGTATTTGTCAAGAACCGGGGCCTAATATTTTCTAGGCACAGACCTGTATAAGTATAATAATTGCTAGGCCCCGGTTCTTGATGATTTACAATTATAAAAAATGACCTATAAAATGACCTAAAAATCCAAAAAACTACTTTAGATTAAAAATATATATATAAAATTATGAACTAAAGTTCATGATAAATGCACATGACTAAATCAAACACGCACTTTACAAATGTAAAATGAAAATCAACTCTCTTGGCAACTAAACTATTATATTTTGCTGAATATAACATTGATTTACAATCTGATTCAGAAGTGATAGCTAGCCCCCCTCCCAACACAACCCTCTCCAGCCTAGTAGCATTGTCTTACTAGGAATGTGTATTTTACAACCATACCAGTAAAGAGGATACAAGGTAATTCCCTACAATCCCTACATTATCTTCTCATTCCGACAACTGTTTGTTGAAATAAAATATAATTGAGCATTTATGAATTTATTAAATACCAATAGTATTTAAAATGTAACTATTCAATATGGATCCCCTAAAATGACTCAGAAATATATAAAGATTATTTAAAAAAATCTGAAATAATCCTGAGTGAGTCACGTAAACATGACTATTTAAAATGCGCCACAAGAACAAAACCAGATTTATTAAGTCTGATGAACGTGGTGGCCAGGCGATTTCACCATATCTCGAAACAAAGTGGCCAGGAAATATTTTGCAATGCACTTCCATTGATGTGCGACCTTTCTGATGCTGGAACATCAACCTAAGGAAATAGATGCAAACGACATGTGGTTCCAGCAAGATGGTCCAACAACTCACACAGTGCGAACATCTGCCTATACCGAGGACCTGCAACACTCCAGCTGGCCACCCGTCTAACTACGTCACAGCTCAGATGGCCGGCACAAACTTTTTTCAATATGAGGCACGTTAAAGAGTCATGTTCACGTGATGTTCTCAAGAACAATTCAGAACAATTACAGAAAATCAAGTCAAGATTTGAGAGGCACATAAAACAATTTAGTGCATATAATCGTGGCCATCTTAAGGACATTATTAAAAAAAAATCAAGAATACGTAGAAAATTGTCAACCTTCTGTTGTTATTTTAAGTTTAAGTCGAATAATTTTTTAGTTAAAATAGTAAATATATATTACAATTAAATGTGTCAACACTTTTTGCCCCACTCTGTATAAATTTCTACAACAAGGGGATCATGAACAGAGTTTATATACTTATGACAATTATATGTGACGAACAAAAAGAAAATTAATAGGTCATCAGAATCAAATTTCTGTTAATTACAAGCTAGCTTAACCTCGAACCCCTTACTTGATATTGCACAATACACAATTGATACCCACACCGTTGGTCACGTGGTCTAATTCATCAAGCCTGCGCTATACAACAGCAGTAGTTTTCAACTTTTATTTATGGTCGAGTACTCCCTCATTCGTTAACATTAATTTAAAGTATCCCAATATATTAAATTGTTTTGAATAAATAAATAGATTAATTAAACTACTTCTCTCTAGTTCTACTTGATTTTTATTTAAAAATACTATTTACTTAACTCATGAGGCCAGTATGTTATTAAAACACTTTTTCAAGAATAGCTGAGTATAAATTTACATTTCAGGCTACAAACATAAATATAGTACACATATTTTATGAATAAAAACTTTTACAAACTTCAAATGACACTTTGATAAACTATATTAGTATTTTAGGTTTAAAGAGAGAGAGAGAGAGAACTTATTTCTAAAAATGCCAAATCCATAGTTGAATTGAAATAGAGTAAGTACTTAGATAATGAGGCACTGTAGAAGGGTTAAAGGAACACATATATTTTATTACTATTTAGACTTAAAGAAAAAAAATAATTACTGAATTATTTTGATGCAACTGATAAATATGCCACGTACTTCTAGGAGTACGCGTACCACAGTTTGAAAACCACTGAAATAGAATACCTGTGACAAAGAAGTCAAAGTTCAACTCTTGAACATGGGTATTCAATGTAGTTTTACAAATCTAATTTTACCACTGTGACTTTACCATTTTATCTCCACTCCTATGAAGTTTAGGGTTCAAAACACAAATTCCCATCACAGGCAAACCAGACTAAATTAACTTGACGTTTAGGCCGTGGGCTCACAGGTATAGATAGGTCTTAGTGAATATTATCTTAAGAGGGAGCAACATACCGATGAGCGTTTCATTAGCCAGCGAGCAAGTAGAAGCCTCTCAGAAGCTAACCACGTGTAGCAGGTGCTTGGAAGCCATTTTTTTTTGCGTCAAAGTGAGAAGAAATGCTGATAAAGAGTAGGTGGGTTTACACAGATAGACCATTACCCTAGGTATATTCGTGTGGATATAAAAAGTATGTTATCGGAGTGTAAATACATATTTATTAAACCAATGTTATGAATGAGAGAAAGTTGTTTCTTGGTTCTGGGCTTTAAAACCATATTAAGGGACTGGATTTTGAAAAGGGTATCAAAAGGGGTACCTAGTTCTTAGGCTGTAAGCTAAGCTGATAATGTAACTAGTGGCACACTGAAAACATAGCAAGATAATTATAAACTAAGAATAATGTTCTATATAGGCTTACATATAATGTGAGTATCTACTCATAATACTAACAATGGCATGTCTAGGACAAGTCAATTTTTAGCTCAGTTTGTGGAAAGAATAGCCAGTACTAATATAGCGTTGACCAGATGACAAGTAAATGTACTAATCATACATCCTTTCCATAGTCTCTTTCAAGGTCAATTTATTAGGAGGGACTCATATATGATCGATAAACACTCCGTTTTACCTATTATAAAGCAAACTTCTATGCTACCCTCATCGATTGACCCAGGTACTAAACGTCATGTTCGTAAAATTTTGTTTGCCAACGATCATAAGTTTGGTACTAAAATCCTGGCTGGGTATATTGAAGTGTTTTAATTCTGATTAGTTCACCACTTTTTCTCTACGTAAATATGTGTACATTTCCTTTAAATTTATCTTACTCATCCCTACCCTGTTAGTGTGAGTAATAATAATTAAATATGGATAGACGACCATACGGGGGGGAAAAATTAATATAAAAAAATCTCTTTGCCTTTCTCTTTCCGTTGGGATGGAAGAAAAAGCCAATGTGTTTGCAGTTTTTATGGTAAAACATTTTTTAGGCCAAAATAAATAAAATCTTGCTCTAGTACAAACATAAAATTTAATTTTACTCACATGGTGACCTTGAAATTTCTTGAATATCTTACAAGGGTGTTCTTTAATTTAATGACAAATTTTGTCTGCATTTAAAAAAGTTTCTCATCTAATGCCACAATGCTCATAATGTATATTTAGAAACTGTTGATATCAAGATGTGAAGAAAATTAAATTCTATTTTTATACTGGAGCAATATTTTATTTATTTAGGCAAAAATAATGTTATGCCATAAAAACTGCAAAAACACTGGCCTTTTCTCGCGTCCACTTTCATCCCACCTTAATATTATCAATCATAGTACCGTACTTGTTTATTAAGTTTTATGTTCGTAAGGTAAGGATTTATTTATTTTGAAAAGAGCAAAGTAAAATAAAGAATAAGTCGAATACTACAGAGAATTGAATAAATTAAATATAAAGTGGCCCTCTGTAAAACACAAGCAATTAAGTTACTTCTTTATTATTTTCTATGATTCAACCTTTCTCATTTCACAACGCCTCCTTACACAACACAAGGTACTAGTGAATCCACTTCTTTTGACGACGAGAGTCGGGTATATGGAGTACGAGAAAGATGGCGGATGGGAATAAATGGGAGATACGACGCCCCCCTTTAATTAGCTACACCCCCTCCTAGTGGTTCTTCGCAGTATTTTTTTTTATTCTACACGCGACTAAAGGGGACGATACTTCTTCTTTCTTAGAAGCCATTGTTTTAGAAACCCATAGGACTGTGATAAATTAAATAAGATGCGAATCTGTTGAATTAAGTTTTTGCTTGAGATACATTTTCTTTTCACTCAAAAGTTGCGTTTTAGAGTAATACAAAGTTTGTAAAGAAAGACCTCTCACTTTTTTNGCTTGCTTCATTAGGGGGTGAAGAAGTTTGAAAGGGTGTAGTAGGATCTTCTGTCTAGAAGGAAACTTTGTTCTCGTCACAGAAATATCAAACAAACCTTATTTTAAGTTTTGACAAAATTTATTGTGCTATAGAGTCCGCAGGAAACTTAATTATAATTCGTTCAAATATTATATTTGAAGGTGTTAGTTAGAATGTGAAATTCACTGTTTAGTTTTAATACTTGAATAGTTAATTAAGAAGTAAAGTTTTTTTGTAGTTTCTTCACTTTATTAGGAGTATTTAACGTATACCTAACCTACGATAGGAAAGGTTATAAGTCACAGCAAAGAGAAGGTTCTGCATTGCAAACATTGACTGGAAGTAAATTATGTCAACATATTCAGAAATTAATAATTATTTTCTTAGTAATAATATATACTCAACCATTATTTGCAAATGGGTTGACATTAGCTACTTTCAGCCAATGTTTGCAATAAATACCCTCCTACCAACTGTCACTTATCACCTATCCTACCGTATATAGGGTACACTTCTTAAATAAAATAGTTACCTATATCATAACATGATTTAGAAACATATTTTTATCTATAGTAAACACCACTCATAAACAATCAATCTTTACATAAAGATTTGAGACATAAATTTTCCTTATATTTTCTCCCTAAATTTTGGAAAATTTTCAATTATTATGTCTGTAAAATAATTTCAACTTATTAAATTGGACTAATGTAATCAAAATATAGATATCTCAAATATCAAACTTTAAAAATAAGATTTAATTTCTCCTAAAAGCGTTGACACCAGAAACATCATCAAACGAGTTCCAATAACAGCTATTAGTTAACTTATTACACAAATGTATCGGCTACAACCTTCTTATAAGTCACTAGTTTCTTAACCTACTATATTTTTTAAGTATGATAGGCTCAACAATTTAATCTCTCTCAAGTTGCCACTGCAGAACATTTTCCAAAAAATTTGTATCCCTACATACGTATATTTCGTCATCACTGAGAAAGAGAAAATGTTAATATCATCAGTAATAAAATGAAACGGCCCTCCCGGGGATCGGACCCTAAATTTAGCAAGTACGAGGATAAACAGCCTAATGAATTAAGAAATATAATAAGTATATACACACATCCATATGTATATACACATACATATGTATCTACACATATATTTGTCTATACATATATATGTATGTGTATATATACTTTGGTGCACTGTAGGAAACTAGGCTATACTCGCATATATGGACTAAGGCATCAGTCTCGGCTGGTATGGTTTGCCACTTATGGAGAGATTGGGGTTTGAATCTCAACAGGGATTCTGTGTGTGGTTATTTTTAAATGGTTTCCCACTCTCTCCACACGAAAATTTGGATCCATTTACTCGTATAGCACGTACATACAGTGATACGTGATGCAAGTAAAGTAAAACCTAGTTAACCCCGCTTTAGAACGTATTTTTTAATGTGTAGCTTAGAAGTGGATGCTACTGATGGTTCACTGGTGTGCTGGTAGATGTATTGAGCGCCTGAAAATATATTAAGAAGCAAAATATTTAACTACTTGCTTAAATAAATGTATATCCTTACATCGCAATATAGCTCAGATTCATTTCTGGTCAGATATAAGTTCACAATACACTATATCTTCTGGTATGGGCTAGATCAAGTTTTTACCTTCATTGAAATGTCTCAGTCCTACTTATAGCTTTTACAGTAGCCCCATGGCTTCTTTGGTGGTGACTGACAGCTCACAGCTGACTTATGAAAGTCATTGTAAACATTTAGGTATATACCTAAATTTTGACTGTCAGAAGTGACAGTTGCTAAACACATGTTTTTGAAGATCATAGAGGCATAGGGATACATAATTTAGTTTGGTAACTTTTCAAAGCCGTCAGCTGTCAGTCAGCACCAAAGAAGTCATGGGGCTACTTACTGTACAAATATGAACGTGACAATACTAGTAATAACATTCAATATACAGCCAGTCACAGTGATAAATGGAGTGAAGGTTTCGCTTGTAAGGTCAGTTGGTGTATGAATTTCATTGGGCTTGACAGACTGATATGCGACAAATTGTACCCTCTGGCTCAGTAAGGAAAGAAACTGGAAACTACCTCACTCCTTATTTCCCTAGTACATATCTACAATGCTGCCTTGGCTTTATAGCTGACGGTAGAACTATTGAAGATCCAGCCAAGCTTCTGGTTGAGTAATATTCATACATTGCAATAAAATAGTGGGAAATTAATTTTGTATGATTATTTTATTGATTATATATATTAAACATGAAACGTTAACGATAATAGACTGCTCTTTAACCTAAACAAATTAGATAATATTTTATCTATTTTAAAATCATCTTACTTTAGCGTGATGAGTAATAGACAAGTCTAGTTCATATTCAGTGTGTCCTCCCCTCACATCACATTTGTATTGACGCTTCTCCTATTTGATAGAAGAAGTGATTAATACATTAACAAAATATGTATAATAAGGGAGGGGAGGAATAATCATAAGAGAGCAATATTTTACAAGTTCAACATATCAGTTTATTTAAATCCAAACAAGTTGATTAGAATTACATATGGTTTTACGAGATCTTACACAAGACAATCCTTTGTTTATTAAAATAAATTAAATAAGTTACTTTTAATATTGTTAACCCAATAGGGAACATTCAGAGTGAAACACCTAGGTTATACCTTTAATCAACACAAGTATGGTAGAGTCTATATTACGAAGGAGTGTAACTCGTTAAAGTAGAACCAACACACATTCCGCTAAGAAGGAGCATCTGCCTCAACACAACGGAAAATTAAATGGCAAGCAATTATTAATTTAAGGAAATGATTCGATACATAACTCCACTACAGCCTGATGGCTGTAAAATTTCAACCTAAAAAGAATATAAAATTACAGTTTACAATACCTAACACTAGAAATTCCTAGTTTAGGGTATTACAAAGTTGGTAGTTAAATTAACTAGCTAACATGATTATGGTTAAGACTTAGAAACGAACCCAAAATTAGCAATAGAAAAGTAAAAGGATATAATACTGAATAAATTACTAAAAAGTTAAAAATTATTAACAAGTTAGAATTAAATATACTTTAATATTGAAAAACACATTAAGCTGTGCCTTACTTATTTATAATTTAGAATGTTTTCTAAAATGATAGCTAACATGAGTTAACTCAATAGTGAATTACGAGATACAAAGATTACGCTCCTGGAAGAGGAACTATAGGTTTGCAAATAATTAATGGCGAGCTACCAGGAATCTAGGCTGTTAAGATACTATGGCCGGTCTATTCCTCATTAGTACTGCCTGGTCATTCAATAGTATATTTAACATTCCACCCATGTCTGGACACATTATATCTAGTGCAAACAGTTAAACATCAACAAATACAAACGGCGCCAGAAGGGAGCCGAATCAAATGAACTAAACCCTGCGATCCACTACTCTGTACTAGTAGAACACCAACAGGTCGATCATCGTAGAAAGGTACACAATTAGAAATATTAGAGACTGGTATCAGTCAAAGACCCAAATAGTTCATGGAACAAAACTCTAGATAACCTGATTTCCACAAATATTGGATATAAAGGTTTAAACTAGCCCAAACATGGCCATATAGTATAGGGCGTCAGAATATTGACCGGGTATTTAAGGTTATAACTTATGGACAGAAAAACCAGCCAGATACTTACATATCAAACTAAGTTATATGGACATAGAAAAATAGAGCTAAGACCCTAACAATCAAAATTATGCCTTATGGGCATAGAAAAACAAATCGGAACTCTGACATACAAAACTATGTTATTTAGACATAGAAAAACAATCATGAAGACCATATCTAAGATGACTAGATTAAGCACTCATAGTCACAGGCATTACTTAATCTATAAACAGGAGGAGAAACCGACACCTCAAACATTGTGATCTCCACTTGCTTAGTCCACTGGCCCTTGGATCACTTCTAGGTAGTTCCTCCGACGAATCTTTACAATAGAATACAAAATGTGAAGCGAGGGATGGCTGTTTTATACAAGATGGACTGACGTATTTGGGAAGAGACATTTACAAGGGAAGGGGGAAGGGGGTGATAATCCTAAAAATGAGCCAAACGCCAACTAGCGCTAGCAGATGGCCGTTGAGTACACCACAAGGAAACCACTCCTCATTTTATCTACGTCCGGCCGAGGTGTAAGAGGTTCGCTGGTTGTAGCACCTCTAAGCAATGTATAACCATCAGCTGGGGCACTATCCTCAAGTTTGGGAGTTTCCAGCTACATGATTTCACTGTGAGTATATATCTGCCACACATTATTAGGATTTATTAATTCTTGCATTTATAGTGAGAATCATATATATATATATATATATATATGGTATTTTGAATGTAAATTTTAACGGGTTACTTAACACGTTACACATTAAAATCGAAGGATGAATGGGACTTTTATGAGTATCAAAAAATAAAGGAATTAACTTCGCATCCGTATATTATTAAAGACTCAAAATATTAATTTTTTAAATTTGTTATTTCTAAATATGACTTCCTAAACAGCTGTTTATTAGCAACCTGTTTGTTCTTCTCTCCATTGTGAGTGGTTACATAACCCACAGGGGAAGTGTGAGAAACGGGTGGTGGTGTTAAATTTAAAAGTTTGCGAGGGAAAGAGATATTCATCATTTCCCATTGTGGTTTGGGGTTAAGGAGCGTGAGCCCTCCCACACTACCCCCAAAACGGATGGGTTATTTCACCCCACGCGGATCCTACATGGCCGGGTCATTACCGCAACGTGCCACAATTAATAATAATAACAATAATGATAATAAACAATAGTCAGAGACTGACTGAGCTAGTTTGGCGCCAGCGAGTTTGACTTACATGCTCAACTATGAACCGAAAAATTTGCACAAGGTTCCAAGCCTGGCCAAAGTCTCTGGAGGGGTGGTGTCAGATTGTGATTTTATCATATTTCCAGGTGAATGCTGGTTCACACGTTCCGGTATATCTAATGAGCAGTTAAACTCGTACCACACACGCGCAAACAATCAGTCTGGTTCAATTCCTTGTTGAATCGTAGTCAAACTGGTGGCCCACGGGCCAAATGTGACATTATGGCGCTCACAGTAGGCATAACTAATCTGGAGGACAGTTAAAGGAAAACCCTTGAGGGTGGGAAATAGCCAAGAATTCAAATACAGATAGATGTTTAGAAGGTCATGAGTGTATTTTACTGGGGAGAGCCATTACATCGCATGTCCGTTATATCGCGTGCCCATTACGTCGCGTTTTTGGTACAAATACATTGCAGGTACATCACGTCATGTTTCCCCCACCTCTCTACACACAGCTAACCCTACACTGACGTAAAACCAATAGGAATGAAGAGGCGTATTTATAAAATTACATCGAATTACAAGTACATCGCGTGTCCATTACATCGCGTTTTGCTGGGATAGTGGACCTGACAAAGTTCAGATTCACTCTCACCTCTGACTCACTTGGGAGGTGGGGTTGGTTGGAAGGATAGTGTGCCTGACTCACCTCTGACTCTCACTTTGAAGGTGGGGCTGTTTGAAAGGATACTGTGCCTGACTATCATTTTGAAGGCTGGGCTGGTTGAAAGAATAGTGTAACTTAAATAAACTTCACCTATAACCGAGATGCCTAGGCAACTGGATCTACAACACTCCTAAAATAAATACATCATAATTTTGTTTTTAACTTTTATGGAAAAAATTGTCTAGATTAAAAGGTATATTTTTAATTTGTAGATTATATTTTTATTTAATTATTTCATCTTTGCTTTTCACTGCACCATAGCAAATTGAATTTACAAATTCAAGTCTCCAAGACTTTTAAGAACATTAGATTTTTGGCAAGCTAGAAACTCTCCCCCTCTCAATGGGATTCAGTTGACCCCTCATTCTTAATGGTTGTACGTCAGAATAGGGCTATATGTGTGCAGAGAGGTGGGGGAAACGCGACGTGATGGACCTGCAATGTATTTGTACCAAAAACGCGACGTAATGGGCACGCGATGTAATTGTATACACCCGTATTTTACTATGCATTTATTCGATGTATAAAAATATGTATAAATAAAATATAATTATAACCGTAAGTTGATTGTTCAAAGTGTCTGTGCGCGTGCATATTTCATAATTTTTTTTTATATTGATAAACCTGTTTTTGGAAGTAAAATTTGAAAGATCCTACCAACCAAAAATACAATTATTATAAGAATTGAAAATAATCTTTTATTAAGTGTTATTTGTAGGCCTATACTTAGTTGATGGGACTACGGCTTGTGGTGCAAAATGATAGATTTGGCCCTTGGAATGAAAAACGTTGGACCACCTCGTCTTGAGCTATCCGAAATGATTCAATTTATTATTTCTCTAGGTGCACAGGGGGTTATTTTGTACTATTTTATAGTCCCACGTTCTAGTGCTTCTGTTATAATATTTGAGAAACAAGTAAATAGCTTAAGGGATGTAGGGGACGCGAGAAAAGGTGTTTTTGAAATTTTTATAGCAAAACCTTTATTTGGTCAAAATAAAACAAATATATTTTCGGTCCAAATATAGAGTTTAATTTTCTTCACATGGCGATGTTAACAGCTCTTAAATATCTGTTAAGGGTGTCCTGGAATTTAATGAAAACTTTCCATTTTTATTTAATATGTTTCTCATCTAACGCCTCGATGCTCATGATGGATATTCAACAACTGTTGATATCACCATGTGAAGAAAATTAAACACTATGTCTATAAAACCGTCCAAATAATGAATTTTTAAAATTTAAAAACTATACCCTATTTTTAAAGAATAAAAAAGAAGACCAATATTTTATCAAGTCTTATAAAAATATAGTTTATGTACTGGGTCCTTGAAGTCACCGTTTAATATCGGCTATCCTCCAAGGAAGGACCTTCTTCCCCTCCAACCCCCTACTCCCNCCCCATTCCCCAGCAGTCTTTGCCCACAAGAGCCACATCCCTCTCCACCTTCGCTGACTCTAGAGTGGTCAGTAGCGATGCTAGACCCACCACCTAGTTATGCATAATAAAACAAGTTGTTGGGGTGGCCATGGAACAAGAAGGTGCGGATATGACAACCTATAGCTCCCCTGCCAAAATATTTCAATAGTATTTCTTTAAAAAAAATAGGGTTGATCTATTAGGTATGCACTTTTTTTTAACTACGCTGAGTTTATAGGAACGATATCTACATAGTAACTTAAACTATAACAGTACTTCTAGTAATACAGCCAGCCAGATACACACACCTAGAAACTTACTTGTGGGAGAGTGAGAAAAATCTGTATCAAAACTATATTTTTTTTTAAACATTTTCTGATTAATATATTTAGTGGCTCCTTTACTGTGAGTAATGGTACACCTGAATCATGTCATAAGGATAGTCTTTAAATTAACCAATGCATAAGACACATTTTCAATATTATATCTATACTAATATTATAAAGAGGAAAGATTTGTTTTTTTGTTTTTTTGTTTGTAATGGATAAACTCAAAAACTACTGGACCGATTTATACATATTATTTCACCAATATAAAGCTACATTATCAGCAAGTAACATAGGCTATATTTTATTTTGAAAATTTGATTTATTCCTCATAAAAATGTCGATAGTATATTATATAGTCGTTGGAAAAAAAAAGCTGTTGAAGGGAAAGTGGGGTTGGTGAAGGGGGAGGGGGGAGGAAAGAGGAATTAGATTATAATATGAGGGAGGATAAAAAGAGGGAGGGGGCTATACAGCGATGGTAGGACTGTATTTAAAAAAAAGTAAAAAAAAAAGTTTTTATATTGACATGATGGATGATTTGAAGCTTTGTTTTACAGGATTCTTTAAAATATTTTTAATGGGGAAGGGGGCTAGTAACTTATAGTATATTAATATGTCTAAACTTTCAAGCTTATAATACATTTATTTTTGTGGCTTAAGAATGGTTTAAAATGAGTTTAGGGGAGAAAGTAATGTCAAAATTACTTCCCCTCATTCTGAGTGCACTACTCTACCCGATACACCAATAGGACGGACACACATATAAATAGTATCTTCATAAGTACCAGTAGAAATTGATATAATGGTGCATAACTTGTAGTCAGTCGACCATCTTATTCACTAGTCCATGGGAGCATTTACGAGCAGCTTATACCAAGTAGCTGAATGATCAGTGAGGCTGACCAGCATCCTCAGTGATCTTTTTAATATTCACTATAAAAAATTACTTTATTTTTTAGAGGAAGTCTAAGTCTAGAGCCCTTTTACATCAATCCTAGTCTTATAGATTCACAAATATGTATATAAACTTGTTGAAAATCAGCTAATCTCACATTTTTACTTTCTTGCTATCTTACAGGTAGAGAAAGTATCGTGATCGTCAAAAAGATAGAACTCAAGAAATTGATGAATCTTGACGTTTCATGACCCCCAAAATAAAAAAAAATTTGTTTTTCACTTTCCGTCTGTCTGTCTGTACCTCCAACTAGAGTCTAAACTGTTTTACCATTCGGGCTAAAACTGAGTGTATAGGGTTTTAATAGGGTTGCCCCAAGGGATTTTTGGAATTGGATATCTAAAATTAAAATTAAGGGTAGTTTACTGAAGGGGAAAAAGAGAAAAAGTCAATTTTCTCAATATCGGCTCTAACGATTTTGATTAAATTTAATTTATAAACATTTATAAATAATACAAATAGAATTTTTACTCTCAATATTTCGACAAACTGACT
The DNA here is from genome assembly GCA_902151445.1 of Timema monikensis. NCBI lineage: Eukaryota > Metazoa > Arthropoda > Insecta > Phasmatodea > Timematidae > Timema > Timema monikensis. Next base: position 228,660 of record CABFVZ010001179.1, read on the forward strand.
TTAAGGGCTCTGGTCTGATACGTAAATTATTATTATTTATCATATCTCAGTAACTCTTTGGGATATGAAATTTATTTTCATATAAAATATGTAGGTCTATCTATAATACAAATATTTTATTTGAAACATATTTTTATATAACCAATATTTTCTGAGATATTGTCATATATATTATAATAATGCATTTTTGTGAAGTTTAGTTGTAAAGAGTTTTAACGCAATAATTCTCCAGTGCCATAGAGTAATCAAACATAAGTAAGTCTAAAAGTTTGTTGTTTTTCCTTAAACCTCTTAGGAGAAATGTTTGTACAACAATGATCTATATCCATTTTAGATTCAAGAGTCAATATTTACATTTTTTAATGGTCAAAATTTATAAATGAGGAATTTAATAGCCATGCGATGGAATGAAGATTTGCAACACTTAATAAAATGTCGAAAATTTTAACCGGAACTTGAAATTTTAAAATGAAGTGTTGACCCTTGTGTACCCAACATTGATCTTTTTTATCGGTCCAAACATACAAATTAGGACAATAATTTTTTTAAAACCAAATTATAAAATCTAAAACCAGGACTAAAACAAAGTTTTTCATACGTATAGTGCAATTTATGCTTGGGTTTGCTAGTGTATATTATTTCGTTTCACATATATTACAAGTTTTGAGTAAATATCTCATTTTCAAACAATAGAGCGAGAAAGTCCGTGTGTAGTTCCGTACCATTTATTTCTATTACTGAAATTCAAACAATAGGGATTTTAAGGAAAAAGAACCCGCTTTGAATGTTTAAGCTTTATTTTGGCGAGAACCATATTTTGAAATAAAACATCGTAGAATTAAATATCAATTTAGAGCTGGACGTTTGCGCGATAATTTTTCACTTATCGAGGTGGCTCCCTTAAGGGTGGAGAAGTGTCATGAGCAGACAGATCACAGGCAAATAAAACCTGACAACAATGTTGGAAGTCATAACTGAGCACTAAATATTTGTTGTTTGTCCAAAATACAAATTTTCATCTGGCTTAGTTTTATCTGCATGGTGACACCATATAAAGAGTGCGCAATAAAATTTGATCCTGGAGTATTAAGGAAGTTGTCCCATAACAAAAAGGAGGGATGGATAAATACTTTTCTACTTTTCAAACCCCATTATATTTCCGGCACATAACAGTTGGGCCATAGAACCGTGGTCCCAAAAGTTCGTAACCTAGTTGGGCCACGATTACTGACCAGGAGAATTATCATTGTAGCTTAGTTGGGTCACGGTCCCGGACCAGGAAGTTTATCGCCATAGCTTGGTTGGGTTACTGTCCCCCACTAGGAGGATTATCGTCGTAACTTAGTTGGGCTACGGTCCCTGACTAGGAGGATTATCGTGTGAGCTTAGTTGAGCTACTTTCACTGACCAGGAGGACTATAACAGCTAATATACTTGCTGATTAATATGAATTCGGCCACACAAATATTTTTGCCTTATATTAGGTTAAGTTTGTTTAAATTAGGCTATGTTAGGTTGGCTTATCATTTTGTTGTATCTTAGTATCTATCACTTGCTGTTTGTTTTTTTGCTCAACTTGATAAAACATGTACAACCATTCTAAATGGAGGACAACAAAATCCGGAATCGAGCTAGTGCACAAGTATGCCTTGATTACACTTCCAAAGAAGGAACTCGTGGTCCAAATGTAATGTGGAATTAACACTAGCTTTTTAAAGACAGGGGAACTCCTGGCCCAACTATAACGTTGGATAAATGATACCCTTTTAAACGCGTGTTATAGCAGGTATACGTGGACCTATAGTAATACGCCCTATATTTCCACCAACCCTCGAGTCTCTTCACCTTCCTGTATAGTAGAGCTTGGCGTCAAGCCCTCCTCGGCAGAAAAAAAAAAAAACGCTGAACAGTAACCTCCTCTTTTCATTAATGTATGACCGAGAGGGCGCGACTGCAGTGAAAACAAAGTACCAATAATTCATGAACGTGTTGCTTCAAGCCCACACTACTAACTTGCAACAGGTAGGTGGCCTCCCTCTACTCCCTCCCCCCCCCCTTCCCTCTTTGCAACGTTACTCCTTTACCGTGGGAAGTGGCCCAAAAACTTATAAATATTGGCAATGGGGAAGACTTTTTGCGGGGTATAAATCTTCTAGTGGGCGATTATCCTTAAAGCACTTTTAGGGAAATGAAAATGAAAAAAGAGAACAAAAGAAATCATTAGAGGACATAAATAAAAAAAGACTCATTAATTCTTAGCTACCGAGTCCTGAAGAAATGTTGCGTGTTTTCTTACCCAATATTTTTTTTAGAATTCTTTTATTTAACTGGACACTATAAACAGAAGACGTAGTTTCTTAGAGCAATAATAAAGTTCACAGAAAAGTCACGCAACTCTTTTTTTACCTAGTTAAACCTTGTTAAAGGTAATATTTGAAAATAAAAAAAATATACTTAGGCCAAAACTAGTGTTATGTACATGGTTTAGTCAAAGGGATAGAGCTGGAAAGATAAATTTTATGAGAAGGGCACCCACATGTTTGTGAAGAAGGGATGGGAAAACACCTTTGGAAATACAGTCAACTCTCGATTCTACGACCCCGGAAATAGCGTCCCTCTCAAAGTAACGACCCTTTTTTGGGGAACCGTGAAAAATGTGGGAAAAAAGGTTGAAAAGTTTAAGGAAATCAGCTGTAAAATGTGTTTGTTATTTGTGAGCGCTGTATTACTAGTAACTGGGGTGGGTCAGGTATAAAAATAGACACCACCTCATCAATGTCAGCCAATAGCACTTGACTGTCCACCCCCTCCCCACGAGCGACTGCTGCTACATCACGTGCCAGGCTTGCTTTTGCCATTGTTATTTCGATTCTCGATTTGGTTACTGTTTTGGTTTGAATTTGTGAACAATTTTTGATGACCCATGCTATTTTTTAACATTGTTATTTTGATTTGGTTACACTTTTGGTTGGATTTTGTGAACGATTTTTGATGACCCATGCTATTTGTTGTCTAAAAAATGCAATTTTTTCGTATGAAGGTCAGGGGTGACAACAAAATCTGTTAAAATTCCAATAACGATCCCTTCGAAATAACGACCCTTTTCCAGGGAACCGTGAAAGGTCGTAGAATCAAGAGTTGACTGTAACCCCCTATTCATCTGGCCAAAATTAAAACCTTGACCTCCATGACACCAGCAATTCATTATATTGCAGACACGAGTATGTGGCCACAGTTGCAGTTCCAAACCTTTTTAAGGTGACGTCCACCTTAGTAAATCATAAAATCAGTGGCGGTTCGTGTATAGACACTACGGAACTGCAGCACCCCCTATTTACACTTTATATTATTGATAACATTTAATATAATGAGTACTTTTTTCTTTATTTTTGTAGTACAATATATATATATATATATATATATTCCTTAAGCTTAATGTCAGTACTTCAGTAGCCATCCCCCAGTTTATGAGAAAGATACAAAAATCTTTGTATGGAACTGTGTGCTTCACAGTGCTAGGGACGTGGTCTCTGACTGTTGTGCGCATGCACACATAGCGGGGGGGGAGGAGGAAGTTCGGACTGCCAGGTAGAGAGAGCACTGTTTCTCTCGCAGTGCCGGCTCTGGCGTGATGGTGGAAGAAGGTACTTTTACTCAGCGTGTGCTGTGCTTAAAAACCGTGTACGATATTCTTGAATGTGATAAAAGTGTAGAAGAGTGTAGAATTAGATTATTATTCTGCTTCCAGCTATTCTATTTAATTAATTTTTTCTGTTATTTTATTTAACAGATATATTAAATGCACTTTCAGTACTTTCAATGAAGAAAAATTTCCTCAATTGTCATCCAGAGATCAAGGAGAAAATTATTGAACTTTTTGCGCAAATTAAAACAAGAAGAATGGATCTCATTTTTAAATGAATAGATCAAGCTTGAACTGTAACAATTTAAGTTAAAAGAAATAAAAAAAGTATTTTTTTGTTGTTGATTTTATCAAGTTCCTGAATAAATTTTCATTTTATATATGTTTTGTTTCTTTTACACAATTTTAAAACAAAGGCTAAACATTTTCTGGAGCAGCACCCCCACTAATCTTAGCTACGAGCCGCCACTGCATAACATTCCAAATCTCTACCTCCATCCCCCCGATATTTGGGATGGATATATAATAGATTTTAGAAAAGTTTTGTTTTCTATTAACTTCTTTATTTTATACAAAAATCAATGTAACACTGGTTTCATGATTGTACAGATATAAATGACTGAAGATTATTGTGATGGTTGGCATTTTTTTATTTTACATCAGTTCTTGAATATTCGGTTTGATGTTTGCTAGAGTACACCAAAAACGGTTTCCACTTCAAGAAGAAGACTTTACTTAGTTTTAATGATACTCAAGAGTAGAAAATTCTATTGTATGTGGCCACGATGGTAGTTGACGGGAGGGTAAAGAGGAGAATTGGGGGGTCGAATTCAAGTCTTGCGGGCTTTAAAATAAACACATCCATGCGTACGAGCGTTTTACTTTTGGCTGGTCGCCTAATACATGAATTACAACTGATAGTCAGTTTTGCCAATACTGCAAGAAAAACTTATATTACATGCATTTAGTGGCACCCCTAGAAATCTACTTGGGGTAGAGGGTGCAAACAATCAAGGTTATGGCCAGAATTAAATTTTGGAAGAGAGTTAGAGGGTTAGAAGGGCTGGTTGACAAAATATAGGTGCTTTATTTAAAGAGATTAGCCCTCCAGCCCAAAGGGGAATCCTAAGGCCCTCTCCTGTATAAAGTAAAAAAAAAGTGATTGGTTTAAAAGATATTTGGATAGGTCCATCCTCAAATTTAAAAAAAATTAGATACCTTTAGAAGCTATATGGAGCAAATTGTTGAAATTAGTTGCCTATTAGTCTAAACAATTTAGATTAAATTCATTCAACACATCTTCAGTGCTCTATTAAACTTTAACTTGATGTATTTTAAGTTTTCATTAACATTATTTAGTTCTTGGTGGGTCAACTGCCCAATATTTCGTCCCAACCTCATGGGTGCATCACTGCTTACTTTGTAAAAGGGATTGAATTAAAAAAAATCTTCCACTCTTAGCTGATTTAAGTTATTTCTTAATGCTTTAACACCCTCCCAGGTACCTCTCCGTTGGAAAGGGGGGATGGGGTAGGGGGGGGCACGCCTCCTAAGTTTGGAACTAGTGATTTAGATTATGAGTGACCGACCAACCTACCTCTGAAATAATTTTTTTGAATACCATTAAAGCTAAAATATAAATCTGCACTTGGCCGCGAAAATATACCATGCTTAATGGATGAAGAGTTCATCTTAAGATCTTTCTTAAGTGCTTATATATTAATAACATATTGTCTGTTCACGGTAGGAATTGACTTCTGAAAGGCCTTTTCCCCTACCATAAATCTATTATATAGTAGGATATTGGTAGGAAA
>CABFVZ010001180.1:5898-72837 GCA_902151445.1 Timema monikensis
TTTTTTCCCAAATCCAACTCTTGCAAATGAGACACAATTATATTTTTATCTTGTTTAAAGAAATAAACATTTACTAATGAAATCACACGATGTAAACGCACACAAGAACGGATGAATACCAAACCGAAAATTAATCAATAACTGTTATGGTCGTTAAATGATGTCATAACTATAAAGGCACAAATTATTGTTTAAAATAATTATTATGATTCATAACTAACTTTCAAACCTTCCAGTATTTACATATACTTATGGTTCTAACCCAACCAAATTAACCCTAACCTCTCGTGTTAAATCAATTAAAATTTATCAAGTAAACATTTGAAATCTCCATTATGAAACAATTATGTCATACATTGTACAGAGGATGGTTTTCCACTTCTCCATGCAAATAGTACATATCCTCTAAATTCAACCTTCCTCATTCCTATTACAATAGTGTAATTAGTATATTATTGTGTAACTCAAACAGGTAGCAAAACACAGTTCTAAGAAAATTTGTGTTGGCCTGTATCAAACAAAATGCATGATCGTCCAGCATGTTTTCAATGCTGCACAATTAATGTCTTAGCACTATGCTTATCACACACAAGTTTTTTCAATTTTTCCAAGACAAAAGTAAAATTAATATGAGATAGTTTTTTAATTTTGATACTTTTTAATGCTTATATATTTTTTATGCTAAAACGCTTAGTCAATGTTATGCTTATGTTTACTCTCTGTTTACTTCTAAAGAAGAATGCAAACAATAACAATTATTTAGGATGCAACTCCAAGATTTCGCTAATTACTTTTTTAAATTAGGTCTCACTGCTAGCCATGGATTACCACATGTTCTTAAAACAATATCAATAGAACCTTTGACATGGACTATAACTCCATCTAATAATAACCAAAGTATGCAATTTATTTTTTAGAACCTCATATTTCCTGTGCTGACATTTAATATAAAAATATTGTAATCTAAATATTATTTAAATAATTGATTTGTCTTTGTTCCAGTTTGTCTGAGACTTCAAGTGAATCCACAGAACAAAAGTCAGTTTTATGGAATTAGTCCAGAGCGTGGGTTTGCAGACTTCATATTTGCACACATAATTTTGCATTTGGTTGTCATGAACTTTATCGGGTAAAAGTAACATGAGTGAACTAAGCATTTAAGTGATAATTTGCCACTGCTACCTATTAAATAGAAACTTGAAAATGTGATTGTCTGTAAACTGTTAAACTGGAATTTATATTTGTAATAAGTGTTTGTAACTTAAATCTGGATAATTGTTTCAAGACTGCTTAAAATATTTTTAGTTTTGTCAATCTTTTAGTGACTAAGTTAAATCATAAGTCATTAGACAATATTCATTTACAAAAATGTTCTACTTTTAATGCAATAATAAAATGGTGTGATCACTGTGGGGCAAAATATTGCTTTTACAATAAAAAATAAAACATCTAATTAAAAATACTTCTTGAAGCATTGGTTTATTATAACCTCAGTAAACTTCTTTGAAATGAAAATACCAATAATAAGTAGTGTGTTATATTTGGAAGAAGGTTTAGGAAAGATGGATAGGAACACACAAAAGGAAACAAACATTTTCCTATCTAAGGCTGGAATGCAAGAACGATGTTGGAAGGGAGTTGTGTCGTGCTAGAACGTCTGGCTTGAGTCACTCAAGGTCACGTGGATAAATCTTACACAGAAGTACCACACCCCGAGGGTAAATAAAATTCTCTACAACCACTGCCTTCTAAAGTGTCAATTGTGCTTGTAAAGTTTGCTAGCCTGTTTAAGTATGTTCACGCATTGATAGAAATGTCATAATTAATTAAGAGCGTGTGGTGAAGTGAGAAAGAAAAATTGTATTTATTGGAATTAATTAGGAGGTTTTCAACTGTCAAATAAAACAACGGATGTTAGTACCATCACAGCTAAGAAGAAAGCGTGGGAGCAAATTATTATGATTTTTAAATCTTTCGGTAAACTCCAAAAAGTGAGTTTATTTTTATCGTACATTATTTTGACTTAGATACTTTATATCAAATAACGTATATTATTTGAGTAATTGGATCGTCTATAGAAATAAATACAAGTAAAGTCAAATCTTTCAAAGTATTTCTTATTGATGGTAAACACAAATATTATTTGTAGGCCTATGCTAACTGGGGCAGACCCTAGCTTTGATAAGTTTTATTCACTTTCTCTGTAGGCCTAGCGTTTATTTTTACATAGCATAAGTCGAAACAAAAAGTTGTTTTGAGATTCTAAGAACGAGTGGAATTTATATATTATTGAGCTAACCTACTCTTTACTCCTAACTTCATGTATGTTTTGTACTGGTAGGTCTTAGTAGGCCTGATTTAGCACTTTAGACCAGTACTATCTTAGCCTAGTTAACCTTCAATATAATATGTTTGTATTAGGCCTAGGCCCAGTCACAAAGGGAATATAGTAACCTAGATCAGTACTGACCAATCTAACAAAGTAATCCTCATAAATTTATTTCATAGAAACAACAAATTTCATAAAATGCTACACTGATTATTAGAACCAATATATTAATATAGCCAGCTGTATAGTGGGAACTTCCATTAATATAGGCCTTTATTGTAATTTATAATTGTTACCTTCCACTCTACTACCTCTTAGCTACGGCCACACTAGACTAAAAGGAAAGTGGGGTAAGCTACAAAAAGTTATAGAGAAGAAAGGCATCAGCAACATTTGGATACATGAATATATGAATGTTTTATTTAATAAAATAACAATTTAAACAATAATTTACATGGCCTCAAAAATCCATCAGGGGTTGTGTTGAAAATCATATCAAACAAATGCGCAGTACTAACATGCAAATGTTTCCAAACATGAAACATGTTCTTAAGTCAACTAGGTCAGTCTGGAAGAGACAACACAATGTCAGTTTCACAACAGTGAATATTGACAAAACAACCTAAAGTGTTGACTATCTGAGCAAATTACATTATAAATATCTAGTCAGATAATTATTGACTACAAAAAGAAAAGAGCCGATCAGGCATCTGTGAAATTGGTACGAAAGTTGTTGCTACTCTACATTGAATACAGACACAAAAAGAAAAAAAAGGAAAGTTAAATTTAATATTGTACAGATATTTCGGGGAACACAAGAGTTTGGCTTACCGACCACAGGTCAAACTCCCGCGGGACTATTAAATGTTGACACAGTTACGGACGTTAACAAGATCCCTACTTGTTAATAAAAATTATATAAAATACTAAAGAAATCTAGATAAACCACAATTAAATTCAATTAAATAATTTGGAAAATATTCAAAGTCAAAATCAATCCATCAGCAAAATTTTACATTACTATACCAAACAATTCAAAATAAGAAAACATCGTCAAAAGATGAGTTTACATTAACAGCTAAATTCAGATAATTCAAATTAAATACTTCTAGTAAAAATAGTTAAAAAAATATCTGATATATTCAGTGACCTTACTGACACTAGCGCCTAATTGTTGGCAAAAAGAATAGGTGTCTCATTACAAAATTTAGTATTACAAACAATATTAATTTTAGCAAATAGTTTACGTTGCCTATTCAGGTTTATTCCAATAAATACGTTATTTTAATTTCAAAATTGAACAAGCCATAGTTCAAGTCTATTAAAATAATATTGATGAAATAAATATATAGATAATACGAAAACATCCTGAAAATGTCATAGTCCAGGACCGGACTTATCCTGACGGCGTCTAATACAATATATAGGACATGACTTATCCTGAAGGCGTCCAATTTAATAGTCAAATCGTCTTAAGAATCACCGAGCTTAAATAGTGTTTTTAGTCGCCTGGGGTTAAAAGGGGGGGCATGTTGTAAAGTGATTAGGGAACTTTTCCCTTCAGTTTTGGACAGTCTCTGGGGTACTTGATTTCTTGTTTTTATGTTAACCACTCATGTTGTTGCTAAGGTCTGCAAGTATCTTAATTTAGCATCGCAAATTAAATTTTGATAATTTTTATATTTTTTTTTTCTCTGGCTAATCTCTAGTGTTTATCTTTTAAAATAAACTGATTGTGGAAAAATCAAAAATATTTTTCACTGAACAACTTAGCATTATAAATATAACATTTTAGAAAATATTCTAAAGTAGTTTAAAGTAAGGAGTGGTAATAATTAAAGTTAAGACTTAGAAAACTCAGGAATAGCTCTAAATATATAGATTTTCACTGGATACAATAAATTAGTGACAAAAACAAAGTTTAAATATCAACTGTGTTGTAAATTAGGTTATAAAATTGAATTTGTAGGTTAGATTCTCCCAATGAAGTTTAATAAAGTAATGAAATGTTCTTGTTACAACAATTGGAAGACTATAATGATTTTAATTCTAAGTAGAGATGGGCCACTCGAATCTCCTTGCAAATGTGTGTACACTTTTTAATTCAAACTTCCTCATCCCAGACACAGTGTTATCAGTATGTATGCATACAGCCTGACCAGGTAGTATAACACAGGGCTAAACAAATATAAGAAACAGAGGATTGTGTATACGATCGGCAATAAAGATGGTACAACTAATTGTGTGTGTACTTTCCTACAAATGTTGAATTTACGAAACAATACACCCACATTATAAAGGGATTAAAAATCTACTCTCCTGTGTAGAACGAAACTATTAATTCCCTCTCTCTCATTGGAACATACATTTAGCATCAAGATGAGCAGTGTTAACCTGCTAGTTCCCCCATGCTCCACCTCATTAGAGGTCTGTAAGGTCATGACGATGGATAGGAAGTGTGATAGATGAAAGATATCCACATTTGGTACGTGTGTTGATACAAGAAGTATGTTTCTAACAAGACTTGGAACCAGCTATAGTCACATTACCGATGTTTTGATTCGTCCACAACAATGATTCTAATAAGGTTCCAACTGTAATAGTCCAGGGATGTATAGGCAGTGAAGCCCAGACTCTCAGGTGGTGTAAGACCATGCAGGGAAGCCCAGACTCAGGTGGTGTAAGACCATGCAGTGAAGCCCAGACTCTCAGGTGGTGTAAGACCATGCAGGGAAGCCCAGACTCTCAGGTGGTGTAAGACCATGCAGGGAAGCCCAGACTCAGGTGGTGTAAGACCATGCAGTGAAGCCCAGACTCTCAGGTGGTGTAAGACCATGCAGTGAAGCCCAGACTCTCAGGTGGTGTAAGACCATGCAGTGAAGCCCAGACTCTCAGGTGGTATCTCATTGCACTGAAGCACAGCTTCGGCAAAACTCTCCATGAGGATTTCTAACAGGCAGATCAATGTATCCCTGGCACAAAAGTTTGACAAAGATAAATGATATGTTTGCAAGCAATAAATGAGCAATTTATCTTTGTAACAAACATCAATAGATTTGTACTTTTTAGAACTTTTCCCCCTCATTAGTAACTTTGCACTTATGTTTAGGGATTTGGCCAATCATAAAATAGGGCTCCTTTACCCATGGATAAACTTGACACATTACTTTGTGGTAAATAGACAAGATGATACCAAACCCTCAAAATTGAGTCCTGTAAATTCAAATTCAACATTCAGATTATAAACCTATATGAGAATTGAGATAGTAGACTAAATATGTTAGCAACCCTTTTATTAATTTGGTCACTGCTACTGTCAGGAAAGCAAATTTATACTGTAGGCCTATTTCAAGGAATTCTGGTAACAGGTTTTTTAGCACACCATCTTACTAACCATTCGGGATAGATGCCTATGTAGCCTACTATTTAACAATAATGTGCTAGGGAGGAAGGTTTTATCTATAGGAAGTGTGCCCGCACATTCTAACTGAACTACTCAGTGAAAATGTAGTATAGGCCTAGTATTGTGAAAACACCCACCGGAAGTCCCATATTAAAATAAAGTAATACATATTTTAAGGCTAAATAATGTGTAAATATAAATATATTAACTTATTAAAGTTCCTTTCCAACCTAGCTTAACCTAACCTTCATTAAGGTATTCACTCGGCTGGCTTTATTTAATCTTTCTGATTTTCCATTCGCTAATAAATTAGAATCTCAATCAATATTTGTAAAATAAATTATTCAACTTTCGTTGTATAAGATGACATATTTCAAAGGATCATGGATTAAACAACATGTTGGTATTGTAAGTTTACATTTGGACTTAGGTTTTATTGAGGTGTCTTAATTTTGTAAAAATAAAATAATTTCAAATAAATATAAGTAGGCCAATAGTATCATTGGCTTTGCCATTTCCTTGTGAGTATAGAGTTGCTATCTTCAATGAAAAACTAATGTATTATTCAATATGTTAATTAGCCTATACATCATTCCTGATATAATTAGTAAATATTGGAAACTTTTTTTCAGGAAAGCATATTTTTATTAATTCATATTAACAAAGGTTTGGGGTGTTCTTCATTCAGACCCCCGGGGCTCTGACAAAGGATGTGGGTGCATTCTCTTCAATCTAAAACTCCAGGGAAGTTGGCCTTGTCATAGATCACTCTCACAGCTTCCAGAACACCTTCTGTGGTGGGAAACTACACATGTCGCATGTTTTGGGCCAACCAAATTGATATTTTCTTGATGACACGCGATACCGTTGACCAGTCAACATGGTAGGCCAACGGGTCTCCGCCAACAACCTACAAATGGGAGAACAAAGTTACTAGCCTATTTTACAAAATTATAGGAATAAATATGTAAGTAGGCCCTACTGTGTTGTTTTTTGAGGTAAGGTTATTTTGGCCTCTAAACCAAAATCCCAATAGCTACTGTATGTCACAAAACAATCCATTAGCTTAAGTGCTTCAATTACATAATAAAAAACAGGAAGAAATATGTTGTCAGTAAATAATACAAGTCCTAATATAAAATAAACTTATATACCAATACTAAATTAATCTTAAATAACACATTACAAAAACAAACATGAAAACTTATTTATGTATTGAATGCAACAATTTAAATTAGTTGTTCCTTCTCAAAAAAATCCCAATTATGAACCATGTTTTTTTGTATGTTTAGTAATAATAAATAATATAACCTTTAAAAAAAGTATATTTACAAGTTGGTATTAATTTACCTGTAAGTCACCCGTGGCATAAAAATGAAGGGTAGTCGACAGTTGCTGTAAATGAAGCAGTGGAAGCCCTTGTTTTGTTTCGAGATTGTCAATTTCCAACATAGGGAAGATATCTTGCCATAACACTTCCTTGGAAAATATAAATCTTTTACGAAATTGTTCGTCAGAATAAGCCTAAAAGCTATCCTGGAAATCCTTAACATGCCTCCATTGAAGTGCTGGAGTATCCCTAAGGGATAGGAGTAACACAGAAGGCTGGTCGGGAACTACCTTTGAGTTTCTCAAGCGCACGTGCACTCGTCCTAGCAAGCAACTCAACCGTCCTCCGCCTTTTCTACCAATTTCTCTTTGTTGTGTTATTTTAGTTTCCTCTTTTTGGAAGTTGTGTTTTGTAAAGTAGTCAGGGTTTTAGGGCCGTGGCTCTCAACCTTTTCATCTATAATATATTAGTTTGCCATTTGTTTATTTTGTTAAGTTCATACCATTATTAAAACACCTAAATTCACTCTTGATGTAATAGGCTTGCAAGTGCCCAGTATTTATAATATTCAGACATTTAATAACAGTTAATAAATCATTTTACATAATTCCCCTGCTTAAGTTTATTAGAAATTATGTTATCAAGATTATTGTTTTCCAATCAATTAGGCCTGTTGTAATATTAATAGCCTTCAGCGTCTACAATGTAGGCCTATTCATCTTTCCTAGGCCTAATTTAATCTGTATATTACTAAATTATTCAGCTCAAATGTTTAATAAACTTATAAGAAAGTGTGAGGCTTCATGTTAATGATAAGTGGCCCAAATCATAATCAAAGTTGTAAGCAACCAATATGTTAAATTCATTTTTAGGCCTTTAATTTTTAAGTCGAGTAGTTTTTCATTCTTGGAAAGTCTTTGTTGGAATTATAGCGTCATTTAGATCTATAACTTTTACCTTTCACTTTAGACCATTGTGCTGTTTTATTTTATTTGTACCCGGAAGCTGTGAGATGCACGTTTGGCTTTTAAGTGGAAAAGAGAGATTGGCATGAACAGCTAACCAACCAGGGTGTAGCTTTGAGTGTTTATTGTTTCATATATGGGGAAAAAGAAGTTGATCGAACACACTTCCTGGTTAGCATGCAAACTAGAAGGACGTGCTGGGAAACACTTCCCTGTTAGCGCTCTACTCTGTAAGACGTGTTGCATAGGTTTGCACAAAATAAGCTATTGGGGCATCATGGAGATATTTGGGATTCCCGATGGGAAGTTAACCCAGATGGCTAATTCGTTTTCAAGGGGAAACTATACAGATGATGTAGTAAAGGCTAGCATATTTTTAATGATTATTTTAGTTTTAAAATGTAATAATGGAAAAGGGCGCTATCAATTTTGTAATTTCAATTAGATACCAAATATAACTTGTGACACAACCTCAACCATTTCAAATCTTGCTATTCCCCTAAGTTTCCCCTTCCTTACCCCCACCAGTAGTCACTACCCCCAACGAGTTCTCCGATGTTATACCAAAACCCATGACTACCGTGGACTACACCAAAAAGAAAGGAGAAGAAAATGGAGTAAACGACTTATTAGAATTTCACATTCCCTCCTGATGAGTTCAAAGAAGATGAAACCTAGGTCAGGAAATTGGGTGGTAACGGTGTTTAAAGAGGAAGCCATTAGGGTCTACTTCTTCCTTCACCTCACTCAGTCCAAACCTACCTTCTTATCTAGACTGGCTGAATTAGAGATAAAATATATTAGTGCAATCACCAATAGAGAATACATATTTTGATGTGTTGAAAAATGATGAACCCCTCCCCCAATAGTGAAAGTGTCTACCCAAAGATACAAAGAAAAAAAAAATCCCTCTAAATTAATATATAGGCCTTTACATATTGAAAACCACAAACATTTACTCTACATAATTAATGAAAATAATTATACAAAAAGAATGTCAAAATAATTAAAGGACATTAAAAAAATGTCCTATACTCAAAATTCTCAGTCAAAAAAATTACACATCAACAACAACAAATTAATAAGTTACAAATAAAAAAATGAAGTTTCACAAGCAAGACAATATATTTTTTTGTTTTCATATTGCGGAATGAAAAGACTGCAGCCATAAAAAAAAGATCTGCTTACGTATAGTTTGTCTAAGTGACAAATTATATTTGGGATGCAATAGAACACCACTTTTTTACTGTGAGAAAAGGCGTCAGTTACTATGAATTAGTTTTATTGTATTATATTCTACCGCTCATCAACAAACACTCTGAAAAAAGGTTTGAGACTACAACTTGAATGGGGTTGGTGGTTTTATTATTGAATTGCAATTCTTTTTTAAATGGAATAAGGATGAAATAAAAGTAGAATATTGTACTAAACCTACAAACATTGTCCGAGGTGTTCATTTTATTTGTAGGCGAATATAAGATGACCCGACCTCCCTAGCCTTATATGCAAGTAATTATGGTAGTTAGAATAATCAACTAATATATTATATTAGTTTAGCTAATGCATTACTAACAAATTAATTACATCCTTATTTCTTGTTTCTCAATCATTTTACTGAGGTAGCATCCTTGGTAAGAAATGTCATGTTTATGTTCAGGAGCTAAAGTTAGAAAACACTTTAGAGGCCACACTTAAAACAAAAACACTCTTTTGTAATTAAAATTGATTGAAGACGCATTACATCAATATTACAGAAATTAGAATATTTGTTTGGTGCTATATTCTTATATTATAAATTCCCCATATATGTGCAACACCTCTTTGAGAACCACTGCATTATATTTTTAAAAATAATGTAAATATTATTAACTATCTATTTGATTTTCTTTAGGCCAACTTAATAACTTTAGGGAAAATTAAATAAAATGTCAGATAGAGCCTTGTTTTATTTTTGTGTACACAGTATTTCAAAGTAAGTGTCCACACATTAGCCTCCCTCCTTCCTAATTGTATAAGTTAACAAACTTACTTTAACTGTTACTTTGAAACTTTGTAGAAGTGTATTCAATTTCATAGTTGACTCACACTTAATTACATCACTTCCATTAATGTTTTCACTCACATTCGAAAATCACTTTTAATGAAAACTTTCTAGAAAGTCAACTATAAACTAACAGTTGAGTAAAACTTATTTTCCTTGATAGTTAAAAGTATTTCCTGAGTAATAGTTCAGTAAATTTATAAACATAGCATATGTCAAAAATCTTGAGCCAGATGTTGAGTGAATATTGCTATGATTTAATTATCAATTTAAAAATGTATTTGTTTTAATTATACTATTATATTCATTATTATATTAAAATACCATTAATAAGTATGTTAATTTATATTTATTTATAGTAGATTCTGAACATCTAGTACAGTTACCAAATTTATCTTTATTTCAATGAGCATTTATGTTGAAATCTCATTATACTTAACTCTCACATAATGTTAAAGTTCTCATGTTTTTAAAAGGCTGCTATTATGACACACAAGTAACATTCACCTAACATAAAAGTTGTTCAGGAGAAAACTATTACGTGGGGTGTAGGTTCTCACATGTGCCTGTCAGCCAATCATGTTAGGAGCAATGTTAACATGTTTATTTTGTACTTCATTTGTTTATGGTATAAATTCTTTGATATAGTTTGTTCAGGTCTTGCAAACAATCAAATTTGCCTTTTCTAACACGTTATGTTTTAGTTCTCTTAAGCATTTTTTTGCAACTACTTGGAGCTTAATCAGCCTTAACAAATTGTATTCCATAAATGTGAACAATTGGTTCACATTCATTGTTTATGCTTTGCTGCTAGTTTTATTTTGTGTTAAGTGAATCCTCATCATGCAATGTTCTTTAAACTACTCATAACTTGCCTCATTTTGCTCATTAGGAAGATTAAATTTAGACCCAACTCTGTTTAAATAGTCTCTTAGATTTGATTGGATATTTTCTGGAGCAAAATGCTTCACCAATCATGCCCACACACCAAGTCTCTTTGAAACTTTAATCTAACTATAAATACTGCGACAAACGTTTGTCACACTCTTTATACAGCACTTTGAATGAATTTTAAGTTTTCAAGTATTTCTACTACAAACCATTTTAAAGTTTACCCAACAAACATCATCATCTACAGTAATGACAGTTTTTCATAATGGTGTAGGTTTTCAAAGAGGAAAAACTTATACTGTAGGGAAACAACATTAATCAATATAAAATAAGATGAATAAATTGTATACATTGTACATATTTTGCTGTGGCAAGAGAACCATCAAGTCATCAAATTTAACATAGCTCTCCTGTACCTACTTGAGAAGTGATTACTGAATGGTTTTGGTTCTTATGAGATAGTGTTATAAGACAAAAAGCAAAGGGAAACATAAATGTAGACGATGTTGGATTGAGTACCTCATATAAATAACATCAAGGAGAACTTCATTAATAAATCTAGGATGTTAAATTTTTAAAAGCCACAAGTATGGAGTTCTAAAAATTCAAATTCCAATGTTCAAAAACTAACATCTTATTTATACATACATTAAATACGTTTCTTTCGATCTCACAGGTTTTCTAAATATTAATAATGAAAGCAAAACAATATTTGTGTTTTATTAAGATACTACTACTACTACTATATGTATTAGCTAGAACAATCAAAGCAGGAAAAAATATGCAAGAACGTGACCAGCAACGAGTCCAAATAAAAGTTTCAAATATGTTTATTTTTCTACAAGATCTATACTTTGGGTGGCCACTCTGTAATATTGTATTGATATACAACCCTCTTCAGATAAAAAGTAAGTTTATCAAATATATATTATTTTGACATGAAGATAAAATATATTAACACCTCAATTTTTTTTACACATCTATAATTGAATATGACCTAAAATAAAATAAAATTTTACACAAGATATCTAATGTTGAGATAGTCTGGAAAGGTATAAGATAACTATTTTGGTTACAATATCTTACACTTTTTAATTTTCGAATACTTGAATGGTATAAGTGTTTATAAATTATTGTTAAGTTAGACTTAATATTTTATTACTAAAAAGTTTACTAACTCTTCACTGTCTGTGATGTCACTACAGTTGTCACCTGGTGAGGCCCGCTCTCCACCCGACCACACAACCCACTAGTGACACCATTTTTCATTGTTATTATTTTATAAGCAATATTTTGTCCCACTTCGGTGGCTGCATGGTCTAAAGCGCTACTCTTGTAATACACTAGACTGCCGATTACAGGGCGATCGAGGTTCAAATCTTGGTCGGGTGTACTGGGGGTGTTTTTTTCCAAAATGGTTTTCCACTTTTCCTCTATGTTAATGCAAGTACACTTCCTCTAAATATACTCTTCTTAATCCCTAGAACCCCTAACATATTTAGTATATAAGTGTATAATCTAAATGGGTAATAAGAAGCAGTGCTAAAAATAGTTTTGAGATGCAAGAAAAG
The DNA here is from genome assembly GCA_902151445.1 of Timema monikensis. Taxonomy (NCBI): domain Eukaryota; kingdom Metazoa; phylum Arthropoda; class Insecta; order Phasmatodea; family Timematidae; genus Timema; species Timema monikensis. The sequence goes on from CABFVZ010001180.1 coordinate 18,429, forward strand.
GTTCACTTTTCTTACACAAAGAGTAAAAAGATAAGGAATAATAGCACAATCTATGTTGAACTAAAATAAAATGACATGGCTCATTTTTGTCCTACTTTTCCTACTTTTTGGCCTCCAGAAGAAAGAAACTGTTTGGTTTGTAGATGTTGAAGTGTGGATTTTCTTTTTTGCTGGTAAGTTAGAAATAAAAATTTCGCATCATAATGTGTCACATGCTATTTGAATACGAATTGTATGCCTGAAAGGTTGTACAGTGTCTTTGAAATTCAATGAGTATAAAATTGTTTTTGGAGGTAGTGTTATAATGAACTATTTCCAACTAGAATAGTCTAAATTAAAAGGCTCGTTAAAGCTATCCTTGTGTTACCCTATGGAAATGCTGATGTTGAGCGAGGTTCTCACAAACGTCAAACTATCTTACTGACAACAAGACCTGTCTCTCTTAGGCATCCATCAGAGGCATACAGTCTACCAAAAATGATCTTAAATATTACAACTATCAGTGCAACACAGTATCATTCATGAAGAATTTTATCAAGAAAGGTCATGGGGCCCATAAGTTGTATTTGGCTGGACTCGAATAAGAGTATTGAGGCTGAATGGAAGAAACAAGAGCAAGAAGATAAAGAGAAAATAAAAAACCAAAGTGAAGCATTTCAAGCAAATAGGAAAGTTTTGGAAAGGAAGTCGCAGGAAGCTAAAGAGGTAATGCAAAAAGAGAGCCTGTTAGAAAAGCAAGAATCAGAAGCTAAAGAAGTTCAATCGTACATGTCATTAGTGGTAGAAGCGAATGACAGGATTAATAATGCAATGAAAACCAATGATCGGAAAGGTTTGCAAATAGCTCAAACTACGCTAGAAGCTCCGGTCAAAAAATTGGAAGAAAGTGACTGCGCTTTTGAGAAAATAAGAAACAAACAAAAGCGAATTCAAAAGATGAAGACAACAATGTTGGACTACTTTTCTGCAAGTCAACATAAATCAAAGAAACCTAAAAACAACTGAAATAATGATTTAAAGAATTATTTTTTTGCATATAAGCCTAACGGGTAAAAAATATATATATTTTTATTATGATGTTTCACTGATTATTTTTTGAATAAATTTAATTTTAAGGTGGAAGACATTCTATTTTAACCTACATCATCTTTTGATGATAATGAACATCATTATTGTAATAATTATCATTATTATTACTATTTTGTTTCACTGCCATTATTTACAAATTTGGATTTGTAATTAAATGATTAATAAATACTGAATTAAAGAGAAAATAAATTAAAGGGGGGGGAGGATAGTTGAGCATTCCTCCTTTNTGATGATAGCTAAGCACTCCTATTTTTTTTCTTCTTTTATAAAATACATTTTCCTATTTTTGCTACAGGCCCAATAACATACAAACATTGTTCTTGACTTTATTTTATTTTGGCACTATGAGGTGAATATAATGTTTTTAAAATGTCCTACTTTTTCATCGAAATGTCCTACTTTTCCTACTTTTTGACACCCAAATTATACTATGATGAAATTAAGGAAATTGATAAGTCTAGGCCAGAGTTGATAAAAACGTGTGTTCAATTTATGGCATGTGAGAAGATCTTTCAACAAAACTTTCTTGAAAACTAATTAGTGGTCCTTTATTATTGACACAACATCATTAATTTGGTCCCTTATGAATTACTTGAAGTACTTATTATAAATGATTTACAAATTTTTAAAATATTCTTATACTTTAAAAAGAATTTAAAATAGCATAATATATAATTGTAACAAATTAATTAAATTATATTATGTAAAACCTTTAATATAAAAAATAATATAATAAGTAAAGATGATGAAATAATTCATTAGTCCATTTTTATATTCATAATTAATATGGTGCCACAAAATTATTTATCAAAACATTATCAACACTGTATATTGGAAGGGCATTCTCAAAAAGGTTCTCAACCCTTGTTTAGTTTCCTAGGGTTGTTTAGAAATAGGAGCTGGCTAGACAAGGCTGAGAAGAAACAACCTATCCTAAGAAATGGAATGGCATAATGCTGGGAAAAACCCGGTCCCAGATACTACCCTTAGGCCTATAAATACATAAACACTTTTTCTCTTCAGGTCTTCGTGAAATGGCTCTGCTTGCACAAATCTTCCGAACATTCTCTGAAAGGCGTGTTCAAGTCGGGTTTAAAACTCTGCCAGATGATTTACCATTGCTATGCCGAAACAAACATTCTGCACACAATGATGATTATATTGTGGCTACATTGGATCATGTCACTATTTCTTTCCTGAAACAGGTATGAAAACACAATCATTAACATATGTATCAAGTAACTACAACATATGTACTAACCACTTTATTTTATTGCCTTAATGCATGTTTGAATGATTCCAGAACGGAAGCACAGAAATAAATTAAATCATATAATGATACCATAAATCACACCATGATTTTAACTATACTTAAAATGACGGAGTTTTCACATTTAACTAAATATATATATAAAATACTACACACAAATTAGATAAAAAAAACTACACATTTTTCTATACAGGGTACTAGATGAGAACCTCCCATGTACCACTGCCAATCATTGCTTATCTGAGCAGGGCTTTGAGATATTTTTGGAGCCCTACTGGGTCAGTTGCATATTACAAGCGGCTTGATAAGAGTATTGGGAAATCCGGTATTGGGTTATAAAATATTTTAAACACCTTTATAGTGTGCTGACTTTCATCATAACCTAGTTAGTCCATTTCATCATCAAGAAAGTTTTTCGAGCTTCTAAGTTTGCTAAACGTTTCAAGAACCTTACCTACAGCTGTATTGAAGACTTTCCAGAAATAGGTTTTTGCTTTCTTTGCCAATGATCCTGTGGTGTCACAGCCAGACAATGCATGTAGCCCAAGTAAGGCTGACATTTTTTGAAGGCTCAGGGATCCAGTTACTTTGTTGAGGTTGATCATTCTTCATTTTTGCCCCACTCCGGTAAGATAGTGTCCTGTGGAAAGTATTTGGACCACCACAAAGAAAGACTGAATACATCTGTATCTGTTGAGTGAATATGCAGTTGGATGGTGAGAGGAGAACAGGGAATGCAAAATTATTTTTGTGTCTGCTTCTTCATGATCTCTTTTAAATTCACCTATTATATTACCATCTGAATACATGACCATTTTGCTCCAAGACTAAATGTATAGTGTATTGCTTTCTCAGATAGGTATGCTGTTAAGTCATCTTTTATTCTAACATGCAATAGCAGCATCTTCAATGATATCTTACCATTGTAAGTTCTATCAGTGATATTGAACTGGATTGCTTGTGCTTTGCCAGCTATTTTCTCACACATGACAGATTTAAGTGAGTCTTCTTTGTAAGTGTCAAAGACCAAGTGAATTTCATCATACTTCGATAGTGGATAGTCCAGCTTCTTGTTAAATTCAACGGCCAGGTCACTACATGTTTTAACATATGCTGGCTTTTTCATGGTCTGGACTTCTGCCATACCATCAAGAACTGCTAGAGTAAGTCTTTTAGATGTGTTTACTACTGATGAATGACTTAGTCATATATAGTTTCTTCGTGGGTGGTTGTAAGGTATCAGTTATGTCTTCTTCAGATTTACAAGTTGCAGTGGCTTGATCTTCGAGTAGTTTCATCCATTTGCTTTTGTTTTTACATAATAGTTGCGTTCCATCTAAAGTGAACATTGAACAAGGAACTATATACAATTCATAAGTGTCCAGAGACTCCTTAAGATTGATATCTGGTCGACTTCTTGGAGCAACTAGCAAACAGATGAACAAAAATTGATCCACTTTTAGTTGAATTATGGTTTCAGCTACTTTGGTTGGAACTCTTGAAAGCTGTTTTACAAAAATTGATCCACTTTTAGTTGAATTATGGTTTCAGCTACTTTGGTTGGAACTCTTGAAAGCTGTTTTACACCAATTTAATTTAATTTGTGCTATTTTTACCCAGAATTTTGTTTTTTCCGACTCATTTCACTCACTTTGAAGGTGCTATACAATTCCATCCCAAATATTGACATTCTTGATGCATTCTTCTGAATTTCTTCCCTGTTTACTGATTTTGAACTGAGATTGATTAGGCACAGGCCAACTTATGACATAAGATCCGTTGAATTTATTATGGTTTTGTAGACTACCTGCATTTCACTAACGTGCCATTTTGACTTCAATGTTGTAAGTTGATGATGATTAAAACAAACATATTCTATCATTCCTACCAGTTTCCTTGCTTCTGTGGTTGGCCGGGACAGTTCAGGCAAGGTGAAAAATAATCTTGCCAATGCCTCTTTATTGGGGGTCAATATTTACCTGACCACTTAATACTTTCATTGCTCTATTTTCCTGCTCCAAAGACTCATCAGTACCCAACGCACAAAATGGTAGCATACTCTTGTTGACAATCAAGTTCCCTTTCATGAATTATGGCCACAAATCAGGATCTGTGTTTTTTTAGCAGTTTTAATTCAGCTACATGCCATGTGATCACACTTGCATAGTTTCTTAAATAAAGAGCAAAAGAGTATTTTACCAAATCTTCCAATGCAGCTAAATGTAGCTCCCAGTTACCAATTCTCACAGATCTTATGTAAAGCAGCATAGTCTCAACCATGTAGCTTTTATAGTTGGAGTTTTATTAGAGTTAAGATTAAATAGAAACAGTGCACCAACCTACTCCCGTCACAGGGTTAGTTGCCTATACCAACGAGATGGACATTAAAAAGGTAAAATTAAGGCTAATATGACAAACATTGATTAAGTATAAAGTTTACAAAAACAAATAAAAAAATTTCAAAGTACTAATTTTAACAGCCATGTCAATGTCATGTGTCAATATTGGGTTACAATAGAAAAATATGTAAGCTATTTTAGCTCTTTCAGTCTTTCATTTGTAATTGCGAGTGATGCCGTTAAGGGCCTGGTCATTGGGTGTTGGAAGTGAAGAGTCGTATCAGTGCCAGCCCCTAATTTACAGTATGAGAAGAAACCAATGAGTTATACTTTGTCTTTTGCGGCTCAGTCAGCCCACAGTGTTTCCAGAACTGTCAGCACTTTAGAGCCCACCCCCGTTCCCTTCATCCTACCAAAGAGTGAGACCGAGTTAGCAAGCAAACAAAACAAAACTATAATTCTCTGAAACCTTTATCACAGGTAGCAATCACCTCTGTATTTAAGGGGGGTAGAGTCTAAACTTGTACATAGCCTTGACGAGGGCTATTAGGGAGAGTACCTAAAGGTGCATATACATCTGACGAACCTACCCTGTATTCTACCTTGTAATAAATGCTCGTCAGTTGGGACGTGGAACAAGCCAATGCGTATACATCTGACAAACCTATCCTGTGTTCTACCTTCTACGGGGACCCAACTTGTTTCACGAACATTCAGCAGTGATACACAGTTTAGTGGCATATTTGTGAGGGTGCTAGTCGGACAGGTCTTCCCACGAGGAAGCGTTAGCGATGATTATGGCCAGTGGCGCCATATTAACTATAGCAAATTTAAGTAAAAACAAAAAAGACGATGGTGATGCACTGAGCTATTTAAAAAAACGGGTTGATTCGGAACTATTGTTAGATATGAAGTCCCAGGATATTAGTGGGCAGTATAAAAACTTTGTCATAATGTCTCTTACAGATTTTGAAACCTTGTTGAACAAAATAAGACCAAAAATCTCTAAAAAGGGAACACATTTTTAATGCTCCTGTGGGCAGTAATTTGCTCAGTGCTTGTACAGTATTTAGTATATACAGTAATATGTTTAGAGAAAAAGTAATATTGTATTTTAGTAATAAATAATCAAGACTTCATGTTATTTACAAATGAAAACTTACCTTTTTCCTGTGCTTTTTGAATTCTTCTCTTTGATTTTCTCCTTTCTGCAGTATGCCAATAAACTTAATACCCTTTTCTTGCACGCTTCTTCTGATAGACATATTAAAGAAGCAATTTCCTTTCACCCATATTCTGTCATGTTTTTTTAAAATAATTATTATTGTCTTTCTGATCCCACAGAACAGTATTAATTTTATAAATCTCGAGCAACTGCAACAAAGTTTCCTCTGTCCAGTTTGCCATGTTCGTAGCAGGTTTGTGGGTACATATCACTTAGCCGAACTCACAAAAAGACATCCCAGGTAGAAATGATAATCCCTTTGAGTTCGTTCCAAAAACCGACTCTCAGTTGAAAAGACGCGGTGCTAAGAATAAATATATAATGAAGTGATAGCCTAAAGTCTCCTCGAAACTATACCATACCAGAATTGTGAATATGTATTAAATTACAAAATTGATAATTAAATCAATAATAAATATTAATTGATAAGATTTTAAATTTTATCTACTATTTAATAGTAGATACAATTTAGTATATATACATTTTTACATTAAAACATTATATAGTAGGCTAATGCTGATTTATTCTAAAACAAAATTTGATTGGATTTTAATTTTACCATTACTAAAATATTACTTATGACACATAATGAAATATAATATGACATTAGTATTATTACTTACTATTAATAATAATAATAATAATAATAATAATAATAATAATAATAATACTGCGTCTTATTACCCATTAAGGTTATACACATTCTTATGTGGTAAGTTGATTGTGAGATGAAATGGAGGACCTACAGTTTAAAGTGGGATCCGAACCACGGTGGAGGCCTAGCATTATACACATTCACAAGTTGTGATTAATACACGTCTTGTCAGAGGTGAAGGAAGGGTTTGGCAATCATATAAATCTGTGTCGGGACCGAGGATTTAACCTCGGACTTCAGCACAGAAGCCCGACACCTTACCTCTAGACTGCCAGGTCACCAAGTACCTATATTATTATTTACTGAATAATTAGGGTCTACTTGTATCAAGTGTTGGTATTTAATGTATTTATCTACACCAGTACGCTTAGATGTTTATTTGGGTTATAGAATTGACAAGGAGATCCCGGAAAGTTTAAAAGGTACAGAAGTAAACGAGTAGAGCTGAATGACCAGGGTTCAAATTCCTGTTCTTTCGTAATTTTTCTATCCCTACACAATCACTCCATCAGAATGTCATCTGAAAATACATATTGATTTAATTTAAAATGGGTGAAAATATGCCATAGTGGGATTTATCATATGCATCATTGAGTACGCAGACTGAATGTTAAGTTACTCTAGTCTGATTTGCTGTTTGCGGCAAAGTCTGCATTCAAATTCCAGGAGGATTAAATGGGTGTCTTTTCCTGAATGTATCTGAAATCCAGTCTCTTGTGAAAGAGACTCCTAATCTTTCATGCATCAAAAAATTGAAGGTTATGTTTTGTTAGGTCGGGTAATATTGACATAGACAGGATTAAAAACTAACACGAAAAAGAATGCTAAAAGAATTGAAAATATTTCACAATCATTATTTAAAGTAGGGTTGTCTGTGAATGAGAACAAAAACTACTCTTATTTCATACGAAATACTTTATTAATACATTTTTCAGTTCGGTATTCTTTTTATCACCGAATCTTACTATCCGTTCGGGTTACTAACCTTTTTGCTATTATTATTATTATTATTATTATTATTATTATTATTATACACTTTAAGTACTAATTACGCTAATGGATTGGGGATTGGGAAGGTTGAATTAGAGGAAGTGAACATGCATTTGCGTGGAAGGAGAGTGGAAAACCATTTAAGAAACCCCCCCCCCAGTTCACCTGACCGAGATTCGAACCTCGATCTCCCCATCCTCGGCGGTCGAGCTCAACACGACTAGTGCGTTAGCTAATTACGCCACCGAGGCGGGTCTTTTTGCTATTGATTAGCAAAATAAACAATACCATTTTAATCCTGATCATATAATTTTTTTAATATAACTAAGTAATGTTTATTACTTTCTAATACTAATCTATGGCATTAGGAACTTGAGAGTTCATTGCCACACTTACTAAAGTATGTCACCTAGTCTTATCTTGAGCTCATCCTATCCAGTCCACCTCATTACTCATGAAGATGACATATAAAGATGTACACTTGTTTTGGGGTAGAAATTATGCTAATAGTTTAATGATGACTTTTTTTTTCTAAGTATTAATATTTTTAAAGATGGCTTTAGTAATTTGGTTCAAATTGGGTAGTTGTTAATCTTTTTCAGGGTTCCTATGGTCTGGAAAATCAGGGAAAGTCGGGAGAAAAAATAACAGTTAGGGAAGCTTTAAGAAAAAGTCAGGGAAATGACCATTCATGCCACACTTCTGTTTCATTGGAAATGGTAAAGCCGCAGAAGGAAGGTGTTGCCAAAAGTGAAATTAGTGTAGTGCCTCGAAGAAACCATACCACTTTTGTTATAAATGATGATATAACTAAGGTGGAAGTCATTTGGGCTATGCAAGTTGTTGACAATAAAATGTATTTCAATTCGTGCAATAATTTAAGTACATTTTTTCTGTTGATGTTTCCTGAGTGTTCCATTGCCAATGCCTTTACCCTTGGTGGAGACAAGGCTGCATACTTCATTGTGCATGGCTTGGCTCCATTCTTTCATAACAATTTACTGGACCGCCTAAAATCATGTAACAACTTTGTAATTTGTTTTGATGAAGCGTTGAATAAAGTTATTTAAAGAGGACAAATGGACATTGTAATAAGATTCTGAGACAAGGAAAATCATAAAGTAGTCAGTCGTTGCATAGACAGTGGGTTTTTTTCTCGATAAAAGCACTGCTGAAGAGTTACTGAAGCATTTCTTGGATGGTATTTCTCCTCTTCCACTCTCTAAGTTGATACAAGTGTCAATGGATTGCCCAAATGTCAATTTAAAGTTTATAACACTTCTTCAGGAACACATCAAATCTGTCACAGACAATGAAGTATGCAGTTTGCTAAATCTGGGAACATGTGGGCTTCATGTTGTTCATGGTTCCTTGAGAACAGGAGTGGAGTCTGTTGATTGGGATATAAGTAGCTTATTGCGTCACATGTACTACCTGTTCACTGACTCTCCAGCTCGTCGAGCATTGTTTACCCAGTTGACAGGATGTGCAACTTTTCCTTTGAAGTTCTGTGGTGTGCGGTGGTTAGAGAATGCAAAGAGCTTTCAAAGGGCATTACAAATTTGGGACCATGTTGTTAAGTTTCTCAAAGAAGAAAGGCTTCCTAAAACAAAACTTGCAGGGATACTGAAAAGAGCAGCCTGTGATCCATTCCTGAAGTGTAAACTAGCTTTCATTTTCTGCAAAACAATTACAGATGGATTTCAGCCTTTCCTTTTTGATAGGGTTTTATATATTTTGCTTTTTTTACATAACTTTCCCTGAACTGATTGGCAAGACGTCTGCTTTCTTATTCTTCCATGAGAGGTGAGGCAAGGTTGGCTATAGGGGAGGAGGAGGCCGAAATAAATGTGATTAGATTAATATTTCCACATGATTAGTACCATAAAATTATAGGGGAAATCTTGTGAGCATTTGGTCAGGGAACTTTGGAAAATATTTAGGGAGAATTTTTTTACAAATACTGTAAGAACCTGGTGTTTATTTAATATATATCAAATAAATATATATATATTTAATATATATCAAATATATATATATATATATATTTAATATATATCAAATATATATATATATATATATTTAATATATATATATATATATCTTTATTTATCTAAAATAAATTAATTTAAGGGTTGTTTAGCTATGATGAATGATATAAAAAAAATTATCTTGAAGATTGAATTCAAATTATTAGTTTTTCATTATAACATGATAAATAATTCCATGGTAGTTTACAAATAATTTATTTTTGTGAGTTTAAATTTTGTTAAATAGCCATATTTGAACTATTTGGTTTAAAATTTATTAGTAAAGAGTGTTTATCGTAAGATTACTCAAAACCTATTTTTGAAAATTATCTTTGAAGCTACAATACTTACACAATATGAGAAAGTTTGTGCGATTGTGTCGTACCATTTATTTACGCTACTATCTCATGTATTTAATTTCATTGAATCGTTATGTTTATTTTATTATATTTGGTTACCTGTAGCTAAAAACGATAATGGAAGTTACTATTGGTGAAATGTTCAAGTGACACATTTAATTTCATGTCACCCACTTCGGTGGCAGCATGGTCTAACACTCCCAGTAGATGACTGACGATGACAGGGAGATCGAGGTTAGTATCTCGGTTGAGTGTACTGAAGGATTTCCCAAAACGGTTTCCCACTCTCCCTCCTCACAAATGTGGGTACACTTCATATAAATATAACCTTCCTAAACCCGTTAGTGTAATTAGTACTTAAGCGTATAACCCGAATGGGTAGTAAAACACAGTGCTAAAAGAAATAATTTCATATTGAATAATTAATGTTTTTTTACACAATATGTAGTGTTATTGTCTTCACACTATTTTACAAAAATCTTTTTTTTTTCTTTAAAATCATATTTGTGTCCATGTAATGATTATCCTAAATATCTTTTCATATTAGTAAGTAAATTTTCTCGGGGCTGATTGTATAATGTATATGTTTTTATTCTGGGTGCTGCTTATAACATTATACAATGTAAAATATTTTTCTCTAAAGATAGGGGGTCTATGTATACTTTATGATCATCTCTAAAACTGTCTTCTTACCTCAAGCTTGTATTTGTTTAACTAGTCTAAAATTCGCATATGTAAATTGATGAAGTTTTATTAGTTCTACTTTGTAAAACCATTTGTATATTTTTATACTAATATACCTCAAAAGTTTTACAAATCCAATGGAAAAAGATATATATGCAAGATCCACTTTTTTTTTTTCAGTTCGGGACCACATAGAACGTTAGATCCATCATAATCTTGAGGCCAAACATTTCCATGATTACCATAATTTCTTTAGCCTATGAGAAAGTAAAAAGGCTAACAATTTTAATCAATATTATTCTAAAATATGTTAATTTGAGTAAAATTAGATGGTTTAAAAACAAAAATAGGTTTGTATTCAATTATATAGATTTACTATATTTTTAGGTTTGTATTATACGCTAATATGTTTTTGTATTCAATAATATGAGCTATTTATTCAATGTGAACAGTTAGTAAAGACAAGGTGCTTATAAAATAAAAAACATTTTCAATTGATGAGTTTAAAAAAATAATACTCAATTATGTGCCCACCACGTGAATACATTTTAAAAATGGGTTTGAATCAATAAGTACTTTCCTGCTCCTGCTGTCAACTTTAGGCCTCAACCTAAACCACAATACCTACTACCTTTCAAAAGGGGGGAGGGGGTTGAACTAAGCAAAGAGAGAGGAAAGGAACAATAAGTGCACTGGTCTCACAACCCATACACACACACACACACACACACATCTCAGCCCGTGAACGTTTAAAAATTACAAGATGTTTGTGGATTTCTGTTTGACTATTCTAGCGCCTTAAATATCGATGCCTGCCACTCTCGGGCAAATACATTGATTCCTATTTCTAATTTATAATAGTGGGAACTTAATTTTAAAGCTTCACAATATTGGGTTTGTCTCGTCACATCTAAAACAATCGTGGCAACGCTGTAAATGGAAGACACTAGTAAATTGCTTGCTAAACGGTACACGTAGTTCCCGGTACTCTTACAAATAGTGTTACACTATGGTTACCAAACTCTTTCAAATTTTAATTTTATTAATAACCTTTTAAAGCTTAGTATCAAACTAATAAATTATAAATAAGTCTCTAAAACAAGGAGAAAAATATTTTCTAGCTTTGTGATTTCTTCTTTTTCCAAAATTAATATTAACATTCATATTAATCTGGTTAACGTAATGATTCATTTAAAAAACACATAAAAAATAATAGAACACTAAATAAAAATTCTAATCTAGCAAAATTAAAGTAAAAATAGTTTTGCCTTATTTGTAAAATTCAATTTTGAATATTTAACTTAATGAAGTCATTATAAGCAAAATAATGCAAGGCTGAAAATGTTATAGTTTTCACTGTATAATTTAATTAGTATGATTAGTAAAAGTTTTAGAGTCTTCTTTCTAAATAATATAAATTCCTTTTCATCGTTGAAAACCGATTTTAAATCCATAGAACGGTTCTGTAACAATCTTTTATTTTGTAATACTGTGTTTTTATGGGTGAGCGAGTGTTGACCGGCCCCTTAACGAATTATAAATAAGTTAATAAATAAAATGGCAGAAATCTGTTAAAAATGGTACAGGGCATTGTGGCGCATATAGCCAACTTACCCCATCTTCAGTGCACCTACTAGCCTCAACACTCCTATTTTATCACAATAAGGCTGATATAGCTTTCAAAATTTAAACATTCAAAATGAAACAGATAAGGAATGTTACAGTAAGACATGCAACATGAAAAAAACTATTGGTTGAATCATAATCATTAGGAAGAAGTGATAAATTGGGACATAATACATTTCTTCAAAATAAAATTGACAATATCTCCACAACCGTTAAGAGATATATAAAAATATTTCATGAGCAGTTTTGTTCAAATTTTTATAATAAATAAAAAGGTTAGTTTTTGCATATGATCAATCTGAGACGTAATATATTCAATTTCATATATTTATGTCACTGAGTGTGGACATCTTGGCTTAATGATGTCATAAACACTATACTGGACATTTTTAAGGAAAACACCCGGTACCACGCCAGTGTATACCATATAAGCAAGGGATCCCACATGGTCGAACCTTCCCTTCACAAAAATCCCACAGAATTGGTTGATATACACTAAGCTCCTCTTCTAGATCTAGGGAAAGGAGAGATAGCAATTTAAATTTGAAAAAAAATAATATTGTTACAAACACACTATTGGTTTGAGACTTTTTAATTCTTATTTTACATGTCATCATTAATTAATCACGTTACATCAACAAGCCTAATAGCTTAAAATGAATAGCAATCAATAATATTATTTCCATTTTGTTGAACAGGTATCAAATGACAGAAACACCATTTTTTCAGACTGTAGATGGTTCATTCTTGCTGCACCCCAATCAAACATCACATCATTACTTTCTGGAATTACTATAAATTTTGATAGTCAGGTAAGCTTAAAAATCTAGATAGTTTAGACACACATAATTGGCGGCAATACTTATAATAACTTACTAACATTTGATTTTCTGTTTTTACTTTACATATTTGTTTGTATCAGCTAGAAAATATTCTGATGTTAGCCTTATCAGTTTAGAGACAGATGTGTTCACTGGTGCAGTTCATATTCCATTTTATGCTTGGAACTCTTTTGGCGAAGATTTATTTAATTTAAATTAGTTATTTAAAATGACACCTGGACACAGGAATCAAACCTGGGTTGTTTGGCTTAGTGCGCCTATGTTCTTACCACTGAGCAATCCAGGATTTGTCCACCCTGTGCTCAGGATCATTCTTCACTTATAGTCTAAGGCTGTGTCATTTATAAATAATTTAAATTAATTGAATTGTGGTCCCCTCTGTACGGACAGTACTGTAATCACAATGATTTGCAACTTGTGTGTTGATATTCATCAGAAAATGTATTTGTCAAAAAGGACTATAACTTTGTTTCATTGACTATCTCAGGAATATATTTATATGGGCAGCCACCTTTATATACATAGATATTGGCTCAAATGTATTTTAAAAACTTAGAAATGTCTAAGCGTACAAGCATTTATTTCAGTTGTTGGCAACACTGAGCATAATTTGACAGCTCAGTGGCATAACAAACTGGTTACTAAGATATATAAAAACTTGAGTTTGTGTTTCTTTCTATTTTGCAGGGATATACAAGTAAAAACTACTTTTTAATAGGTCTACTATAATTTTATTAACCCGTAATATATGGTTGTGTTCATCATGGCTCATCTTCAGGCCCCCGGCTAGTATTTCATAAGTTCCCCATCCATATCGGTCCAAAGTATCTTTGATTATAGAATTAAAACATAATTTTTTATTGATGTTTACAAAATAGAAGATACACACCTGCCAAACTACAATAAGGATTCTTGACAGGGGAATAAAACTTAATTTATTATAATTACATACATATATTTTTAAAAAGGGTGCCAATACAAACAAAATAATTTTAGTGTTTATCATCCACATAATTAAGAATAAATAGAATCAGCTGCGCGAATTGTATTGAATAGTACGGTGGGTGCACTGCGCGAATTGTATTCAATGGTATGGTGGGTGCACTGCACGAATTGTATTGAACTGTACGGTGGGTGCTCTGCGCGAATTGTATTGAATGTTACGGTGGGTGCACTGCGCGAATTGTATTGAATGGTATGGTGGGTGCACTGCATGAATTGTATTGAATGGTACGGTGGGTGCACTGCGAGAATTGTATTGAATCGTATGGTGGGTGCACTTCACGAATTGTACGGTGGGTGCACTGCACGAATTGTATTGAATGGTATGGTGGGTCCATTGCACGAATTGTATTGAATGGTATGGTGGGTTAACTGCGCGAATTGCATTGAATGGTACGGTGGGTGCACTGCGCGAATTGTATTGAATGGTACGGTGGGTTCACTGCGCGAATTGTATCAAATGGTACGGTGAGTGCAATGCGCGAATTTTATTGAATGATACGGTGGGTGCACTGCACAGATTTTCTTTCTCTTTTGGCTTAAAATAAAGATATTTACTAAAAAACTGTTGATTTGGAAAATAATATACATTTTAGCATAAGCGCTCCACCAAAGAATACAAATGAAATAATATACACTGTTAAACCACATACTAAGAGCATACTAATCAATTTGAATTTCACAGTGATCCATAAAAAATATATATGCTTGTAGTTCAGAAACTATAGGTTTCAAATAAAAGTTTTTTCCTTTTAATAGCACTACAAATTTTCATGATAAGTTAGTATGAATCAGAAATATTGTTGGAGATACAATCAAAATTGAAAGTTTTGTCTTATGTAAGGTATTCTTAGTAATTTTCTTGGGAAAATGAGAATAGTCATTTAGTTCGTAATCTTAAACAATGCCTGGATACAAAATTTAGTCAAAATCTTAAAAACGAGCAAATTTTGAGAATTGTTTTTGTTCCCCTCTGTCTATCTAATTCCAAAAACATGTCAGGGAAACCATCTGAAAACCTTAGATACAAAGTTTTAGCCTTATCTTCAAAATATTTTTGGCACTAGGTCAAGATACAGGAAGACAGACGGAATCATGAAAATAACTTTTTCTGTTTTAGGCGATCATAAAATGTCAACATTTATCAAAATCCTGAGCTCAGATTTTATTGACGAGAACAATACTTCTTTCTTTGAGAGCTCGATCAAAAGTAAAAAGAAACAAATGCTTGGAATTAACTATATTTGAATTCACTTTCATTCAAACCAATTATTATAGGAGTTAGAGCCTTATATTAACATACCATCATTCTGTAATGACTCGCTTTGTTTGCCGCATGGCCTAACGAGCTACTCTCGCAGTAGACTAAATTGCCAATGATGGGAGATAAAGAGTGGAATCAGGATAGTTTCTCCAAAGTGGTTTTTCACTCACCCTCACAAAAATGCAGGTATACCTCCTATAAATATAACCTTCCTCATCCTTAAAACCACTACCGTAATTAGAACATGAGCATATAACCTGAACCGGTAGTATTGTAAGATTTGGTGCTTAAAAATAAAAACTCTTATGAGAGGTGTTTTAAATGTTAATACTTCCAGGCTAGTACAAACAAATATTTGCGTAAATCATTAAAGGATTTTTTATTTCTAAATTGGCTTGCTCTGTATGAAGTCTATCCTTTTCCTTACCCACTCCATCAAATATACTAGCCACATTTTCAATTTGAATACCGATTTATTAAACTTTGATTCAAGCAAATCATGAACTCTTTTATCACTAGAATTATCTACTACCACCAAGTGCGGCAACCTTTCGTAAACTTTATCATGACACACATACTGAATGCAAAGAGCTAACTGAGCCACATCTTTTATCCTATCTATCAAGCTATAATTTACAAATTTCCATAATTTTCTCAAAATGGGATTAACCAAAAGATCAAATCACATTTATGATTTGACTAATTAAATTTTTAGATTAAAACTCAACCAGTGAACATGTTTATATTTTACCCTTTGTCTTTCCTTTCTGCCAGAAATGCATCGCTTTACATGTGTCTGCTGAATGATTTCATAATTGGCTACTATTAAGACTGGTTCAATAAGTTTCCATAACTACCGGTAGGTGCCCTTCCTGTCTCAAATCAATGTCAGGTAGACTTATTTCAGATTAAACGGTTTCCTTAACTATGGGTGGAATTTCTTCGGCAGTGTACACATGCATTGCAACCCATTGACCCTTTCTCGTACTCATATCACAATACATAGCACAATGTTTCCTCTAAAGAAGAGGAGGGGGGGACAACATTTCATCTCTTCAAGCTTGAGGGAGTTTATACTGGTGCTAGATATTGTACTAGGTTCCTGTGAATAAAATCACATCCCAAACAGAAACAATAAAATAATGTTTTAATGTATCTACTGCCAGCCCCTTTCGGGGACCTGCTGGCCCTTTCTGATCAGCAATTGCCGACGCTGGTTGGGAGCTTTCTTGATTGCATTAAAATTAATTACTGTTACATTATCATAATAGAATGTTCATCTAGTAGACAATACTGACTTATGAGGTACCAAACAGTCGCAGCCTTATACAAGATGTAGGATGTAAACAGCAACATTGTGAAACAATAAAATGGTACCTTTGCAAAATTTATCGGCGGGAAAAGAATCAATTTATCATTGGCTAACAGTTATAAAGTAAGATGTGCGGCTGCAGTGGTTCACCACAACACGGGAAATGGCCATTACGTACTTCACAAATCTATCAACGGTAGAAGCCCCGGAAGATTTAGTAATGGAGAGAAAGATGAAAGTTCTCTGAGAAAAAATCGTTGTAGAAAAAAGCCAAAGCTAACAAGAGTCCTTTTTTTTCTTTTTTTTTTCGTGAAAAAGGTAACCAGGCCCAAGCCTATGGTGCCAATAAACAGCGACCAGACATGAGTGGAGATGAATATGAAAGAGAGAAAGACCAATTTTTAATGTCTTTAAAATGAAAAGAAGAAGAAATACAAGCTTTTGAACATCTTACTGTACATTTTCGCAGAGAGAAAGGGACGACTGGCTTGAACAAAGAAGAAAATTATTGACAACACGGAACTTTGGTAGAGTATGCAAATGTAGAACAGATTATTGGATGTGAAAAATTAGTTAAACAAATGCTGTACAGCGCTCAAGTACAAACTCAATGATGTATGGCCAAATAAAGGAAGGAGATTCAATTAATGACCTTGGGGAAAAAAAGCTTTACAGTAGTAAAGTAGTAGTAGCTTTTTTTAGACAGAGACAAACCATACCTAGGAGCTTCACCAGATGGTTTTATCGGTGGGGGTAGAATAGTCCATACTCTGCAGCTGATATGACTCCAAAAATTACCCATTCTTACCTTATTGACCAAAAAATCAAGTCCGTCTGATCGTGTTGAAATTCGATTTTTGGAAATTTCTAACACTATTCAACACAACTCTGTCATTTAAAAAAAAAAATTTGGTTGGCTGACCCTAAATCAAAACATAAATGGTATTAAAAATTTCGGAAATAGTTATTTCTCATTTTATTTTCAAAAAATGTTATATCTGGGGTTCTCTAGGTCGGTAAACAAGATTCCGCCAGTGTTGGCTTTTCGAAATTTGAATCAACTGAGTCTCAATTGGTATCTAAATGAAAGATATGGGAGAGGAGGTTTATAACCTTTGTGGGAGCGGTAGAGAACTAAATTTTCCGGGAATGTAAAGGGAACACTCCAAATAACAAAATTAGTGTTAAATATTTTATCTTTATAAGTGAGAGGGTAAGTTTAGGGGGTGTCCAAATTGCCAAAACTAAAATAATTAACTACTTAACAGTGTGGTAAAAGATTTAAACTTTCTGGAAAGGTATAAGGATCACCCCAAACTATAACTAAGGTCTGAACATTCTTATATTACAAAAATAAAAGAACCCTTCAATGGAAAGAGGTTTTTCTAAAAACTTTTTGGTAGGTACAGTAGAAAATATTTTATTAATTATCAAGTTGAAACCAGACGAGAATGAACATTTAAAATTCAAAATTGCGATACAAAAAATGGTCAGGGCTGGAAATTTCCCAAACTAAAATTATCAACCATTTATTGGTGAGATAAAATATTGAAATTTGGCAATATTGTGAAGAAACCACACCAAAAACCCACAATTTTTAAAATTTTTAATAACAAAATGGGAGGGTTGTTGTGGAGGTAGTTAAATAAGGAATGAAAAGAAATTTTCAAAATTATAGAAATATACACCTGTTATATTATTATTGGTGACCTGGTGGTCTAGGGGTAAGGTGTCAGACTTCTATGCTGGCGGCCGGGGTTCAATCCTCCGTCCCGGCAAAGATTTATCTGATTACCAAACCCTTCTTTCACCTCTGACAAGACATCTTGTGAATGTGAGGAATGCCAGGTCTCCACTGTGGTTCGGATTCCACGTTAAACTGTAGGTCCTTCATTTCATCTCACAATCACCCTACCATTACACATTAGCGTAAGTGCGTAATACCCGAACGGGTAGTAAGACGCGGTGCTAATAATAATATATTATTATTATTATTATTATTATTATTATTATTATTATTATTATTATTACCACCGCGTCTTACTACCCGTTCGGGTTATATTCACTTACGCTAATGTGTAATGGTAGGGTGCTTGTGCGATGAAATGGGAGACCAACAGTTTAAAGTGGAATCCGAAACTNAGGACCTACAGTTTAACGTGGAATCCGAACCACGGTGGAGGCCTGGCATTCCTCACATTCACAAGATGTCTTGTCAGAGGTGAATATACACCTGTGTTATATGATATAAAATAGAAACTTCACAAATAGCTAGAAAAGTATGTAAGTTTTTTCTTTTTCAATTAAAATCTCTGTTAAAGAGAGCTAAGAATTTCAAAAAATAATATAAAAATATTTTTAGGTGTTGAGAAAATTTAAATCCTTACAACTCATTAAAACAACCACACACAATAATAAAAGATAAAAAAAATAATGAGAATTTTAAAATTGGTTTCAAGAAATGGGCTCTCGAAATTTTCTAAGCCAATAGAAGAAAGAACTTCTCGGTGTGGATTAAAATTTAAATTTGGCATGTTAGTATACATAACTTCTCAAATAGCTGAATGATGTCTGAATAAACGGAAATTTAAAATTGAAAAATGAAAAAATAAAAGATTTCTAAAGTGATACAACTAATGTAGAACACTATTTTCTGTGTGGTTGAAAATTAAACTTATCAGAGAACCAAATAAGTCTTAAAATCTCAACATGGGAATGTGGGAACCGAAATGGGTTAAGGGGAGGTTCAGTAGCTTAAAATTTCTCCAAAACTATTAAAAAGTCGTCCAGGCACAGATTTATCTGATTTCCAAACCCTTCCTTCACCTCTGACAAGACATCTTGTGAATGTGGGGAATGCCAGGCCAGCACCGTGGTTCGGATTCCACGTTAAACTGTAGGTCCTTCATTTCATCTCACAATCACCCTACCATTACACATTAGCGTAATTACGTATAACCCGAACGGGTAGTAAGATGCGGTGTTAATAATAATAATATTAAAAAGTTATATTTGTAAATTGGTAAAAGTTGAAAGTTTTGGAAATCAAGTAATGGGAGTCCAGATAAATATTGAAGGATAAATTATCGCCTTTACAGAAGTGACAAAATAATAAAAATAAACCACCTCTGGTGGCATAGTTTGGTGAACCATGATGCTAATTTATTCTTTTTGTATATATATTAGTCTTTTGTTTCATTTAATTACATTATAGTTATCTTAAATATATAATGAGGCTATTTTATTATTTCAAATGAGCACATGCTCCCTGGCAAAGACAGGCTTAAATACTAATAAGTAATAAAATGAAATAATTGTCTCACCTTTATTTTTAATATTACCATTTAATCAAATTGATATTCAATTAATTGTATTAGTTGTTTTACCTATCTTTCCTCTTAATTACAATTTTATGCATTAATACTCTTGGATGATGTTTTGCATACTGTTACTTGCATTTGGGGTCTAAGAATACACATTTTCTTAATTTATTATAAATGTGTATCATAATAAAGTACATGAATTTTAACTCGTTCTAATGATATAGTAATGATGTAGTACTTTAATCAGGAGTGTATTGGAACGGGAACGTGCAGGAACGCCGTTCCAGCACTGCTTTTCGTGTGAAAATATTAAATTTCAAGATGTCGAGCTGAGTATTAAAATGTTCTTGTGTTAAAAATATTCAAAAAAATCTTTTTTAAGTTTTATGCTATGCAATTTTATGTTTACTAATTGATTTTATCTCAATATTATGTTAAAACTTTTTTTCATACTATGAATCAACAAATTCTTTTAAAATGTACTGTGCTCTATACGAATTCTTAGAATTTTAGGGGAAGTGCGCAAAGTAAGTTTCTGCCTTAGTAACCATCAAAAAATACTCCAAATATCTTCTAGAAGCATTTATGTTAGACTTTTTCACCTAAGGCAGTTGGGGGTGGGGTCTTCAACTTTGGGTTGGCTAC
This sequence comes from Timema monikensis, assembly GCA_902151445.1. Classification (NCBI taxonomy): domain Eukaryota; kingdom Metazoa; phylum Arthropoda; class Insecta; order Phasmatodea; family Timematidae; genus Timema; species Timema monikensis. Next base: position 39,084 of record CABFVZ010001180.1, read on the forward strand.
GCCCTTGCGTTCCGGCACTGTTAAATTTACGACTGACTACACCACTGACTTTAATGTGTGGTATTTATTTCACTAACCAGTTATTTTCTCTCTAATTGAATGTGAAATATATATATAATAAGACTAAGCGAGTACTTGTACAATTTTTATTCATATATTAGCTAATTATTATATTTAAAATGTTAATTGAACACTGGTTATGGCTATGTAGTATTTATTGATACTAATTATCTTATTAAATACTCATGTTTCACTTAAATGTGCTATGTTGGCATAGTTGGTAGTGGTGCAAGAGGAAGAGTGCACTAACTGCCCCTCCAGACTGACTGAATGGTACCGCACAACAAAAAATTCCTTACTACTCTCGAATGATATCGGCACTTGGTCCGCAGTCACTCGCCATCTTGTTCTAGATTACAAGAATGTGTGGCTCAGGAGAACTGACTTAGATGGTCTAAATCTTAAGGTGGCAGTGCAACAGGTATGCAACATGCAACATTGACAATGTTAGGAAAGTCGTAAGTGTGGTTTACTTAGATTCAGGAAACTGAGCATTACTATCAACTGGATGCAATAAAGATTTTTTTTTCCACAATCTATTTTTATAACTTTTTTTTTTAAGATGTTTGCGAGTAGGTTCCTTAAAGTTCTGTTAACTTGTTAGATATTTGGTTTTATTACCGTAAGTTTAGCATAAATTAAACAAAAAGATACAAGTTTATAGGTACCTAATTTGGGGGTGTAAAGCTTATGAAACACTGTCCCTGGAAGGCACCTGTATCAGGTTTTGATGCTATTATTTAATACCCGATTATTCTTTTTATCATCTAATATAGTGTATTTTCACAGCTTTCATATTTATTTTAAGTTAATTTAATTTTATCCTTTAATACCCAATATACCATATTATCTGAATGAATTCTCATGATTATCAACTCTGGCAGTTTTATCAAATACTTACTAAAATGACTTTGCACTTTCACATAGAGCTACAGTTATAAATGTCATACAAAGGATTCTATTAAAATACTAAATTGTATCATAGATTAAAGACATAAAAAATGATGTAATGAAAATACTAAATAATATGATGCATCAAAGGTATACAAAGGATGCCAGGAAAGTACTGATAATATAATGCATTAAAAGCATAATAAAAGGATGCTATGGAAATAATAAATAGTATCTCTGCTTCAACGGTATAGAAAAGAATGCGATTGAGATACTAAATAGTATATATGCATTAAAGGCATAAACCAATGTTATGTAGATAGGTAGTAAAAAGTATATTTGCATATTAGCAATGTTATTTTGTTACTATATATATATATTTATAATATAGGATTATAAGTGAATAAAATAGGGCACAAAGGGGTTGCCATTTGGTCCAAGACTTTCTCTGCTTCTAAATTTAATGATTTTTATAAAGTTTTATTTAAGTTTATTTTATATAATTGATTTTTTTATGAAACAAGAGAAATAATATATATTTTAGTATTCAATAATATTTTATTTGCAGGACATACCATTTATCTCAAAATTGAAAGATTATAATACTACTGAACATACCAAGTATGGCGGTTATTTGGTTGAAATATGGGAATCTCTTCAAGTGAAAATGAACTTCACGTAAGTTATTGTGTGTGTATGCATGTGTATGTATACACACACACACAGTTTTTTATCTGTCAATATTTGGAACCACAGAACATATGTCTTGATTTATTACTATGAGAAAGAAACTATGGCCAGATAAGGTGCTTGTTATCATGACCTGACCATAAGTTTATACATTAAAAAAACATATATCACAAACTATTGTTACTATAATTTAACTATCATGCTTGTTTGATTAATTCTGATGCTACTTTAGTTAGCCATTAGAAAATTGTTCCATAGATAGGTTTTTTCCTTAGGTAATACAGTGTATAACCTTTGCGGAGCATTTTACTGCTTGTTCGAGCTATCCACATTTAAATACACTAAATAAGAAGTGATAAGGAAGTTAGAATAAAGAGGAATTATTTTCAATAAAAGAACAATGAAACCCACCTTCAATTCACCTGGCCAGGATTCTAACTTCCAACCTTCTTGTCACTGGAATTTCAATCTTTGGGGTAATGCCTTAGACAATGTGGGTAAATTTGCAAATAATATTAATTTATTCCTTAATCCTCCCCTTAATCACTGATATCTATAAACTATTGATTGTTTCTACCCCCAGAAGCACTTACTATGAACAATTACACTATAATATATTTGAAGACATGATAAACAGCGACACTGAAGTGGGACTCCACTTATTCGTAATGTCAGCCAATGTGTCATCAATAGATCACACAGCACCTGTTACAAAACTCAGGTAGGAAATATCAATATGCCTAGCAAGTGTAACATTACATTTTCTTAATTTGTATTAGCAAAATTTTAGTCTTAGTTATTTTATGACATTTCCTTGGATAAATAATAATAATAATGATAATGATAATGATGATAATAATAAATAATAAGGCACATTAGTTTGTTTTGCATATTCACGTTCTTCTTGATGCAAAATCATCTCGCTTTCTCAGTTTAATGCACTTTTCATATTATTGTAAGATTATTAACAAAAAATAAATAAAAATAAGTTAAATATGTTTGGAAGGTTTAATTATAGGCCTAAATTAATAATAATTATATAGGGTGTGATTTTTTTTTTTTTTACTTAGCATCATATCTTATAACCCATTCAGTTTATACACTAGTGGACTAAAAATTGGGAAGGTTGAATTTAGAGGAAGTGAACTCGGATTTGTGTGGAGGGCGAGTGGAAAACCATTTTGGAAAAACCACCCCATTTCACCCGACCGAGATTCGAACCTTGAGCTCCCCATCCTCAGCAGTCTAGATCAACACGAAACTAGCACGTTAGCCAACTACTCCATCAGGCGGGTGTTTTGCTACTAAAGTCTCAAAACTTTAAAAAGAACCACGTTGAAATTATTTATTTAATGATTACAATAGGACCCTAAAATATGTGATTTAGCCATTTATTTTATAGCGCAAAGTAGTTCCCCAAAAAAGGAATATAATTGCAGGCACGCGGGAGCAATATGTTATTAAATATCCATCTTGATCAATCTTAGGAGACTTGTAGGTTCTAAAAAATAAGAATAAAGGAGAAAAAAACCTATTTTTTAAAGTTTGTATCCAAAAGTTATGGTACATATTATATTATTTTAAAGTGAGTACTATTTATCTGGTGCTTATGTTCTTAGCTACATTCACAACTAGAGAGGAACTATTATAAACTGTCAATTGACTTAAAATTAATTACTTTTCCAGTGGCAGTTAGTGGGCTCGAGAAATGGGCGAGCATCTTTGCATGTGGAGTCAAGGGAAAAATGTTTCAAGGCTTGATTTTATCTTTGAGTTTTAAATTATTTATTTAAATAGCTTTAATATTATAAAATTTATTTAACCATCATGTTGAATACATAAAATTATGTTTACTTAAAATATGACATAGAGAATAAAAGATTTTAAAAAAACCTAGAATAATGTGAATCAAGATCCATTAGAGCAGTGCTGAACACACAACTGCTGACACTACGCATACACCAATTTTGACCAAGATCACTTGGTAGTAGGGTTGCCAAACGTTCCGTATTATACAGGACGTCCCATATTTCACCTGCTTATTTTGTGGCCTGTAATGAACTCATACGAGACAATATAATGACCTGTATTTGAAGTACACCATATAAATAAGTGCCAACTACCAGGCTTACGAATAAACATGGTGTGGTCTTTCGGCTGTTTGTTGCTACTTGCTATTCGATATTATTTTATTTTAGGGTTTGGCAGATTGCACTCCTGCCTATAGTCGGATTCAGGAAAATATGTGTTTCAAGGTCATTGCAGTGTTGCCTATTGGTACGCAGTGTAGGAGACTTATCAAGCAGACCTGTTCTCGCCCTCTGATAAGCTGATAATGCTGAGCTATGTATGTAGGCATGAGGGTAGAGGGGTTTCCAATCCACCCCTAGTAAAACCTTGAAACACACCACAAACAAATGGCGACTAGTGTAGCATGCTGCTATCACTTGTCCGGCAGCTGATGGTAACACTGGATGCTTGTCGATCGTTCTCGCCAAATCTTCGTTTCAGAATTGGGGAATCCCAGGTGATTTGCATGGTTTTTAAAGTTATTTTCTGATTGGTGGAATCTATGGGGTGACATTTTCATTCTTTGATTGGGTGGTTCTTGATGCAGGAAAAGTTGTGTAAGTCCGAAAACTTTTATCGTTGTAGCCAGTCATCGGCAATTATGCTTATATGAAGCAGCTTGTTCACTATGCTGCCAACATGATAGTGACATATCACTTTTTGTGTTTTCACATATTTATTGTCTTCTATATCTTGCATTTGCATAAGGTTTGGTAGTCAAAGTAGTTTGGTTATCAAGTGTCAACTCAAGGAGCAAAATTATTTATGAGCTACGAATAACTAAGTGTGTGTGACGGTGTGTACAATTATTACACTAATATGAGTGGCGAAACTGACGAAAGTGATGTTGACAGTGACTCTGGCTGTGATGACTCAGTTACATTTAGACCTAAAGAAACTTCGTCATCAACTAATTATCAGTCAAAAAAACAAAAACTAAACTTCGATTCAGCAGGTAAGAGTAAGAAGAGGTTGACTAAATATAAAAGTTCCTGGGAACAAAATTATAGTTGGGCATGCAGCATTAAAAACAATTGATACAAAGTGTTTAGTAACATTTTCCAGTGAGAATTTTCAGTAGGCCATGGTGGTGAATCGGACTTGAAACAGCATGCAAGAACTGACTCCCATAAGCGGAATATATTATCAGCAGAATCTGGTAGGAATTTGACTGTGAATATGGCAAACACTACTGAAAAAAATCATGTTTCTACAGAAGAGGTCGCAGTTACCTATCACACTGTTCGGCATTCTCTTAGTTATAATAGTACAGACTGTGGTAATAAACTTATGCTTCAAATTTTCAGTGATTCAGAAATAGCAAAAAAAGTTTTCATGTGGACGTACAAAGTGCGAGTCAATTGTTTTGAATGTGTTGGCGAAAAAAAGTGTAGAAAACTTGAAAAATGATTTGAAAGAAAGTGTGTTTTATTCTGTAGCAACAGATGCTTCCAATAAAGGAAATTTTAAAAAAATGCATTGGATACTTTAATTACAATGACGGGGTACATAATAAATTGCTCCATTTTCTTGAAAACAATGATGATTGTGCTGATGCAATCATGGATTGCATTTTAAATACTTTAAAAACTAATGATTTGGAAACTAGTAATATTTCATCATATGCAGCTGACAATGCCAATATTAACTATGGTAAAAGACATTCATTGTTTACCAATATTAAAAGCCACAATAATAAAGGGTAAAATATATTGTACAGTTCATATAATTCACAATTGTTGCAAACATGCTTGTGATCAGTTGAATGTCGACATTGAAAATATAGTTTTAAGGATGTACAGTTATTTCTCAATATCAGCTAAAAGAAGGGCTGAATTAATGAAAATTTGTGAGTTCACTAACACAGAGTGGCTGGAATTATTATGGAATGTTCCTACAAGATTCTTATCTCTGACTCCCACAACTGATAGACTTTTAAAAGTGTGGCCAGCTCTTACATAATATCTTAGATCTATTGAAGGGTTCCCAAAAGTGTTACAAAAAGTATTTAATGAAGAGGATGGCAATATGTACAACACCACTGTTCAAATTCACTTGTCATTCTTCCACAATGCTGGTACTGCTTTTGATCAGAGAGTTGCTGCAATAGAATCAGCGAATTTAAGTGTAATTGAGATGCATAACATGCTTGTGTCATTCCATACAAAAATAATTCAAAGAAAAGAAGGCTTTTTTTGGGTTTCAAGCACATCATTTGATTAGTAGACTAATGACACAGGAACAGAATAAAATATCTTCAGATTTAATTAACTTTTACAGTACTGCTTTACAATACCTTGAAAAGAGTTACAATTTTTCTTCGGAAAATATATTTAGTTAGCTGGAACCATTAAGTTTGTTGAACTCAATCCAATTTAGTGACTTAGAATCAACTATCCAATTAATTGATTTAGTGTCTGAGCTGAGTATGGATTCTATGTATGGAGAGTTTTGTCTTTCAACTAATACAATTAAAGCTATAATTGCACAAGCCGATATGAAAGAAAAAAATGTTAGTGAGCGATGGGTAGCATTTTTTGACAAAGTAACAAATTTGCATCGTATTTAATTTATGCTTAGCATTCTAGCTTCCAATGCTTCTGTGTAGTGTATATTTTCCTTAATCAGTAACAAGTGGACACAATGGTGAAACAGATGTTCTGTAGAACTCATATGAAGTGCATTACAAGTGATTGTAAACTACTGTCATTTTTGTCAAGAGTTGTATAACAACATTAAAAATGACACAAAATACTTGGAAGACATATCATCGATTAAAAAGTATGGCTTTCTGCAAAAGAATTAACGAGAACCTGTTATCTATGGTGGCGGGCATTGACAAAAATTATTTAACAAGATTTGATAGGTAAGAAAACTTATTATGAAACTATTCCTTTTTTTCATGTATGAAACATCCATTATACATAGTGATATTATGTATGTAGTGAGAATTATTAAAAATTCAATTGGAATTTTAATTTTCTTACTTTTTATATTTTTATTTAGGGAGTGTCACTTTTTAGTTTAAAAGTATCACCCCCTCTGGCATGTAAAAGTTCCCATTATTCAAATTTAATCATCAAAGCCTTAAAAGAATGTCTATTTTCTCCTTTTTAAATTACTTTTTTTTAATTTTAGGGGGCACCTTTAAGGGATGCCCCCTATTTCCTCCTGTGGGCTTTGCTAAGACGTCTATGCAGCATATTGTGAGAAAAATTTCAGGTTTACAAATTGTCTCGTATTTCAATAAATAGTATTTGGCAACCTTACTTGGTAGATCTTTTGCTATTCTAGTCTTTCATTGGTTGAAATAGCAGCAGCAAAAAGCAGTACAAATTTTGCTTATATTTGCTCTAAAGACAACAAGCGCTTTGCCCTCACCCTTTCATCGCTCACACCCTTTGAATGCTCTAGAAGCAAGTTTGAGTTTGCTTTTAGTAAGTTTTTATGGCAATGATAGACCCACATTCACACTTGACAAATACAAAATACTGCCATAGTTAGGTTAGGGATTTAAAGAATATTTGTAAGCATCAAATAAGGATTTATTTCTCTTAATGTAGGCAAGCAGTGCTTTCAATGCCTACATGAGTAGTTCTCAACCTGGGCAGCGCGCCCCCCTGGGGAGGCATGAAGGATTTTCCGAGGGAGTGTGGAACAATTTGGAAATTACATTAAAATCAGTAAAGAGTTGAAGACATTCTTTTTTTCAATTCATTTTCCAAAGTAAGATAATTTTTTCTTGAGCTATTGGCAACACTGCCTACCAGTTGTAAGACCCAATATTCAATAGCCCATAAAAACAAAATTTTGCCATCACATTAATTTTCATTCAATTTATTTGTACCGTTACGCTGCCAGTGTTACATTGGTTTTTGTATAAAAAAGTTATTATAAAACCCGATTTGTTTTTATAATTGTCTTAAAGAATATTGGAAAGTGTTGGCGTGGTCATTTGATTAAAAAAATATGTTGGGGGGGGGGGGGGTGAGAATTTTATGATCTACCAAGGGGGGCATCATCTCATAAAAGGTTGAGAACCACTGGCATACATGGACTGACCACACTTGTTTTTTTCCTGTATACATAACTGGTGATTATTTTATTTTCTAAAGGTTTAGGATGTATGTGATGCATCCAGATTTGGATGACCACTGGCAGAGTTTCGTGAAGCCATTCTCTATACACTTGTGGCTAGCTATTGTAGCTACCCTCGTTTTGATGCCTGTGGTACTTGCGCTCAGTTACATTACTGGTCGCAGGACTGATTTCGAGTTGACAGAAGGACCCCATCTTTTCAATATCAGGGAGGCATATATTGTGACTTATGGTGCCTTTCTTCAACAAAGTAAGCTATATGTCATCCATCCGTAGGGAAAATACTATTTAATCTCTTAAATATTAGCTTTGGGGACTGCATGGTCTAGGCATCATTCTCGCAATAGGTAAGACTGCCGATAATGAGGAAATCAGGGTTTGAATCCTGGTCGGGTTTATTGAGAGTGATTTTCCTGAAGAGTTTTCACTCACCTTCCATGCAAATTTGGGTACACTTTCTCTAAATTAAACCTTCCCCATCCCTAACAAATTAGCATAATTCATAACATATGTGTAAATATTATTTATTTATTTACTTGTTCAGGTTATATGCTTAAGTACTATTTATGCTAATGGATTAGGAATTGAGAAGGTTGAATATAGAGGAAGTGAACCTACATTTGCATGGAGGGAGAGTGAAAAACCATTTAGGGAACACCCCTCGCCACCCCCCTCCCCCAGACCAAGATTTGAACCTCGATCTCCCCATCTTCGGTAGTCTAGCTCATCACGATTAGCGCATTAGCCAACTACGCCACCGAGACGGGTTGTGTATAAATAACTTGAACAGGTAGTAAAACCCGATGCTTGCTAAAAAAATGAAAGAATCTTTTTTATTATCTTATAGCTCGTCTACACAAATGTTGGTTTATTATTAAGTTCTTTATGTGAAAGCCAAGTGAAAGTAACATAGAATTTTAAGATTATTTTTATCTCTCTTTTAACTTGGAATCCAGGGGTGCAGAATATGTTTAGAGATACAATATTTCCCCAAAATATAACATTTTCAACAAAAAAATTCTTCGAAAAACATAGCGCTTAAAATAAAACATTGAATTTTGTATAGAGGCTGAAGGGAATAAGGATTATTACCAACTACATAGTTTGGAAAATTCAAATTCACACATATTTTTAATCAAAGTTATTTTTATAGTATCTACCTTATAAAAAATGTAGTCTCCCAGAAATGGCAACCTTCCCATTTCCTTGTGTGCATTACATATTGTTATTAATTGTTCATTGATACCAGTAGGCTTACCGGTACTAACATTTTATTTACATCTTCAGAGTAAAAGGCAATGGAGTGTAATACCGGGAGGCCTTGGTTTAATTGCTGATTTTCACAGACCTTTCGTGTTTTTTTTTGTAGACTCGCCACTACTGCAAGGTCTATCCCTAGAGGAAATACCATGACTATGAATTTTTTCTGATACATAATTTACGTTTACAAAGCTTGCAATGCTCCCTTGATCCTTACTTCTAGGTTTTTATTGGGGCTGTTTATTAGATACATGATATCCGAGTTTATTACGTCTGCCACGCCATTCACATTAAGCACAGTTGACATAATAACCATTTGTTTCACTAAATCCTCTAATTTTTTATAAACATTTATCTATTGTACAATGTACAAACCCTAATAGGTCCACTAAATACAACAATTTCATGGCTACACAATTATTACAAGCATGTCACAAGTTTAAATACACTGTGCGCACATCATCGTGTAACTAGGCTGTGATATAACCCTCCCCTCCCCCACCATAGCTACCAAACACCCGGGGTAAGTTATTTGACTGATGGCTCATCACTCAATTATGCCTTTAGCCAGGTTGAATTATTAGATTTTTCCTTTGCCCCTTATCTAGAACTCTGCCTCTAGACACTGCAACTCTTTGTGCTTACACAGACACTGCCCCACTATGGCACATACTGATAGTGTTGGTGTTGCGTGTCATCGGCCTTAGTTTTTCATACACATGAAACTACCATATCATAATCAGAATGTACTAAAAAGTCAACAAAATTGTTGGACTTTTCCCTTCACCAAATTTCCCCCGAACCTTGTTCGCACATTTGGACATATTCTGCACCCCTGTTGGACTCTTCACACTAAACTAAAAAAAAAACTATTTCTAATGGTATGAGTATGGGGTAAGGAGCTTAGTTTCAAGTTGTTCTGCTTGTCAGAAATACATATAATTTTACAAACATTAATCATTTGTAAATCTCTTGTCACTTTGTTAATTGCTCTGAAAAACTACCTTTATTATGATAAATTATCTTTTTTCACTTTTCTAGGTAAGTTTTGTGCATATATAAGAAGGTACTTTCTTACACTACTATAATTTGTAATTTAGAAAAATGTATTTTATCCCTTTATATACTCACAGTAAATTAAGATTTGAACCGTTTTGACTATTTTATATAAATGCTCAAAAGAGATTTTTTTTTAAGGTAGGTGACCTTGCGGTCTAGGGGTAAGGTATCAGACTTCTGTGCTGGGGTCCGGGGTTCAATCCTCGGTCCCGGCACAAATTTATTTGATTACCAAACCCTTCCTTCACCTCTCCATTTCATCTCACAATCACCCTACCATTACACATTAGCATAAGTGCGTATAACCCGAACGGGTTGTAAGACGTGGTGCTAATAATAATAATAATAATAATTTTTAAGGATGACATAAAATTACTAAAAAAATAAAATTATATAATAAAGGAAATTGATAAAACTAAAGAAAAAAGAAAAATAAACTACTAAGAGTAAAATTGATGAAGAAAGCCCACCAAAGGAAAGAGGAAAAAATGTGGGAGGAATTCAATTCACAAAGGTGACATCTTCTTCCTTTTTCTGTCTTCTATAGTAGAAATAGTCACACACACACTTTAACACAAAATATATTATTATTTCGGCATCACAATAGAAAGGAAGATGTCACCTTTGTACATTGGATTCTTCCCACATTTTTTCCTCTTTCCTTAGGTGAGCTTTCTTCGTCAATTTTACTCTTAGTAGTTTATTTTTCCTTTTTCTTTAGTTTTATCAATTTCCTTTATTATATAATTATTTAGCCATTGGGCCATTTCATTTTTAAACATTTAAAAAAATAAAAAAAAGTTATAACACAAGTAAATAAGGCTAAGAATCTTTTTTTCCTAAACGGTTTCCCACTCTTCCTTCAACAAATGTGAGTTTATTATGAAAGAACGATTTAGAAAATTCAAACCTATTTCTTTGATAACATTTTATTAAGTATAAGTAACTTTAGTAACTACCAGATTTTGTTCTTACTACCAAAATCAAGGTATAGTAAAACTGTGGTACAAAAAACAATTTTATTACCATATAACAATTTATAGCGTGAAGTACAATTAAAGTAAATTTGTTTAAAAAAAAGTAACAAATCAATTTGCATTCATTGTAGGCTCCGAGAACGATCCAAAATCCCCTTCGGCCCGTTTAGTTTTCTGGCTTGCCTTTATATTGGGAGTGGTTCTGTACACAGCATACTCCGCAGCCCTGATATCTAAACTGACTGTACAGAAGACAGAGTACCCTTTCCTCACAACAGAAGAAATGCTACGTTCTGGATACAAACTGAACGTGGTGCGTGGCCACTACACTCTCACTGTTTTGCAGGTGCATTGACAACACTAATTTTATTTTAAAAAAACATGAAATTGACCTCAGAAAACTTGTACAATCCATGTTATATAAGAATGTTAGTACATGTTTAGTAAATTTTACAAATTATGATTATTTTTGGATATGCTTAACATAGGGTAATTACACGCTTACTTTAAAGAGGTAAATATGACGGGTGTAATTTAAAGAAAATGTGCCAACTCTATGATCCATGGGATTATCATGTTGAATAAAAAGGGAATTCACTAAGCACGTCAGTACTGAGCTAATAATACCGGTACCAGTATCATTATTATATTAGTTAATTACTACAAACTGGGATTATAATTTATTAAGCATGAATAATTGTTTATTACCTATCCTGTAGTCATAGTATGCATGGATACCTTGAGATACAAATAAAATGTTTTATTTACATAATTCAAGCAAACTTAAATATTTATTGAGTTGTCACTAAAACCAAGTAAAATTTGTTCACTTAGTCTATTTTTTAATAAGTATTTGTCTTAATTGCTTTGTTCTAGAACATGGCTGCAGGACCACTAGCCCAGGTATATCGTAAACATCTTCATGGGAATCCCCGAGCCTTGGTTGATGACATAGAGGCTGGACTGATGAGAGTATCCAGAAACAGTAAAATTGCATTCCTGGACATTCTAGAACGCACAGAGGCCATATTAGGCAAACGACGCTGCAGCTTACTGGCTATTCCTACAGACTTCATTAGGACACATGCCACATTGGTAGTCAGGAAGCGGATGCCATATAAGAAAGCCTTCGACTATTAGTAATTATTTGATTACTAATTGAAATAGGAGTTTTTGTGATTGAATTTATTGTGTGTTGTTAATGCAAATTATATTTGTTATTCTACATCTTATCACCAGTTCAGACTATGCTAATTTAATTACACTACTGAGGCAGAGATAAGGGAAATATAATTTAGTGTAAATACACCCACATATGTGTGAAACCATTTATTAAAATAACACATTCAGTAAACCCAGCAAGGATTCATACTTTGACCTCTCCCTCGTAGAAGTACATTTTATGACTTTTTAGAATTGTAAATTATTGTTTTGTGCTTTATGTATATTTTGACTGCTTGTTAATTATTATTATTATTATTATTAGCACCGCGTCTTACTACCCGTTCGGGTTATACGCACTTACGCTAATGTGTAATGGTAGGATGATTATGAGATGAAATGAAGGACCTACAGTTTAACGTGGAATCCGAACCACGGTGGAGGCCTGGCATTCCCCACATTCTGTTAATTATTAATGAGCTTGATTCTATTTAATTAATTATTTATTTTTCTTTCATTTGATTGATTTCTAACAACATTGTAATTTTTATTTTTATTTTGATCCTAGACCTCAAATTAAGGACAGGTTACTAATAAGCGATTTTTTTTAACTCAGAAATTTAAAAAAAATTGCTCAAACGATATTGTTTAAAATGTATATCTGATTAGTGTTTGACATAAGTAAAACTATGTAGGCCCTATGTGTTTTTAGGGGGAAATCTGTTTATAAAAACAGCCATCACTAAACTACCCTTAAAGTTGAATATTTAAAACAAAAATTATTAGCGATTTGGTTACAAATATTTATAAATAATTATATATATTTGGTTTTCTAAAAGAATTGATTTTATAGCACTTAACTGATGAATGATTTTTGTAAAATTTGAATTTTCTTTAAAAATGTTTGTTTGGTTCAAAATTGGTATCAGTGCACTATTTTAAATGCCCTATAATAATGTATGTTTGTTTTTCTAAATTAAATTAATTTAAGGATACTACAAATAATAGAAAATTTAAAAATTTTCAAAATTGGCAGTAAAGATAGGGTTCAAAATGGAATACTGGTAATAATAGATTCTCATGATAAATAAGAATACGTTTATAATTTTATAAATTAAAATAATTGTATGGTACTGGTAACTTAGTTTACAGAAAACCTATTTTTAGGAGAAAAAAAACCAAGCTATACCACACATTATGAGGAAGTTTGGGTTGATTGTGTGGTACCATTTAGTTTAAGTAAATTTAACAGATAATAACTTACTACACTTATATACAGTAAATATTTTTTTTAATTGTCTTTTTATGTATATTTCCTCTTATGTTAATAATTTTTTTCCAAAATTCAGAGTTGAATTCGATATTCAGGATTTGAAGGTAAATTGGAGATTTATATTAGAGATCTAGATTTGTAAAACAGTGGATTCAGCTCAGCTCTAAAAAAAAATTACTTCTATTTTAAATTAGTCTCGGGCATATCCCTAATAATTCTCCAGCGTTAAGTTTCAAGCTTGCTAACCCCTTGGAAATTTATTTCCAAAACAGCATTGTCTTGTTGAAAACACTTTCAATGTCTGTCACATTAAGATTTTGTGGGAATAAAATCAAATGGAAGTGTATAAAGTGAATTTTTAAGGACATCTTGCACCCCATTATGTCACATGACAGAAAGCATATTCCTACTATTTCCTGGTAGTTGTATGTTGTTTCCAAGAAATTGCTGCAGACATCTCTGAATTATATCTAAGCTTCTGGTTTAATATAATTCAAAGTAAAAGCAAAAGTTTTAGATATGGCGAGTTTCCTTATCTCTGAGCCAACAAAAATATCTTTATTTATTTTTCCCTCGCTCAAGCATTTCTGCTGAAGATATTAAAACAAAAAACAGGGCTTCGTGTCATTGACAAACACCTTTGTTAAATCAAGTTTTATATGAAGTGGTGATAAGATAATATTCACAGCATCAAACAAGGGATCGTGAATTATCCTACTTTTTTTCATAGGGGGTCATTTTTGACATATATTTTTTCAAAGATTTGTTAAGTAGTGCTTGTCCTTGGCTTGGCCATTCCAGCTAAAACAGCAATACTTTGTATATCCTAATTGCTTATCTTACAAGATTGCTATAACTTTTAAGTCGCCACATAATACATTTCAACAGTACTACTACTTGACAAAGTAAACATTGCATGCAGAAAGAATGTCAACTACTTGAAGAATGAAGGGGAAGACCAATGATACACATCATCAGTAATTATCTTGACATTCTGGTGTGTACACTTCGGTCAACTTACATAGAGAGGCGCATAAGTTCAATAGTTTAAGACTTTAAAAAGTTTTGTGTACAATGTTTTTACTTTATTTTTACCTTTTTTGACAAACATTACGGATACCTAATCAGCTTTAAATACAAGGTACGTAAAGTGTTTTTTAAATGGCTTCAAATAAGTGTGATAAACTAACTATTCACAGTGAAGGACACAAAATTATTGCAAATGTAATTGATTTTTTTAGAGTAAATACTATCAGGATATCATACACACACTGTTGGAAGAGTCACAAAATGATCAGCAGAAGCTGATTCGAAAGGATAGAAGTATGAAAAGCAGGACACAAACAAAACTTTCAACTCCAGGAAAACAGAAACCCAGCAGCAGAAAAATTGCTTGATGATTTGATTTGCGTGTCATTCGACGACTTATACAAAGGTTCTACATTGTTAAAAAGGAAGTACCAAATATAAATAAATTATTATCAGTAGTAAAAAAGAAATCAATTTCACTGGGAGCAAAGAAGCATTGAGAAGAGCATTGAAAAAAAAGAGGGTTCAAGTTTAAAAAGTGTGAAAATAAAATACTAAATTTAATGGAGAAAAAATTAAATAGATGGAGGGCTCGTCCACTGTGAGTAAATGTTGGTAAGACCCAGAAACAACAGGAGTATTGAAAAATGATGGTGCAGGACAGAGGTGGATTATTGTCCATGCCGGTTCAGAGCAGGGATTTGTATCAAATGCATTTCTTATTTTAAAATCAAAAATAAAAAGTGGCAACTATCACAATGAGATGAATTTTGAAAATGTTTCTAAGTGGGTGAAAGAAAAACTTACTCTCAACCTTTCTCAAAATAGGCTAGTTGTAATGGACAATGCACTGCATCATACTTTTCATATAAATAAGCCACCAACAATGAGATCACAACAGGCTGAAATGCAGCTGTGGTTAGACACAAACCGTATTGCATATGAGGAAAACCGAGCTCTTGGAACTAATCCACTGCCAATGTAAGTCTCCCAAATTTTACATTGATAGTTTATTCGAACAACATGAGCACAGTGTTATTAAGTTACTTCCATACCATTGTAACCCTAACGCTATAGAATTGATGGTGAAATCACAAGTTGTAGCCAAAAATGTTGCTCAAAGCACTTTAGAAATAAAACATTTAACAGAAGAAGCAATCAATAGTATCACTGAGAAGGGTTGGCAACAGGCTATATATCACACGTTAAGAATGTAAAAACGGAATACTGGAAAAATGATGGTCTGATAGAAGAAGAAATAAAACAAATTTCAATTTCTTTTGGAGATGAAAGTGAGTGACAACAGTAGTACGTCAAGTGGCTACGATAACAACACTGACAGACATCATGTTTCGAGGAGTTAATTTAGTATTTAAGGTAAGTTAGAACTATTTATACATTCAACTTAAGTAGCAGAAGTCTTATATTAGCCAAATACCACCACTTATGTCCCATTTGTAATTTGTTACAAACTGTACTAGAGCGCTATGGGTATATCCTCTTACCCCTTCGCCTTTCATACTCTTAAAAGCGATTGCAGTGCTTAACCAAGAGATGCAATGCTTTTTGTGTCAAGTATGTTTTTCATATTTCCATAATCTTCCTTCATTATTCACTCTGAAAGCAAGTGATTTAGGAGGATACTTGTTGCCATTGTGAATAAAATCTTCTTTTAGACTATGCTTCAACGCATCAAATAAAAGTTTCTACTTATCTTTTCCAACTTCAGTCATGCCCTTGTCAACATCTGTGCAGTAAATAAAATTACAATCTAAAGCAAAATACGGATTAGTATCTATTTTTTGATACTAACAAAAGACTGGAGTATTTGTATTCTTCAGTAGTTTCCAGCCTTGCAATTGTGACCCTAACAATCCACCTGGACTTTATAAGTCCCCTACTAAGTTCTTAAGCTCACCTTGTGGGATAAAATGTGGTTCACTCGACGTATAAGGCTTAAAGTCTGGATTGAATCACTGATGATTGGCTCATTATCATTGGTGTTGTCATCAATGGTTAATTTTCTCTGGGGTTTAGGAACTGGTAGGTATTGACTGTAAATAACTTGTCTGATAGTGGAGGGCAATAATAGAAACTGTATACTTATACTATGATTAGATTCCAAGGAAATATTAGATATATTGGTTAAGCAGAAGTAACAGGTTGTCAAAATTATATTTTGGTTCTCATCAGGCCATTAGAACAGCAAATGGTATATACTTATTAGAACTTTCAACCATCCTCTCAAACGTACTGCACAGTTGGCGTAACCGATGTGAGGAGCCCAAAGTTTATTTTGATCACCTATTTGGCACCAAAGTAGAGCTGATATACTTTTTTAATTAATTTTATAGTCTTGCAGCTAGATTTTAAAGTATAGCCACCACACATATGACTAAAACTATTACCTCATTTTCACGCTTTCAAGATCTATTGGATCTCACCACTAACTATTGATGTAAGCACTCAACTATTGATGTAAGCACACTGACATGTCAAATGCAATAGACTGCTACAGTAAAGCCGCTGCAAGTTGGTCAATTTGGTATAACACTTACATTCATAAAGCAATCAGGATGTATATTTTATTTTTATAATGATTCATTGAAGTGCAGATAGAAAAACTCACTTTTGATTTCAAAATTATTTAATCATTTTGAAACACATCAAAACATTAAATAAAAAATTAATTTTACAGTTTGCGCAAGATGTGGGAGAGTGGTCAACTGGAACGACTACGCATCAAATGGTGGGCCACTGTGAAAACCAATTGCCCAGAAGAAGATTTGACTTCCATGGACATGGAGCAAGTATCGGCCGTGTTTATGTGTCTTCTTATTGGTATTCTTGTTTCACTAATAACCTTTATCTTAGAGACAATCCACCATAAGCTTAGAGGTGACGATTTGTCTTGAAACAGAGTTGTTCAACTTTGAATTAAAGTAATACAGTTATGAAGCCTTCTTCTTAAGCTTTGGTCATATGCTAGATCATAGAAGTGTATTGCACTTTAGTTTTTTAAATGGTCTTTACAAGCAAGAATAGCACACCAAAACATGGACAACGCTATTGAATATCACTTTGATATAGCCTAATTCACTAATTACTATTATTCATATTGATGTTTTCTCTCTTTAAGCATGTTAAAATTGTTGAAATAGCTGTGTTATATTTTTATTTTGGATGTGAATTACGTCTTATTTATAAATGCCAATTCTCAATTTTGTATTAAATCTTTCTGTTGAAGACATGTTGATTTATAGAATAGTACTTTTTTTTTAAGTCTATACCTATGCATTGTTTCACATTCAAAGAGCTCTTTGAATTATGGGCAAATTTAAGACATTCTTAACTGATGCTCAAACTATTAAAAATATATAATTTACAAAACATTGTTGGTCTTTTATTGATGTAAATAAGCCTAATAGTAATAGGTTTTTTTTTGTCAGTTACAAACACTATTAAAATACATTAGCTAAATTGTTTGAATGTCTATCAACAGATGAAACAGAGACTTGTGCTTCTCTTTCCCATTTAAGGGATACGTTACCTCTCTGGTGTAGATTACTTGTTCTTTGTCCAATTATATATTGTTTGTCATCTTAAGTTGATTGTGTCTATCTTTGTTAAATAAAACCTACTTTATATATTAATCTGATTTATTTACTTCAATTTATTTAACAAACTTTAGCTCTATAAACTGAGCATGGAGAAGCTCTAGGGAACTTAACGACTCAATATTGATCCTGAATCTTCAACGGCTACACAAGAATGGAATCACTGGCACAGCACCAAACTTTTCTGAACTTCCTACTAGCTCATCAAGTAAGCGAGCAAAAAGAATTACAAATTCCAATCAATTATATGTCACCATTTATTTACTATTACTTAAGTGAATACTCAAGGGAGGCCAAGAAAGAGATGGGAGGAGTAGATAGCAGAAAGTGTTCAAAGGAGAGGAGAAGAATGGAAGAAATTAAAGGAGGAAGAATGGTGAAAGAATGAGGTAGATGGAGGCATTTTACTAAATTAACCCGGCCACGGTATGGAAACACTTGATGATGATGATAGTGGGGTTTTTGCTCGCCACAAACTCACTAGTAGGAAGCAGCAGCCAGGTGAAACAATCATGCGGTATGTATAATCCTTAATACTTCCAAGCAAAGACTGTAATTTTAAAGCTGTAACTGCATAAATTAATCAAAGTGACAATATTAGAGAGGTTTTTATTGCTGGGTTACTCAAGCATAAGGTAGAGACTCCTTGAAAATCCTAACCTCACTCTAAGTTCTAAAAACGTGGTTTGGTGTTCTAATTGTTCGTCCACTACCTTTTGGTACAACTCCAGATCCTTATGTACCTCAGTCAGAATTAGCTGAGCTTACTGCTCGACCTCGACTAGTTTTAGGGATACCCGCTGCTCTGAGGAAGAGATCCTCTCTTCCAAGTCTTCCCTACATAGATTTGTAGGTCCTTCTTAGTTTGCTTTCAACTGCCCCTATAAGCTGGCTTTCAACTCCTCTTGTCCTGGTTTTATCTGTTCCTGGCTAGCCACCAGCTGTCCTTGACTGGCTAACAGCTGTTGTATCTTCGTTAGCATATCAGAAGGGAAATTGTAGGAATTTGGGTGGTGGTGGTTGGTATGCTGGGAAGGGAAACAAAAGACTAAGGTAGGTCAAGTGTATTGATAGGGTACCATTGTTGACTAGGTCAGGTGTCCTAACCTCGTCCCCAATTACAATTACCTACTCTTCAATGCTTTGCATGTTCTCATGTGACTCCATCTTAAGAGTATTTTTAGTCTGACACCGCGGAATCCTTAGCTCTAGTTATACTTCCAACCCGCCGATTTCATACCTTGAGAACAAACCACAATTTACAGTTGTATTTCTGAACCTTTAATTGAAAGGTATTTTTTTCACCAACATGGAAGGAGGATACGCATTGTTGGCGCCACTTTAGAATTATATTAATTAAAAAACTATGTATTTATATTCGTGGGGGCAAAATATTAAAAAGTATCTACTACTTTTACTTAAGTCCAGTGAAATCAATACAGAAGTACCTAGTAAATAAAATAGATGATAGGTCTAAATGGGCTAGCTCAGATTTAACATGACTACAATACTTTGGGTTCAAAAACCAACATTAACATTTAACAACAAAATAGCTATTGCATGGTAAAAATAATAATAATAATCGAAAACGAGATTCTCTCAAGACTTTTGGGTCATTGGGAAAAAAATACCTTAAACGGACCTAGTCAACAATGGACTCACCTTGTGTACCAAAATACCAGTCTCCAAGGTCAACATCCCTGAGAACTGATTGCAGGCGAGACATAGCTCTCTCTCTCTCTATATATATATATATGATAATAATGGTAACATGGTAGATAATAGTGAATGATGGTAATAATAATAAAAATACTCAACAGCAGATTTGACAAGTGAAATAAAATTAATAAGTAGGCTATGGGCCTACAGTAGTTTTTATTAATAAATAATTGTCAAATCTAAAATTTGGCTTGCCTAACAGATGTCTGCTAGATTATAAAGTTAAAATACAATTCATTTATCATGTGATCAAATTAGTCTGGTTCAAATAACAATAGTTACTAATACTGATAGGTACTAATAAAAAAAAATCTTACGGCCAGTCTGAGTGAAAGATTATTGAAATAATAATACTAAAAATATATATAATTATGAATTCGATCTTGAAACACATAATTGATTTGATTTATGAGTTTAACAATCAATACATGAGTACTAAACTATAAGAGATTGCATTCAAACCAAAGAAATGAGTCTGGCCAAAAGATTCTTTCTTTCCAGAGCTACTTCACATCCATTACTCTTCCCAGCTATATATTTTCCAGGTATCATACCGGCTTTTTAAACATGTTGTAGAACTTTCATTTTGTTTTAATATTAAACAATACATATATATGAATTTTATTTTTTCTCTTCTTCTCTAAAACAATACTACAATTAATTTTAGAGTCGGATAGATTATTTTTAAGTAACCTCTGAGAAACTTTACGAAAACCCTATGTTTCAAGTTTTATCCCAATTGGTAAAATAGTTTAGTCAGTGCTACAGACTGACATTATTTTAAAAAACTACACACTTTTTTGGATTCAGGGGATCATGAAACGTCGACATCCATCAAAATTTTGAGTTTGATTTTTTTGACAATTACTAATTTTTCTCAACTACAGAGTGTGAGAAGGTAAAAAGTAACATTATATATTAACCTACAAATTTCATCCCATAGCCAATATGACTAAAAAGTAATCTATCTTTAATTATTTAACGTCTCATGAGGTATTCGTTGTTTAAGGTCATTCTTAAAATTATATTCTATAATTTTTTGAAAAATAGTTAATAAGTGGTTTACAGCGTCTTGGTAAAACATGGATGTAGTCCGCTAAATAAAAGTTGGTGACTTCTCTGTTACCTTTTATTTACAACCATTAATAAGATAAAAGGGAGCGGGAGTAAGATATGGAACAAGTTACAAGCAATATTTAAAAGCAACAATATGAATGGTTTATTCAAAACAATAACATTAGAGCAGAAAACTTTACATGGTCTCATTAATCAAACTGATATATGTTGAAAACCAAACAAATAGATAATAACTTCATATCTTTAAATTGTGCAGATAACTTAAGAGAAAGTTATAAAACTCGTAATATATCCAAAATTCAAATGGGTCAGTCTTGAAGAGACAGAACAACCCATAACGTTGAATTTAGTACAGTAAATCAAAATAATTAATATCCACCAGGATAATACATAAGGACTAATAAGGGCCTTATGGGCACCTTCAAAGTGTTTCCAAAGTGTATTTTTCTAACTAAGAATAAATATTTCAAAAAGTTAACTTTACATGTTAACTATCTATAAGAAACTTTAAATTACGCGAGAGTTTGGCTAACAGATTTTAGTCAAACTCCCCCGGGACGATCAGATCCTGACACAAAATTAGTAAATGAAAACAATAACCCTAATAGTAAATAATAATGAGAATATCATATTAGAAGCAAACCATTGTAACCCCCCCCTTTCCTAAACTAGGGTGAGGATGACTGTAAATCAGGTGAAATGGCCTAATTTTAACAATAATTCTTAATTTGTCATAAACAATGAAAAGGTACACATTATAGAAATCAACAAAACATAGAGCGTGAAGCGTGTCTTCCTTCTTAACGAGAAATAGTTAAATTTAGATGGCCGAGACCATAACTCAACAATGGAACAATGCAACAATGCACGACGAACATAATTAAACATATCAGACAATAATCCTAACAGACTAATACCAAAGTCTATGGTCCTAGGTTCGAAGAACATCCAATCCAAACAGGGTGTTCTTTAAAGTTTATGATATTCAAAAGTCCCGCGTAACATATAGGCGTTAGGCGCTCACAACCCCCAACTAATATCATAATGTTACACAATAATAACGACCAATAGTGGACCAAGTCCCTATATATCCTATTAGTGTCCTGTCTCCAAATACAATGTAATCTACCCGGACGACAGCTAACCCTAAGCATACTCATAAATAAATACTAGGTGGGAAGTAAGCCCAAGACGCAGAGTAAAACTCTGCGTATTCAATAGTATGTAAATATACCAACAAAGCCAATAGGCGCACTAAATAGGGCTGGAGCCACAAAAGACGGTAGAAAGGGGCCGACATTTTGACAACAGCGAGAAGCGCATGACGTAGTAAGTTTACATATTTAAACAAGATTTGTGTCCAGAACAATAATTTAGAAAGTTTCCCCCCATTACGCCGAAATATAGTTTAGATACAAAATAATAACAATAATAATAATCCCCTACCCTACGTCGCCGTTCTCACCTCGATAAGCTGGTGGTGTAATAAGTGACCATAGACCACCAGCGCACCACTATATATACAAAGCTAAAGTTGACAGAGAGGGGGAGGGACGCGAGCAGAGGGAAGGAAGGAGAAGCGAGAGACGGGGTCGTGTAACGTGTGGAATCGTCTCGAAGCTTGACGTGGCCGGAAGAAGCAACTATCTTCCGTTATTTCTCGCCAGTCTCGGGTTTGACGCTAGGTGGTGCCTGGCGAACGCTCCATCAGTCTATCGGGTGGTTGTTTGGAGTAAGGAGGCCGGTGGCGCGTGTTGCAGCTCGTCTTGGAGGTTCGGTGAGGGTCCCCCATTCGATCAAGCCATAACTCGTAAGTTGTTACATCTGTCTTGTAACTTGTTACACCATATAAAAAGATTATAAAACTTACTAAAGTTAATTAATTTCATAATTAATCAAAATAATTAGAAAATTATTTTACATTAAACTATATTTAAAAATGTGAATAAGAAACGCTACCTTCATGATTACAAAATAATTACTAGTAATCACAATTCCAAAATAATTTACATTTAACTCGTTCAACTCCAAGTCAATTAACAATTGTGGCTATCTAAAAGGTTTAACACTTGAAAATACTTTAGCACCCAAGTAGCGACAGACAAAATATAGAGCCTCATATCAAATTTAATGATTAGGTAAAAATTAATAGATTTAGATAATAACAAAATTACAACACCTAACATGGCTGACACTAAGAGATCATTTTAAATCAGAGTCCAATAAATAAATCGCCATAGTTAAGATTCTGATGAAGATATAATATAAATGTTTTATCCTGACATTGTCTAGGTCCAGGACAATGTTCCTTGGTCAAGCGTTGAAATAAAATAGTCATTTTAGCATACACGTACAGCACAATATATAGTGGGTTTTGTCACAATAGAATCAAGGTGGGAGAATTTAACACACGGTCGGTGACGTCAATACGGCATACTCGAAGCTTTGGATGATCACGTAGACCATTTGTTGTCATGGCTCCATCCGACTTCAAAAACTTTTTCTTCAATCACCTGATGTTTTGAAAGTAGTCCATCCCTCTATCATCAGGGGGCAGGTGAATAGGTGAATAGTCATTTTCTAGTCATGCCCAATACTGGCCGGCCCATTACGTGTTAATTGAACAGAACGGAGTGGACTTCTTCTTGTTGGAACATCGTAGCTCCCTCGGCCCACTCGTCGATTAAAGATGATAGGTGTAGGCCAGTCTTGATGGTTAGTTTCAGAAGATTCAATCGGTAAGTACACGAACCGTTTTATTATGTGGAAATTGATTAAGTAGAGTGAATATTATTGTTCAGAATTGTGTATTATGTTATACCAAACTACGTGAACTACAATAGAAAAGAATTCTATTGTAGGGATTCTATTAGTGTCGGTATAATTGGAGCGGGAAGTATGAATTACAGATAGTTATGCGTAAATGTCAGCATGGGGGCGGGTCCTATTGTAACATATTGTAATGTAATGTTACATATCCTTTAAAAATTATTTCCAATAAACCATTTAAATTAATAAAAATGGTTCAAATAAAGCTATCCTGGATCAACGATGGAGTGTGTTTCTCATTGTTATTAAATGGCCAACGATTTTACACGTCTATTATTGACCAACCTTTAAAACATGAGCAATAAATTACCATATCACAAGATTAGTCCTAGATTGCTCAGTGGTAAGATATTGACGTGCTAAGTTGGAGGTTCCAGAATTGATTCCAAATTTCAAAAGAGT
Organism: Timema monikensis; assembly: GCA_902151445.1. Lineage (NCBI taxonomy): Eukaryota > Metazoa > Arthropoda > Insecta > Phasmatodea > Timematidae > Timema > Timema monikensis. The sequence goes on from CABFVZ010001180.1 coordinate 63,296, forward strand.
TTTCAAAAAAAAGTTAATTATCAAGTTAAATAACATAATATAGGTTTGAAGCCATTTCACCAACTTATTAAGTGATGAGCAGAATCGGATGAATCGAATCGATTCATTCGATTATTATGAATAATCGACTCATTCGACTCTTTCAAAATCATTCTAATTAAAAAAAAAATCATTTGAATGAGAAAAACATTCGAATGAAAACATAGCTGACTTGACGCGAGCTGGCCGATTCATTCTCTTACCCCACCCTTGCTAGAAGTGCTGAGGAAAATCTACCTTATGATTATCAATGTTTCCAGGCTATCTCTATACAGGTCTTCATTTTTATTAGTTTCATTTTCAATAAATAGTCCCCAATGCTATACAATAATCGACCTTACGCATTCGAACGATTCTAAGGTTAATTTAATACAAAGTTTAAGTGGTTTTACAATTTAATATCGAATAACAGCCAAAAATAATTCAAATGAAAATTACAAAATGATTCGATTATTTTGCTACATTACTACGTGGATTGTTCTTTTTCATTTCTTTAAAATTTACTTTCCCAACTAAATAATCGCATATAGCACAAATGGTTTGAAAGATAATTCTTTTTAAATTATATACTTTTTATGTATTTAAAAAAACATTGCCCGGCAGTAATATTCAGATCGTATTGTAATTGTATTCACTGAAATAATTTTACGATTGTAAGCTTATATATTTTTGTTATGTTTAGGAAATATTAAAGGGTAAATTATTTCGACTCTTTTAAACACTAAGTGAAACGTATGTTTCTTATTTAATTATTAATCGTACACAAAAGTATTTATATTAATTGTGAGCTACTTATTTGAGAAATGCGTTGATAAACAGCAAACGCAAAGGAATGCGTGTTGGCAGATCCGACAGCAGGGTAAAGAGAATAGTAGCACAAAGCAAAACGAGCAACTAGTAACTACTTTTAGACGTAGTAAATAACCGATTATTACCGACTCTTTACTACTTCTCAGAATCATTCGAATTATTTTTCAAAGAATCGAATTATGATTCTTAAAATCCTATTATATAAAAATAGATATCAAATTGAAAGATATGAATAAGATAGAAATTAGGTTATTGATATAAATTATATTGACAATATCAATTAAGTGTACTTTTCATAAAGAGTCAATGGACTGAGTGGCAAAGTTGTTGTTAAAACAAGAAAAAAAAATCAATTAGAATCATTAATTGTGAGTGAAAATAGATTATGTATTGAAAAAAAGTTTTTAATTAGGTTAAAAAGTAATAATTGAACCTTTACAAACACATTAAAATTGTGAGTCAAAAAGCACATATATAACAAAACAATAAAACATATTAAAATACATATATTATAGACATTAGTAAAATAAAATAAGGTGTATAATATTGATGACAAGATAAAATTATGATTAGAAAAGAATTAATAGAGTTCCATTGAGAATTGAGCCTATACTTTGCTTAAAAGTTTTTTAAGTTGGTTTGTCCTAAAAATTTCAGGATTTTATGTAGTTACAATTTAACAAACCATAAATATATTAAGATTAGTGTTGATGAACATGGGATATTATAGATTAAACTTATTATATAGTGTAATAAGATAATTCATTTCAGGATTCATTTATGACCTGAGGATGGTGCCTATCGAGCGCCGAAACATGTCGGACTTGTGATTAATTCACTCCTGATTTACAAGGAACAAGGGAATTCAAAAACTCTCAGTTAAGGATAGATCTCAACTTATATTTAACTTTTTTGTATTTATAAAATTCCATTTTTGTCATTTGACCTTTATCTTATTACACTATATTATAAGTTTCATCTATAATATCCCATGTTCATCAACACTAATCTTAATATATTTATGGTTTGTTAAATTGTAACTACATAAAATCCTGAAATTTTTAGAACAAACCAACTTAAAAAACTTTTAAGCAAAGTATAGGCTCAATTCTCAATGGAACTCTATTAATTCTTTTCTAATCATAATTTTATCTTGTCATCAATATTATACACCTTATTTTATTTTACTAATGTCTATAATATATGTATTTTAATATGTTTTATTGTTTTGTTATATATGTGCTTTTTGACTCACAATTTTAATGTGTTTGTAAAGGTTCAATTATTACTTTTTAACCTAATTAAAAACTTTTTCTCAGTACATAATCTATTTTCACTCACAATTAATGATTCTAATTGATTTTTTTTTCTTGTTTTAACAACAACTTTGCCACTCAGTCCATTGACTCTTTATGAAAAGTACACTTAATTGATATTGTCAATATAATTTATATCAATAACCTAATTTCTATCTTATTCATATCTTTCAATTTGATATCTATTTTTATCTAATAGGATTTTAAGAATCATAATTCGATTCTTTGAAAAATAATTCGAATGATTCTGAGAAGTAGTAAAGAGTCGGTAATAATCGGTTATTTACTACGTCTAAAAGTAGTTACTAGTTGCTCGTTTTGCTTTGTGCTACTATTCTCTTTACCCTGCTGTCGGATCTGCCAACACGCATTCCTTTGCGTTTGCTGTTTATCAACGCATTTCTCAAATAAGTAGCTCACAATTAATATAAATACTTTTGTGTACGATTAATAATTAAATAAGAAACATACGTTTCACTTAGTGTTTAAAAGAGTCGAAATAATTTACCCTTTAATATTTCCTAAACATAACAAAAATATATAAGCTTACAATCGTAAAATTATTTCAGTGAATAAAATTATAGTATGATCTGAATATTACGGCCGGGCAATGTTTTATAAAATACATAAAAAGTAAATACTTATCTACTTAATAAATTTAAGTCAACGTTAAAAAGAATTATCTTTCAAACCATTTGTGCTATATGCTATTAGTTAGTTAGGAAAGTAAGATTTTAAAGAAATGAAAAAGAACAATCCACGTAGTAATGTAGCAAAAAAATCGAATCATTTTGTAATTTTCATTTGAATTATTTTTGGCTGTTATTCGATTGTAAACTGTAAAACTACTTAAACTTTGTATTAAATTAACCTTAGAATCGTTCGAATGCGTAAGGTCGATTATTGTGTAGCACTGGGGACTATTATTGAAAATGAAACCAATAGAAATGAAGACCTGTATAGAGATAGCCTGGAAACATTGATAATCATAAGGTCGATTTTCCTCAGCACTTCTGGCAAGGGTGGGGTAAGAGAATGAATCGGCCAGCTCGCGTCAAGTCAGTTATGTTTTCATTCGAATGTTTTTCTCATTCGAATGATTTTTTTTTTTAATTAGAATGATTTTGAAAGAATCGAATGAGTCGATTATTCATAATAATCGAATGAATCGATTCTATTCATCCCATTCTGCCCATCACTAGTTCCAGTGAGTGTTACTGTAACCGAAAGCTTATGGTACAGCAGCCTTTGATAATAATATTTCCAAGATATTTACAAATTTAAAGATCTTTAGTGCTCCATTTACTCTGACTTATCCTGACATAAATATTTTATTGGGCCCCACGTTTTATATTAACTATTCATCCCAAACTTCAACACAATTGAAATACCCCGACTTAATATTAATCTATCTTTATATTATTTGTTAAAACTATTTGTGATTCTCCTAGCGGGAGATTTTTTAAAATTAATGAATAAGTTAACGTTTAGTTTTATTTTTCTGTTGTAATTTAATTTTAAGTTCTTATGTTTACCAAATTGTGTTAATCGGAGGATATGTCAAGATTTAGTTGACTAATCAAACAGAATTATATTTGCCGGTGAATAGTGTTACTGTAGCAAAGCCTGTGACAATTGAATTATATGTACATAGCAACTTTATCTATTGACGTATTTCTTGTTATGGTAAATTATTGTCAAAATGCCTGTTATTTTATTGGACAGATTACCCTTGCCGAGTCTTCGGGCTTACACCTTTATTAGTGTTGGACTTTTATCTTTTTCATTTTACTATGCAATACAAATTACAAGCGATTCTAACTGGAAAGTAAACTCAACTACACAAGTAGAAGAAATTTATGATGTTCAACGTAACAATTTGTCGGAGGATACAGACTTGCCATTTCCAGACACTAAGCATAATATTTCATTTGGATATAATCTAAAGCAGCTAGTGACGTTTATGATTCAAGAACCTCTATGTATATGGGTAAGTTATATACATATTAACCCAAAAATCTTATTAATAGTGAACAATTCCTTTGGCCCAGTCGTTAAAGTCACCTAAATGATCAGCATTAAGATGAACTATCTCACCAGAAGTTGCTTGGAAAAACAGGAATGAAAATCACATTGTGGACAGACCACCCCTATTGCAACCAGAATACTTTCACTTTAAAGAATCAACTAGGCCTATACAATCCGTTCGGCTAACTGTTAGGTTAGTGGCTTACCTTAAACCTAATGCATAATTAATAAAATTACTTTTTTTGTCTACTTAAAATTGGTCTTATTATCTTATTACTATAATTCTGGTACATACCTACCCAAGAAGACCGTGAATCGAATAGTAAGTTCTACCAAGATTAAGAAAGTTTGATAATCTTGAGTAATTGGGGGGAGGGNGGGGAGAGCTACACAATTAAAACAAAACTTACAAAAATCACAAGAGAAATGTAAATAATGAGAATCATTTGTGTATACTTAAGTTCTTTGAATTATAATGGCGATTCCTGATCGTGTTTTATTACTCTTTTCCTATAGGCCTACAAATTAAATATTCTATGATTAATAGGTTTAATTCAAAATTTTAGTTTACTAACACATGAAAGGTTGGATAAAAATCATAGGTCTAATTATATATGTATATAAATGATGGAAGATTTGAAAGCTAGGTTTTTATCATATTAATGATTTTAATCAAAAGGACTAGTTTAGTCTTTTAATTTGTGACATCTAATGGATGTGGCAGCTGTACATTTTTAATTTGTTTAGTTCTGATGGATTCTTGTGTAAGGTTAGGCCTATATCAAATCATTTTATTTGTAGATGTTCATGATTTATTTAAACAAAATAAAAATATGTGTCTCATTTTCTAGACTTAGGTTTGCTAAGAAACGAGGTGAAATGTGGTCACTAAATTGTCACCCGAGAATGCAAGTGTTCTATCTCCAAAAGTGTTAAATTCGAGATAGGCCTATTTGGTGTTTACGTCTATTCAGAATGCACATGGTTCGGCTGCGGTGAAATTGAGTTTACTATATAATGAATTAAAGAGTATACAAACTCTAATTGTCATCTAGTAACATTGGTTTTATACACATGGTCAAACTTCAATGCTTTTTTACATAAAAGTAGATAGTTGGACAAAGAACACGTGCATTCTTGGTTAACGAAATGATTATAAAATCGAGACTATTCTTTTTACGTGTTCTTGAATATATCAAAGCAACACGGCCAACCAACATTTAACTTGTCTGTCCAGTTTTTACTGACTAACCCTAATAGCCTAGTTTGTAAAGTTAAGTTTAATCATACAATAATGTTTGGAAATAAAAAATACATAGACCCAATATAGGCTTACTAAGCCTATTTTCTATAATGATAAGTACTATCTCCATGTAATAGATTACTAAAAAAACTAAAGTTTATTGAAACATACGTTTTGAAATTGTATCAAAATTGAATAAATATGATCATGATATAAAACGCTTCTTAACTATTATTACTAGTATATTTAGTTTCTGCTTAAAAGGCTAAGTTACTCTGCTCAAACTATATAAAATAACTAGATAGCTGTTGCCCGCGGCTTTGCTCGCGTGGAAGTTGATTATATACAAATACGAAAATATACATATGTATTTACAGATTAATTTAAAATATTACGTTACGTTGATGACCATAACTTGACCTCAGATCAAAAATAATGCAAGTCCGATACAAACTTTCACCCCCTTTTTCATCCCTTATTAAATAAAATTTCCAAAATTCCTGAAACACGTATTTATTTGTTTTACGTCAATAACCGAAATACAAAATTTTGTTTATGTAACTTTCAAAATGACGGACTTTCATACATATTATCATACCTATTATCATCCCCTATTTTGACCCCTTTGGGGTGGAATTTTCTAAAATCCTTTCTTAGTGGGTGCCTACATAACAAAATGAATATACAGTCCGAATTTCATGCTTGTAGCCTTGATAGTTTGCGCTCGGCGATGATGAATCAGTCAGTCAGGACATGTTATTTTATAAGTATAGATTAGGTCCATCCTATTTGGTGCTTATAAAATAAAATAAACAGGTAGACAGGAGGCTTATATTAATCTCTTAGCTATTCCTATCCAAACTAAAATGATTTTACTAGAATAATTGCCTAAATATAAAAATAAATGTTTTAAAATGGGAAATGACACTATAAAAACTGTTTCCCCGACACTAATTCAAACCCTAAACATTTATTTGATATAACACTAAATGCTCTACCAACCGAGCTACTTATCCGGCCTACTTCATTCATACAGGCTCACAAAAACATGCTATGGTATTTGGGACCTAGTGAAATTTATAATTTTCAAGTTGTTACTAATTGCATACAAAATAAAACTTTGAAGCTTATCACTTTTAAATTTTGGCTTCAGGTATACAAAAGGTTATGCGGTAGAACTTTTGTTGTTGTCTTAAACTAATTCGTGCTTCACTATAGTTAAAAGTAGTTTGACCATGGGAGATTGTTTAAGGATTTGTAGTGAAAGCTAGCATTCATGGTTTTGTTTTGACCTTGTGGCAACATTGTTCATTAAAATAATTCAAAGGATTTTAATTTCCTGCCTACATAGGCCTAATCCAACAGTCTTTCAGTCAGCCTTTCTATAACTTAGACCCAATTTAATCTGAGGCCACATGATATATTATTTTTAGAGAGATATGTCAGCATTTTCTTAGAGATAGTGTAAAACCATTGGATACACTTTCATTAAGAAACCAGTCAAGGTCAGAAGCTATATATTACAACAGGGCCAGTCAAGGTCAGAACCTATCTATTACAACAGGGCCAGTCATCAGCCTATATGTTACAACAGGGCCAGTCATCAGCCTATATGTTATAACAGGGCCAGTCATCAGCCTATATGTTATAACAGGGCCAGTCATCAGCCTATAATGTTATAACAGGGCCAGTCATCAACCTATATGTTATAACAGGGCCAGTCATCAGCCTATATGTTATAACAGGACCATTCAAGGTCAGAACCTACCTATTACAACAGGGCCAGTCATCAGCCTATATGTTAAATGTATCCTACACTCCCCTTATATAGCCTACACACACTTATAAAGAAAAACTTATGAACACATTATTTTCATAATCCAGAACTAAACATCTTGTGACTGACTGATCAAGGATTCCAACTGTATTTCTCGAGGACTCTGGTTAAATCCTAGTTGCTGCTTAAAATAATTTGAAATCTGTGTATTGTGTGGATTTACACCACTTTTCAGTATCCTGGAGTTATGGCTGGATGTTTTGTATTTTTTGTTGTCAACTTAGATTAATTAGATTATATCATATTATCTGTTAGTCATGTTGACACTTTTGGTAATTGAAAAATAACTCAAACCAATTCTGTAGTCAACTGCTTTGCATTATGTTTCAAAACACTTTGATGATGACAAGTTAGGCCACTTGTTGAAAGATTTTTTCTGTCTGAATTAAATTCAAAGGGAATCTTAGTAACTTTTTAACTGTCAAGAAAAGGCCAATGTCATTGAAATTAATTACTTCCATATAATCATGCTTTAGAAAATTGTTTGCAAATGGTGGAATGAATGAAAGCGATGGATTTACTTCCTCTTACAAATATTTGTCTATTTCACCTTTTGTTTTGAGAGGACCACTATTGCTCCAGGGCTATTGTTTGTACTTGCTTCATCACATTAACATGTATACATTTTATTACTACACAAAAGAAAAACAAATAAATTAGAAATACACAAAAAGTTTTTAAATATTTCAACAATATTTTATAAAATATAGCCTACCTACTGTTTTATTTTTTATTTAAAAAATAAAATCAACTCAATTAATTTTCACTGGTTTGGTGTTCACTTTTATGATGAGACGTCTAATAGTTGCAAAATAATGTAATGTGAAGGTTTTTTTTTTCTTTTTAGCACCGCATCTTACTACTACCCGTTCAGGTTACACTAATTGGCTTAGAGATTGAGAGGATTTTAATTGAGATGAAGTGCACCCACATTTGTGTGGAAGGCGAGTGGAAAGTAATTTAGGAAAAACTCCTCAATGCACCCGACCATGATCAAAACTATTATCTCTCTGTCACTGCGAGAATAGCAAGTTAGACCACACAACCACCAAAGAGGGTTAATGTGCGGTTGTTGTAAGCTTTTTGCAGATCACATGCACTGTGTATGCATGTGAATATTGTTATCTAATTTATGAGAATCTGATTCCTGTGTCCAAGTGTCATTTTTCTTCTGTACTTGTAGATACAGTATTTAATTTTTATCCAAGATTAAATATAATTTACATATCATTATAGCTAATTATGGTTTCTTTCCCACATCATAAAACATGGTATTAATACAATCAATAACATTTGGTACGGGCGTTTATCTAGTGAGTGTGTTGCTTTTTTTTTTTTGTGTGGTAAAAATTATTTTAAAAAAATAATTAAATTGGCCTTAACTAATACCAATACTAGGCTTCAAACAAACACTTATAATGACTTAATTTATGGGACACCAGTCTGGAAAGAAAATGGAAAAGCTTCTTGGAAAACCACTCACAGGGCAGCCTATAAGGATAGAACCAAGGTCTTGTGGTTCAACCAGGTACACTATATTACTTATGGCCATGTCTGTAGGGTTATTTAACAAGCTGTACATTATCTTATTTCTGTGGAGAAATTATCTTGTTTTGGTGTGTGTCCTAATTCATCATATGAGTCATTGAATGTGACATCATGACAGTTGAAATTAAATACCTCACTAACTTATCTATTGATAAACACTACACACTAATTATATAATTGTCTAGAAAAGAGTTTTTCCACTGTCATATCCGCCTCGGTGGTGACGTTGTTGGCGGTAGTTGGCTAACGCGCTAGTCGTGTTGAGCTATACTGAGGATGGGGAGATCGAGGTTCGAATCTCGGTCGGGTGAACTGGGGGGGGGTGGGGTTCCTACATGGTTTTCCACTCTCCCTCCATGCAAATGCGAGTTCACTTCCTCTAATTCAACCTTCCCAATTCCTAATCCATTAACGTAATTAGTACTTAAAGCGTATAACCCGAACGGGTAGTAAGACGCGGTGCTAAATATTATTATTACTATTCACTGTCATATTTAATGGTCTCTTGGATATTTCATCAATTTTGTAAAAAGTGTTCTTAATTCTTAAAGGTGAATACAAAAGTGATATACAATTACATTTGATAAAGTCTTAATCCACCTTGGTAGTTGAATGGTATAAACTCCAGCGTGTATACCATCCAGGGAAAACGGGAATTAGCCGCGAATTTGAAGTGATCGCGAAAAAATGGGAATTTGGTAAATTAAAAAAAAAAAAAAAA
>CABFVZ010001180.1:72847-116037 GCA_902151445.1 Timema monikensis
AAAAAAAAATCTGGGAAAATGTTGTTTTACTCAAAATATGAAGTATAATAATTTTATAAGTTCTAGTAAATGATGTTAATACGAATTTAAAAAAATGTTTATTCAAAATTTAAAACTTATCATGCATAAAAAGGATTAATAGGAAAATGAGGGCAGAGGTGGGGAAATTAGAAGGATGTGACATACTTTTTAGTCAGGAATTTTAGGAAATGATCAGGGGAAAAGTTGGGAATTTCATTGGTCAAGTTGAGTAGACACCATGAAACTCTTGGTGTAACTATGGTAATAGAATGGAATGATTGACTATGTTGGGAAGAACAGGGCTCTCAAATCCTGGTCAGATGTAACCTCCAACTAAGAGTGGCCTTTCCTAAATTGTTTTCTACTCTCCCTCCACATTTAACATTCCTCATCCCTAACAGATTAGCGTAATTAGTATGTATGCATTGAGGCGCTAACAAAAACCAATTAAAACCAACATTAAGTCCTAGAATAGCTAGCTAATCTCAATTTTAAAAAAAAAATGAACGGTGCTAAATTATATTATAACATAAGAAAAGGGTGTCCGAATTGAAGAACAAAATTTAATTTGTTTAAAAAACTAAATTTAGTCAGCCTACAATAAATGCTCTCTTATTGGGCCATTTCCTGAATTTTTAGTTCGGTAAGGTTAGGGTAAGGGGGACAAGGAGGTGCTACCTGTGGTGGAGTTTCTTCAAGTAGGGCCTAACGATTTTTTTATAACATTATGTAAATTCAATTTTAAGTGTTTTTTTTAATTATATCATTTGGGTTATGAATTGGACCTACAATAAGCCAAGATTAAGCCATTTATAACAAAAAACTAATATGCCTACATTATTTAATTAATAATATTTTTTGGGGGAAGGGTTAACACCCCAACTCCCCCTTGCCCTGCCCCATAAAAAAACTCGGTATGGCCCTGCTTTCTTAGGACAGTTAAATAAAATTTTGTGCGTGTGGCACTTAGTAAACCAGATTAAGTATGTCCACAAATTTTTTGAAAAAGTTTGAGTAATATTTTGTATTTAATGGGTAGGCCCTAGTCCAAAGCATCTGACAACACTTATGAACATTCTTAAAGTAAGTGTTTTATAAAAATTAAAAAATGATACAAATAGCTAAATTTGAAAAGTTATTCCAAAGTAAACAAGTATTTTTTATGAGATATTATTTTCCTGCGGGTCATCTTAGAATGAACAGAAACAGGCACTGGAGTAACTAGATTGAGCCGGATGGGTCACGTGTCCTGGGTGCCAAATAGCAATAATACCAACAATATAAGTTTAATTTTTTTAAACTATACAAATATTATTTTGTAACTGGCATGTTGATGAGTAGCCAGTTTGAGTATCAATATAAAGAATTCAACCAAAATTTAAAGAACAGTCTTCAAGGGGCACCAATTTCTTATTTGCCATGGGTGCCATGGACTCCCTATTGACCCTAGTTACGTCTCTGGTCTGATAGGTAGAACTAGCTCAAGATAGGGTTAGGTGGCATACTTTTGTATATGTGGCAATGAACTTTCGAGTTTCTAGTGCCATAAATTAAGTAAACACTTGGTAGTTAATCTCTTTAGAGCAGGCATCTTAAAATAGTCCTTTAGGGGCTGCGCTTGAACCTATTAATGAAAATTCAGGTTTGATAAGCATCTATAAAGCCATGAAAATGTCAGTGAATTAGATGTGACAGGAAATTCAGAACTGTGAAAATAACGCAATTTTTTTATTAATAGCTTTGCACATATAAAAATGGAAAAATTCATAATATTTGGTATGATTGTGTGGAGAAGTCTGGTACGGTAGTTTCAAAACTTACTAGTGTATTGATCATGTTATTTTGCGCCCAGAGATATTAAAATAGAAACATGTACTACCGGTACCTTATATTGTTGGTAAGTAAGAGGGAGTATTTTAAAAACGCATGCAAATGATGACCCACCTTCCTTTCCAACAACATTGACGAGTGTAGTGTGTTTCATCAAATGTAATAGTTGGATTATTTTGTTCACCATACAAACAAACTATCGGGATTTGCAAATAGGACAATATTAATTGTCAAGGAAAAATATTATTTTGACTATTGGAAAAATGAGAAAAGATAAATTTAAGTAAACGCCGATTCATACAGAATGTTAAGATAAGATTTGCTCTGCTAACTCTTTAGAAAAATAGTGGTCAAGGTATTTAAATGTTTTAGTTCTCACAGAAAGCTATGCATTGCTACGCCACACTGTTTTTTTCCCGATTGCTGACCGGGCAATTTTTCCATCTCCCATCTTGATCCATCTTACATTCCACATGCGCTACTTGTTGAACAGACACAGTGCTGGTTTGGTGAAAATAACTAAAGAAGTGTTGAAGTTTTGTTTTCAGTTTGTTTCACGTGTATTTAAGCAATATTCTCTTTAGGTTTTATATTTCATAAATGTTTTTATATTAAATTGGAAGCGTTAATTGGACAAGTCAAACCTTAACCTCCTAAATGTTCTCCATCTTTCAAAACAGCTGCTAACAGGAGCTTCTTTTCTTCCTCATTACTACCATCTGAACTCAAACAAGACATTTTGGAGAACACTATCATAACTAAACTTAACTGGAGCAGAACAGAAAGAAACAACACTGAAATCACCCGCCTCGGTGGCGTAGTTGGCTAATGCGCTTGTCGTGTTGAGCTCGACTGCTGAGGACGGTGAGATCGAGGTTCGAATCTCGGTCGGGTGAACTGAGGGGGGGGGGGTTCCTAAATCGTTTTCCACTTTCCCTCCACGCAAATGCGGGTTCACTTCCTCTAATTCAACCTTCCCAATTCCTAATCCATTAGCGTAATTAGTACTTAAAGCGTATAACCCGAACGGATAGTATTATTATTATTAACATTGAAATCTGGAAAGAAAAGAGCGACCATTTCTTAGCTTAGCAATGAGTGTGAAACCAAATTGACAAAGTTTTAGCAGAGGACAGCACAGCATAGCTTAGCATTCTGTGTGTATCAGCCTTAACCCACTTTCAACCACCAATTTTGATTTAAAATGGGTCATTCTAGAAATATGTTTTAACTTGTTTGATTTATATTATAAAGTTGATCTAAAAGTTATTTGTTTTAAACAACTCCAATCTCTTGGTAAAGTAAATTAGACAACAGAGAGAGAAAGTTTTATATCAACACATTTAATTTAATCAAATCGAAATTTTTTATACAGGCAGTTATTGAAGAATGTTAGATCAGAACTTCAAAAAGTCTAGAAAAAGAATAGGTGCCTCTAATTAATTTATATGATACTTATTTTATTTTTATATCATTAAGCTACTAATCTGGGATTATGTTAAATGCAAGATATAAGACTTTGATATGTTATCATTTATCAAGTGTATCATTATTGTAACTTGAAACAACATATTAAAGAAAATTAAATATCAAAGTATTATATCTTATTTTAAATATCACTCCTTACTAATTAACTCTAGAATGTTTTTTAAAATGGGTTTGTGTTTATTTAAGTTGGTAACAACACTAAATTTTTGAAATTTGGCCTTCTCAGTATTTTAAGTTTGGACAAGTTTGACGATCTTAAAACATCAAATTACTTGAATGCTAATAATAAAACATATAAAAGCTATAAATTACTATTAAAATTAATGATTGAAGTTGTAAAATATTGTTTGAACAGAGAATCTTAAAAATTCATAATATTAAAATTTAAACATATTAAAGAGTGTTTTAAAGGCAGACATTAAAAAAAAAACCAGTTATGTGTTAAAACAAATTATTGTTCCGCGTTTCCGGACGCGGCATTACGTCACGATGTTATGGTTCAGTCCGGTTAGCTGGTTACAGTCGGTCGCGCGCTTGATTCAAAACTGGTGGAAGGTACCAGCGAGCAAACCGCCATGGTTGATGATTGGTTTCAGCAATGCTCCTGACGAAATGGGATCGTTTGTAAAATAAAGTCTGGAGCGAGAGAGAGAGAGAGGTCATGGCCCTGCGAGCACAGCTAGGCTCTGTTGGGAAACGTGGCCATGTATGACGTCAATAGTGAGTGTTGCGACAAGGTTGTCGTCTTCATTTTGCACTAAAGCCTGTCCCACACTATTCGCGAATGTTCGTGTATTGGGTGATTGTCCGAATATTATGGAGGTACACGAATGATGAATATTCAGCACTCGAGGGGTTTCGCCTTGGGATCGGTCTCTTGACACGAATAAAAGGAAGCGAATGTTCGTCACTGGAGTCTCGGCGAACATTATAAACTACACTTGTTCGTTTGTTCGTGTCTGGTTGCGTACACTCTGGGCGCTGTACAAGTTATATCATTTTGTGGTTATTGTAGAAATATTGTTTGTTCACTTACTGCGTTACTATTTATTTATACAATAAAGTATATTGTAGTGTACAATGTAATGTAACATCGAATAATAGTTTTCTGTGCTTACTACCCTGCAATAACAACACTATTGTTGAACTGCAGCAGCAACAGAAGTGATGTCATCAATGGCAGCCGAAGTGAATGATTTGCTCGAATATTCGAGGTAGACATTCGTGAGAAGTGTGTGAGGTCCACAGAAGGAGAACATTCGTGAGAAGTTTGTGAGGTCCACAGAAGGAGAACATTCGTGAGAAGTGTGTGAGGTCCACAGAAGGAGAACATTCGTGAGAAGTTTGTGAGGTCCACAGAAGGCGAACATTCATGAGAAGTGTGTGAGATCCACAGAAGGCGAACATTCGTGAGAAGTGTGTGAGATCCACAGAAGGCGAACATTCGTGAGAAGTGTGTGAGCTCCACAGAAGAACATTCGTGAGAAGTGTGTAAGGTCCACAGAAGGCGAATGTTAGTGTAGGTTTGATGACAGAATTGAGTGATGAATGTAGGCGAACATCCGGGCAAATATTGTGGGACCGGCTTAACTGCAGGACTTGGGCAACTCCCGACGAAGGACATATGTACAAGTGAAACCTCTTCGCCCTCGTTTTTCTTATCGAGTCTAGTGGGAGGAATAAGTGACCTCTCCACCCCATTTCTTTTTTGCACCGCGTCTTACTACCCGTTAATTAATCACACTAATCAAGCAGGCAATAGGAAATGTACCTGCATTTTCAGTTGGAAAATATTTAAGAAAAATAACTTTTACTACGCCCGGTTGGGTTTCGATCCCCGACCGCTCCGTAGCTAATAAACACAATTGAATGAACTTTTAGTTTTGTCCGCGTGCCCATCGATGGGCTACTTCTCCTATTTAACTTATTATGACATAGCCACCTCAGTACACGCGACCGGAACTAACTGGTAAACCAGACTGGACGGGACTGACGCCTCTTTCTGATTCCTGTGAAATGTAAACAGAGGAAAGGGTGAGTGCCCGCCAGCTGGAACAGTGTGGCAAACAACTTGAATTGTGTCTTTCCTCTTTAGTAGGTACATGATTACATACAGTCCAATTTCAATAAAAAAATACAGTTTTTTTTGCGACCAAAATTGCAAACATTTAAAAAATTATTATTATTTCTCTAAGCATGGGCTACATTCCCTTCGTCCAATTTTAGAGTATATAAACAAGTAGCTACCCGCATCGGGGTTACCTGGTTTAGCGGGTAACTCTTGAGCTAGACTGGGTTTCCGGTGATGGTGAGGCCGGGGTTCGAATTTTGGTAGATGTACCGAGTTTTTTCCTTGTATTATTTCTCACTATCCTTGCACGCAAATGTGATAACACTTGCTCTAAAATTCCACCTTCCTCATCCCTATTACATAAGCTTAACTAACTGTGGCAGCTCGTGTATAGGCACTGCGGAACTGCAGCACCCCATATTTCCACTTGATATTATCGATAACATTTAATATAATGAATCCTTATTTTAAATTCTTTCTTTATTTTTTAGTACAATATATATTCCTTAAGTTTAATGTCAGTACTTTAGTAGCCATCCTCCAGTTTATTAATAATATACAAAAATCTTTGTATGGAACTGTGCGCTTCACAGTACCAGCGATGTGGTCTTTGACCATTGTGCGCATGCGCACATAGGAAGGGGGTGGGGAGGAAGGCGGGACTGCCATGTAGAGAGAGCACTGTTGCTTTCGCAGTGCCGGCTCTGGCATTGTAATAGTGGAAGGAAGTTTTTTTACTCAGCGTGTGTTATGCTTAAAAACTGTGTACTATATTCTTGAATGTGATAAAGTGTAGAAGAGTGTAGAATTAGATTAATATTCTGCTTCCAGCTATTTTATTTTATTCATATTTTTTGGTTCTTTTATTTAACAGAAAACATTAACCATGGCCTTGCATCCCCAAGTAATAAGTTCTGTGACTGTAACTAAGGAAGTGTGTGACTATATATGTGTTGATATAAACATTTAGTAGCTGCTAAATTGTCCAACAAGAATTGCTTCGCTAGATTTAAGAATTAACATCTCACAAAAGAGATAGAACTGACCACTGAAACTTATCCCATTATTGACAAAGAAAAGCTTGAAACTGAACTAAAAGTATTCTATTGTAGGACTGATATTCATGAATATTGTAAATTAATTGAGCTGCTAAAATTTATCTTGGAAAATAATCTAGATGATGTTTTTAGTGAAATTACGAAACTGATAAAAATCCTCTTGACAATTCCCATGACTACATCAGAGGCAGAGCGCTGCTTTTCAACATTGAATAAAATAAAAACTTTTTTAAGAAATACTATGAATTCGGAAAGACTAAATGCGCTTGCAGTAATTTCAATGGAGAAAAAATTCCTTAATTGTCATCCAGAGTTCAAGGAGAAAATCATTGAACTTTTTGCGCAAATTAAAACAAGAAGAATGGGTTTAAGTTTTAAAGGAATAGATCAAGCTTGAACTGTAACAATTTAAGTTAAAGTAAGTAAAGAGTTTTTTTTTTAAGATTTTATCTAGTTCCTGAATAAATTTTCTTTTTATACAGGTTTTTTTCCTTTTACACTTTTAAAACAAAGGCTAAAATTTTTCCGGAGCAGCACCCCCACTAATTTTAGCTACGAGCCGCCACTGTTAACTAATATGAGTATCACCCGAATGGGTGCTAAGAAGCGGAGAACAAAGCTTTTGCACCGTTGGGCACATGGACTAAACGTAAAGTTACTCTGGTCTGATTTGCCGGGAGACACGGAGGCTAGGGTTCGGATCTTGACCGGGTGTTTTTCCCTAAATGTTTTTCCACTTTTCCTTAATGGTGAGTACATTTCCTCTAAAATTCTACCTTCCGAATCCCTTCCTGATCAGTGTAATTAAATGCGTATAGCTTGGCTGGGTGGTAAGACGTGGAGCATAGCAATAAACGTAGGGGTATTGATATTTTTCTTTCAACACCAATAGTTTTTACTCTGTTCTTTAGCTATTATTACACTTCTGTATCGGAACGGTATCAAAATAAACAATCACCCGTTTCGTTGGTTGACTGGTTTGTTCTAAGCCTGACCGACCATACACGCTCGAGTTGGATTCAATGGAGCCATCAACTCGATTGTTTGTGGGGAGAGCGGAGTCATTATCTGGTATCGATGGCACGTTGGGATATCGGAGATCGTGTGCGGGCATGTCAAGTCGATTAGTGGAGTCGACCGTGATGACGCATGCGCGAATTCATCAATATTTACCCTCTTGGCTCACTTTAAAGCTCGTTCAGAGTTCAAATTCAAACAGGGTGGACTTGATCTGTCGGCGCGGATGTAACCGCGCGGTCGAGTTGTTGAGCTCCATACATTCGTTCAGTCAAGGGAGCGGTTTCCGCTGACCGACCGCCAGAAACTCGATACCGCGCGGCTCGAGTTCTATGCATTTTAATTAGAGCGTTCAGTTGAGCGGTTTGGGCGTAGGCAGAGGAGTGTATTATAGAGCGTTTCGATACAAAAATATTTTTTGACGAAGTGGAGAAAAGGCCTGTCATATGGGACATGGAATGTGAAGAACATTCCAACAAATAAATAAAACTAGCTTGAACAGAATCGGTGGAACTATTCGCCGACGCCGGGGATTCATTAGAAAAAAAGAACGTATTTGGTAGGTTTACCCTTTATTACAGATATTTATTATTAGTTATCACATATATTTATATTATATAAGAACAGTAGGCCCACGACCATCCGGCCCTTCGTACTATCCGTACTATACATGTCAAGGTTTTGGTTTTGTAAATATTAACGATGTTTTATTTAACTTTTCTTTTATATTGTGCACGGACGAATCCGCCCCGTGTGAACGTAGTCTTGGACGCTTTGCTTACGAGTGTTGTGATGTCAATCAATCTCGGCAAATTACTACAAAAGTGTAACTTTATTACGTTTACTCACGCCGTAAAAATACACAATTACCACTCTACGAGCTGAAATTAATCTAAGGCTCTCTGCTCAGTAAGACTATTGTTTCTTCGCCCGAGTTCCCAGCTCAGAAAGTCAACTGTTTATGTCAAATGTTTCAAAATTTGATTGACTCACGTGTGTGGCGACAGCCAAGACAAGTTTGACGGGGAGATCATGGTTAGACTCCTCGTTGGATGCGATGTTGGTTCCCCTAAATGGTTTTCCACTCTAATTTCACGCAAATACGGGTACACTTGCTATTATTTCAACCGTCATCATCCCAAACATAGTAGCGAAAATAGTACATAATGTGTATGGATATATCTCGCACGGGTAGTGGGAGGAAAAGAAAAACGATAATTTGGCCATAATGTATGTTTGTGTCTAAGAAAATATGTCTGTAAGCCTAATTAAAAGTTAATAATAATATTCAAGGAACGCCTAATAGCCAATATCAAAAGGAACTAATTAAAAATTAAAAGATAAAGAGATATTAAATATAAGGAAAAAGATAAAGACAGCAAAAATTTTAATTAACAAAAAACATATTAAGTTTCTAAGAAAAAGAATGAAAGTTGATAGTAACAAGTCTGAATATAATATATATTACATCATGGATGAGAAGATAGATTGAACAGAATAGTGCTAAGCCTATAAATAATGAAAAACTTTATAACTTAATCTTATTAAAGAGTGAAATAGAGCAAAAAAGAACAATAGAGTTAAAATAAAGAAAACATATTAAAACTAGTTAATACAATACACATGAAAAATCACATTCAAAGGTTACATATTAAATTATTGAAACATTACAAAGGAAGATATGTTAAGTCTAGCAATGAGTTAAAATTAACATTTAAGGTAATATTGTTAATAAATTCAGAATTGTCAAAAGAAAAGTTAAAATTTTAGCCAATGAAAAGTGAACAGGGAAATAAAGGCATAAAATGTTTAGTAAAGGTTAGAGACGTTAATTATACCGAAATTATGTAGAATAGGAGATAATTGATAATAAAATGTTGTTGAATATAAAAGTTCCTTAGCTGATATTTAGTTCCACTCCTTAAATCTTGGACGCCAAAAGGCAGGTTGACTTGACTTATACATGTTTCGACGTACAAACGCCATCATGTCTGAGGAAAACCAATGTAAAATTAGGAAAATAAAAACGAAAAATTAAGAAATCCAAGAACATTGGACGATATCAGAAAGAAATAATTAATTAAATAGTTGAGGGACAATAAAGCTAACCTAATAAAACCAGGTTAAAGAAAAATACAAAAAGAGAGAAATGTACAGATTATTAATATTAATATGTAGATAATAATACAAAACTATCAAGCTTACCTCTATTGAATTATTATTTTAATATCATAAGTATAATTTAGGTATACTCATTTAAAATCAAAATAAAAAAGTTTGTTACAAGACAACTTTTTAATGTTTTCATATAAACATTTTAAGAGGTATGAAAGTTATTCAATTTGTTCCAAATCCCATGTAAGATTTTGCAAGCGATTTTCACCACAATTATTACAACCACCATAAAATTACTGTATTTCCCACAATAGTGGAAATATACTTATGGTGTAATATTAATATAAAGACTTTTGAAGCTGAGAGACAATGTTAATTTTCATATTTTGTTTGAAAAAAAGTGGTTTAAGAATCAGTTTTTTTAGTATATATTACTATACTATAAGCATAAGTGAATGTTGTATAATAAATATTGGGTGCTTATTTCGTATAAATAATTGTGTTTATTTTTAAGCTACGTAATTGCAACTCCGCTGATTAGAAAAAGGATAGCGTTAACGGGGAAACCAATGGGATAGAAAGATTCGTAAGTATCTATAAGTGCATCTACTACAATCTAATAGCGAAACGACCTATCGGTATTCATTATTTGTTCCATAAATTTATAAAGGTTTTGTACATATTTATGATATTTAGATATTTTAGTAACAATTCATCACACGAAATATAATATAGCCTGACATATATTAAAAATTCGCACGTCTTATCAAGTGTTAAAAGAAAAAGAAATACTAGAAAATTTATTTCTCTCACGCATTATATAAAATACGATAGTTCGAACATTTCAGACACAGGCGTCGAAATCAAATGATCATTGGCTGTTTTGATCCGAGTTAGGTTAATCTTATTGAGCCTAGTATTTCCATTATTAGCCTAAATTATAGAGTTTAACCATAGCTAATTGTCGAGAATTAACATCTACAACGCTGATCAAGTCACATTTTAAATTCTCCTAGCCATAAAATATATTGATAAATGATAACATCCAATCACTAACATTTTGATGAGTATGAAAAGGAAAATGCCCAGTTCACTTTTATAATTCGAACGTTAACCTGTGGGTGAAACGCGAGCTTAATTCAGTGGTTTCCAACCTTTTGCCGGGTTTGACATCAATTTTGGTCTTGGAGACCATCGCAACCTCTTTATGGCATACAAATATTAATATCCTGGTTTCTAAATTTTAGTTTTTTAATATTCTTACTAATCAGAACTATCCAAATTTTAGCACCGCATCCTAATGCCCGTTTGGATTATAAACATGTTTACTAATTTCGCAAATGTGTTAGGGATAATAAAGGTTGAATTAAGATTAAGTTTACCTGAAGTTGCGAGGAGGTAGAGTGGAAAAATATTTAGGGAACATCAATCCCAAAACCGCCGGTCAGAATATGAATCCTGACCTCATAAATTAAATAAAACTAGCGTGCTGTTAAGCCTAGGTGTTTGATTTAATTCTTATAAACTACATTATCCCATATTATTTATATGAAAGCGACTAAGATGTTTTAAAAGTGAATTAACGAGCCAAGTGGGTATTTAGAAAGCTTGATAGCAACGCTTCTCGCCTAACACGAGACTCATACAGCAAACTAAGTACAACAAGCAACTGCTCGAGTTAGGTGACCAAAAGAAACATAATAATAATAATAATTATTATTATTTAGCACCGCGTTCGGGTTATACGCTCATAATTAGTAACTAAACTGTTTATAACTGTATTTGAATTTGGTACCTTCCTATAGTAATAATCAATTTAAAAAGTAATCATAACAGTATAAGCTCATCAAGCAATGTGATTACACCAAATAAATGCCACGACCCTGAATGGGGTCGCAAAGATATAAACACACAGGCGGCATCGCAAGGGGGTCATTAAACGTCAGATATTTATCAAAATTTCAATTTTTTTTAACGATAGCAATACTTTTTCTACCCGAGAGGTGCGAGAAAGAAAAAAAATATTTCCCCAAATTAAATCAAAAGTTGTTTTTAAAATATAGTTATAGAGGTCTTGAATGAAATGTCTACTGCTTTTTCACATCTTCACGTCTCAATATCCTTATGAACTAACTTCGTGTTAACACTTTAGGAATTGTATGAAAAAGGTAGAATTTAGAGAAAGTGTATCTACATTTGCCTGTAGATAAAGTGGAAAATAATTTAGGCAAAATGATCTCGAAACATCCGGTGAGTTTCGAACCCCGATAGTAGTCGTGGTAAATCTGGTTGTAGCCAGGACGATAAAACTTCTTATGTGTGTGTGTGACCATATTAGCTTAGCTGGTACAAACAGTTGTTAATATTTAAAAGTAAATGTTTTTAAAAAGGTTTATAATTGATTATTCTCTCTTATTAATATCAAACTAACATAAACAAAACCACTAACAGATTATTATTATTATTATTATTATTATTAAGGGGTGTGAGAGGTTGACATTTTTGATTCAGTTCAAGATAGAGAGCTCTATTTTGGGTGAGATTAGGAACGGGTAATTTTAAATCCATAATTTCGGGATGGTTTCAAGAATATCTGTTATCCGAAGCACCTCTCCCTCTCCTCCTCAACCCCTTTTTGGCATTATTTATCTTTCCATCGTTTTTGTAAGCCCAGCTACTCCCCCTTCCCTCACCCCATTTTATCCTGTTCAGGTAAAACCCTTGACTTGACAGTAATTATTGGATTGTCACTTTATTACTACTATTACCTCCAAACCTGAGTTATTGAAAATATTCCCTGTGATGTATTGAATGATATAGGCCGAGGCCACAGACAAAGAAATAACAGATATCCAGCCTTACGGGAGATTTGTTGCGCTCCTCGAGTCGGTAAAACTTAAAATATCCAGTGATAACAGCGCTTCCAAGTGGGAATTCCTTAAAACAATTCACTTTCAAAATGTTCCTCCTGAGAGAGACAAGCTGAGAGCTAAGAACTGCCTTCTCTCCGAGTACAATAGTTCAGGTAGCGGTAATCCCTTACCCTGCCTCACCCCCCTTTCATTGACCAAAACTTTTCAAATAGTAAGTGACACGCTGTCTTGGAAATGCACTTGTAAATTAATTATTAAATATTTTGTGACCAGCTTCTGCGGTCACAATCCTTTGGAATTCACTTTTTCATTAAACTGAATTTCAAATAACTGGGATATCAGTGTTCGAATCCCGATCGGGTGTAATAAGAGTGCTTTTTTCTTAAAATATTTATAATTCTTTTTAACGCAAATACGGGCACATTTCCTAAAAAAGTTTACCTTCCTCATTCCTTATCCTTTTGAGTAAATACGCGGATAGCTGTAATGGGAAGTAAGACAGCGCACAAAATATATCAGTAATTAAAATTAAACACTTAAGTTGTAAAGGTTGCATTTATTTTTACATTTTATTGTCAAATTAATATAAACAAAATACACAAGTTATATACTACTTTATTAACTAAAAAAAAGAAAGTTAAACGCATGGAAAATACAATGGAAAGAGTTTCCTAAGTATATATTTGGTATCGATAACACCCCCTTATTTTAAACACTGGAATGATTATATTCAACATTATTTTATACTAATACCCGCCTCGGTGGCAAAGTTAGTTAACACACTAGTTTCGTGTTGAGCTAGACTGCCGAGGATGGGGAGACCGTGGTTAGAATCTCGCTCAGTTCAACTGGGGTGGTTTTCCCTAAATGGTTGTCCACTCTCCTTCTACGCAAATGTGGGTTCACGTCCTCTATATCCAACCTTCTCAAATCCTAACCCATAAGCGTATTTAGTACTTACCCGAAAGGGTACTAAGTATCAGTATTATTATTATTTTATATTAATGTGCAATGAAAGTTAACAAATCTGTTTTCAATCAGTTTATAATAAAATCAATTCTGAAAACGAAGCTTATCTCCCTAAACGCGCGTTAGGATTGCACAACAAAAAGCTCATAATGTTTTGTCCAATTAGACTCGTCCAACACCTTCTCGTGTCTGTATGGAAAATTAAATAGCTCTTATTATTTTAGTAAAGGGGAATAGAAATAAATATAAAAAAGATTAACATTGAAAACTCTTTCAGTATAAGATTGTTTTACTATAATATAACGATATTTTCATACAATTAATAATTGCAGATTTTATTAAAAAATAAATATTTATATCACAATAAAAGCGTTTAGTAAAGTGAGTAAAATTGTTAATACAAAGTATATGAAAAAAATACTCTTAACTTTACCCAATCACAGCTATATTATTAAGTGTTTGGTATAAAAATTATCTACTAAAGTAAAGAAAAAAAAATTCAGATTATGTAATTTGGATAGGTTTGAAACTAAAATTATAATCAATATCATTAAAAAATCAATACAGTAATAATACAGAAATAAGATTTAACAGAAATTTGATTAAAATATGTGTCGAACTAATTTGGAAATTGATATATTTAATAATATTCTGACGTATTTAGCTATAACATCCTTACTTTATTGGTCCATCTGTCATAATTTTGAAAGTTCCTTTGTGTACAAACCTAAGCTAACCAATCAATCACAACTCGGTTATTGCAATTAATAAATACAATTTTTTTATACCTAACAATGAACTATACAAAAATTCAACGTTACACTGTAACCATATGTGATCTTGTATTGAGGATCCTCAATTCACATACGCTTATTTGTATTTAAGATATTTTCTGACTCGTGCGAAACGTGAAACCTGCACACATGTTTCACGAACCGCAACTCGCACTAGTTTTACACGGCGCCATTACAATAATTGAAATGGTAGTTGATCAGAATCATGATAAACGATACATGTGAACAAATTCATCTCATTTTCAGTTTCATTAAAAATGACACGTGAGACCTCGCCTTGAGGTTTGCAACATGATAATGAGCTGGTCCATTGGTCTATAAGAAGCGGAATATTCCTTTATTTCACTCTCAACTCTCTCTCTAACTAGTTAGCGACACAAGTTGCTGATACAATTCCAGAGTAATTCGTAAGTAGTTAATTATATTTGAACTATTTACGAATGAGTCTGAAATTGTGTCAAAACTTCTATCGCTAGTTAGTTGCTCCTGCCATAGTCAAAAAGGACACAAATATGTGACAAGCTATCCCATTAGAGGAAAGATTGATAGCAACTCTTAGGTGTCTGGCAACATAGAGGTAATTGGAAGACCAGAAATGTGCAACAGCAATATCCCCACAAGCCCTTGGGACGATCATGATCATATCAGAAACACGTGACGCGCTAAGAGAGGCGTTCATGAAGATAATTTAATGCGGTCCAGCCTATTTTATTTTTGTTTTTTCAACTTCCACAAAACCGGTGACGATTTATACAAATTAATATGGTTCGTCGTGAATTCCATAGATTAGCTTCGAATTGGAAGACATGATAAAATGCTAAACAACAAAGAGTTGACTGCTAAGCACTTGGGCTCAGTAGGCTCACTGCGCATGCGCCAGTCATTTCCACTCACAAATCGGCTTTGGCTTGTCATCATGCCAGGAATGACAATGGAATTCAAACAGGTTATTCTTTATTCCAGGCTTGATAAGATGTCATTCCTGGAATGAATGGCCCACACATCAGTTTTGGAATCAAGCCGGAAATGACCGTGTGTAGGCACCTTAGTGGCACTACTGTGGGCTAGAAGAACATATATGAACATGTCAAACCGCCAGCCAGCCCCATGGCTCGTCCTTACTTACTACGAACATTCATGGAGTAGACGTTTGGCTGTTATTTCCAAATGACACCAATGGCAGCTATTTCTAGAGACAAATGCTAATGTATTTATTTTATTTTACTAAGGTTATTTAACGCGCGCTTTCTGAGCCAAGTGTCTATATCAACGTACGACTTAGGCCTACATAATATGGTTCACTTTTCATAAGAGCCTAAAAGCTATAAAAGTTACTTAGATCTACTTTCACGTATTTATACAAGTCTTGTTATCTACAGCTGTAACCTCTGATAGATATTATAAATTCCTATAAAATAAAATAAATAATATAGTATAGTGTTTTATAGTTGACAGAAACAAAATAATTTTGTATTTTCTGCAACAATAAAAAATGGTATTTTCTGAAAGTTTCCAGAATTCCACTTTAACTTAAATCTAGAAATGACCCAATCGCAAGAGTCTTTCCCTCCCACTTTTATTTTGTTCTTACTTGAGTTTATTTATAATAAGATGGAATCCTATATAGAGACGGCTTGAGTAGACTATAAATATATGCTTGACACAATTCCACCCAAGATGTCGAGGTGATGTTGGTTCTAAGTGACGTCATAAATAAACTGGTTCTACCTGGGCCGCTGGTTTGGGATTCTCCCTAGAAGCTGACGTCAGATGTGTTCCCCGAGGTATGACAATGTCCTGGCGGGGTTATAAAATCATAGAGGAACAACTGTGACACACGCCAAGTCATGTGATAGTTCTAATACCTACAGTGTATAGTAATGCTAATAAAATATGACCACAAAGTAATACCGTTGAATGTATACATACATAATTTCTTCCCAACCGAATCTTACTCGGGGCCTGAAAAAGGGCTTCATGCGCCCTAAACGAGTCTTAAAATTTGCGACCCAGTTGTATTTTGTATAATCTAATTGAACCTCATCCACTGCATGACAAAATAATAATAATAATAATAATAATAACAGCCCTCATGCCACCCAAAAGGAAAATAATAAAAGAGATAAATACAAAAAAAAGTGGCCACATCCCTTTCAATATGGGTAAAAATTGTATCTATTTTTTCCCCATTATTTTCTTCTAATATTTAAGGAATCCCTGAATTAAATATCAAAGTGATTCGCCAACAAAGCTACCGCTAATGTCACAAATTCATGTTGTTCACCAGTCTTAAAAAAAAAATTCTTAATTTGACAGGCCTAATATATAAATGTAGGCTAATTTCTTTTTTTATTTAGAAATAAATATTATCTTATTTATTTAAATAATTATATTTTAAATGCTAAAATTACCTTGTGTTGGAATGCGCCCCCCTATGAACTTTACGCCCTTGGCGACCGCCCTGATCTTATGTATATATTTGTAGCTTTAGTTAATTCCCCCCCACCCCGCGTCGGACCATCCCGTATATAATAAATATCAACTAGATACGTAAATGTAAATGGGGTAGAGTTTAGGAAAGATACTCGCATTATTTTGCACGATCGGTTGGTATTCTAACTACTTCCCTTCCTTCCCCTCTGCCACCGGAAAGATGAGGGGGGGCCTAAAGGGGGGTTAAGGAGGGTACCAACCATCGGAACTGAGCTATTTTAAGGCGGTTCTATCTTCTTCCGCATATTGATTAAAAATCTATTTTTAACTGAAGTACACATTTTTGCATAGTTAAACCAACTTTTACTTTAAGAGTAAACATATTAAACCAATTATGGTAATTTTTATACAGCTATGGATTTGATATTTTGGATTTTTATTGACGTGCTGGTATTTATAAAATTAATATCAAAATGCTTTTAAATAACATTAAATCTATGAAACTCTCTCTGTGCATGAGGTTGATATTTCCTCCATTAAGTTTCTCCGTTGACATCTCCACCAGATTCAAAGCATCAGCTACAAGAGGTTATTGGGTGGAGGAAATCCTCTGGGAACAATAGACTCATGACTAAACATCTAGAGTCGAGTCGATCTGCCATTTTTCTGAAAGTTGAAATAAAGTTTAATCTATGTATTAGAGTATTTTTTAATATCCTCTGAAAGATTATTCAAAGTGGGGATAGCGTGTAGATGGTTAGCTTTAAGACTGCGGCTTTATGTTTGTCAAAGTGTGAAAATAGTCATGATTAATTGAAACACAGGTAGCCAAGTAAACTCAGAATTTTTTACTTATTGTTTTAGTCTGAGGGAAATGAATGCTTATTTGGCCTACTGTCTTGTGAATTATTAGGGGGCAGATGACTTTATAAATATTTGAATAATTGTATCAAGGTAAGTCCATTAAGTTGCACCCCCTTCCTTCCTCACACCTTACCTCCCTCCCCCCCCCCCNTCTCACTCGCACGCATACAAACCAATATCTTGATTTTCTTACTAATAGGTCTAAACATTTAGAGCAACTTTTAGAAAATACAAACATAATTTTTGCATCTCCATACCCTTATATGTAAACGCATATTAACTAACTACGCTAATGTTTTAAAGATAAGGACGGTTGCATTTAGAGGAGTGTACTCTCATTTGCGTGGAGTGATAGTGGAAAACCATTTATGAACAAACACCCTCAATACACACTTGAGATTTGAACCCCGATCTCCCAGTCATCGGCAGTCCGGTGTATTGCAAGAGTGACGCCTTAGACCATGTGGCGGCAAACTGGTTGATTTCGCGGCAATTTTCAATCGATCGCGTAAGGAAACTACATCGTCATTAAAAGTAGGTATTGAGTCTTCTAAACTCGCTAAACATCAAGTACTTAATCAATTTGACACCTTAGCTCAGTCGATAGAATGTCTGTCTACTGAGTTAATGGGTCTCGGGTTCGATTCCCGTCTTGGATGAAAATTTATCATTGGTGAAATGTGGTTTTATTCTTTCACATTGATAGATTAACGGCGAGAGACTGGATGTTGTGCATGTTCTATTATTATAAAGCAAATGAAGCTATGACAGGCCTAGCAAGCTGGTAGTGGAAATATATATAATATGACTTGAATAAAAAACTGACCCAGACCACAGGCTGGAAACGGTAATGGATGTAAAGTAAACTTACTCACTCTTCTCTGGCATTGGGACCTCTAAAGTTCGTTGCCGCACCTATCCCTATCCCTAGATCTCTCCAGTCTACCTCATTACACCTTATCTCTTTCAGGTGCATTCTAATGTTATCCTTCCATATATTTCAAATAATATTTGAGCGAAACCAAAATAACCTCTCTGGCTCAAAATCGATAATGTTATAAGAACATTAATTAATGACATATGCAATTTTGCATTTTAATTGATATATATAAAAATTTAGGACTTTTTAAGTATTTGAGGAAAGATTTAATTTAAGAAAGTAATAAAAATATCTATAGACAAAAAAAGTTGCGGAGAAACTATGGGTGATTGTGGGACCTTACACAAGTTTATAAATTGATCGTGGACTTGACCACCTTAGCGGCTGGGACACAGTCAATTTTAGTTTTTATTTAATTTTTTCAAAATATTTTAACGTGCACTTTCTAAACCGACTGATCATATCATCAAAAGGCTTAGCTCTAACTTAAATATAGAATACACTCACATACAGTACACGGCCGTTAACTCATTACTTGTGAAAGGGTAAACCCACATTTCACCAATGATACATTTTTTTGCCATACCTGGAATCGAACTCGGGACCCTTAGTTTAAAAGACAGACTACCGACTGAGCTAAGGTGTCTAACTAGTAAATTGATCTCGACCAATCCGGTTATTTGTTTTTAGTCAGTGTTTCTACAATGAAATGGAAGGATCAAATGTGCAGTGCCTTCATATGGCGTGTGGCATTCAATTTCAATCTGAATGTTTTTATTACTTCTTTGTGGCTAAGTTATGAAGAACGCTTGTCAATTTCCACAAAGGAACATTGGAGAGTGGTTTAAATTGACAAACCCTCCCTTCACTTCTGACAAGACGTGTATTAATCACAACTTGTGAATGTGTGGAATGCCAGGCCTTCACCGTGGTTCGGATCCCACGTTAAACTGTAGGTCCTTCATTTCATCTCACAATCACCCTACCATTACACATTAGCGTAAGTGCGTATAACTCGAACGGGTAGTAAGACGTGGTGCTAATAATAATAATAATAATAATAATAATAATAATATAATGATAATAATAGTGGTTTAAAGAAAAGAAGAAAACTAATCAAATCAGCAATATTTTGAATAATTTAGAATGTGCGATTACACGCTGGAAGTGAGAGATGTCTAGGCATCGCTAGCCATCATTTATTGGTGGGAGGAAAGGAGACCCTCTTACATACCCCTCCTTTGCGGTTGGCTCTTGGTGAAGTTACTTACTGGAGATTAGAGTACATTTAGTTATTGTGCTGAGACAGTGTTCAATTCTTGATGTTTGACAGTAATTAGAATTAAAACCACAGATATTGAGTGGAGTAAATTAATAAATGTATATCAAAACACTAAAACAATTTACATTTAATATCCTAAAGTTGTCGTCAATAGTAAAAAGAGTAAATGGTCAAAACTTGATTAAAATGTTTATAAAGTTAAAAAAAGTTATTAAAGACATAAAGAAAATCGAAACTAATAAAAAAAATTTGCGAAAAAAAAAATAAAAAAAATATTGTCAGTTATTTTGTTCACTGTGCCTCCATATACATTTTATTGATGGTAGATCTTTTGACATTTCATGCCATCATCACCCTTGAAAAGTGGAATTATATGACTAGTTCGAGTTATAAAACACAACTTATCCCTAAATGATTTCTCACTCTAGTTTAATTTACATGCGGGTATAATTCCTCCAAACGCTTAACATCATCAGCCCTACTCATATCCTGCACGTTAAATGGTTATAATAATTAAATCATCATTAATCATCATTAATTACTTCATTTAACTTCACACCCGCCTCGGTGGCGTAGTTAGCTAACGCGCTGGTATTGTGTTGAATTAGAGGACGTAAAGATCGAGGTTCGAATCTTCGGTTGGGTGAACTGGGTGGGGGGGTTCCTAAATGGATTTCCACTCTCACTCCACGCAAATGCGGGTTTAATTCCTCTAATTTCAACCTTCCCTCTTCCTATCTCATTAGTGTAATCAGTACTTAAGCTTATAACCCGGACGCGTAGTAAGATGCGATGCTATATAACAAAAAAATTAGCATCTCAAAAATCCTATGGAGACGCGACATAGTTACACCCAAAATGATTTTGCCATTGGATACGCTGGTTTGTCAGCCGTGCTGTGGATTATCGGATACTATTGTCATTTTTATAGTCTGAAGCAGTGTTTTCTGGCAACTATACACTCCACCCTTTCTACTTTGGTCAAGGTTTCTTCCAGGAGACATGAATAGGAACGTATCGAATGAAGAAAGAAGCAACACTATTTTCCATCATTTCCTTGCGTTTTCTTTATAAAAATGTAACTTTTAGTTAGTATTTTTTTTATTAATTCTCTAATTACAAAAGGGGAACTGACTCTTTAACCCTCATCCTCTCCTGAATCCGTGCCTAAGTGTATCCATATTTGCGTGACGAGATAGATTGGGGAACCATGTAGGAAAAACCGCCTCATTAAACAAACCCAGCTGGGAATTGAACTCTTGATCTCACCACCGGTAAACCAAACTAGACAAAACTGATGACTTAGTCGGCGTGCCCCTCACTGTGTATAGTTGTCACTATCTCAGTCAGTATTTGTTTAGTCTTAATGAGCTAAGGATCCCGGATTCGATACTCGCCGAGGCCGAACAAATTATCATTGTTTTATTAACTGAAACTACTTTGTGTGGCAAATAATTCGTGAGACTTTATTAAAGTAGTAATGGAAATTTGGAATTAGTGCGAAAATACCTTTAATGCATCTCTTAACAACATGGCGTATGGCAACAGAGAACTTATATCCCAATTTGGTGAACCTGGTCCAATTAGCAGATTCACAATACCTCAACCATGCGGTTAATTAATTGTTCTTCGCTCGGAGAAAGGGGGGGGGCGGCGGGGAGGGGCAGTAAGACTTGGATTCAAAGGTTTCCGCCTCCAATCTATTGTGTAATGGTCGTGCAGACTAGGTATAAATAAATAAAAACAAACTTTACCAATTATGAACGGTACAAAACTGCTTTCATTTTGTTCACCACGTTTTACTTTGACCGGGTTATCCGTGTATTTTCTCCAATGGGTTAAGGCAGAGCTTTAAGCTTCGTATCCTTATAGTCCTTAGAAATGTTAACACAATCCGTATCCGTAATCACGTGACTATGCCAACCAATGAGAAAGTTGGAAACAAACGTCCAATTAAACTCTTCGAAAGGAACTTTTCTAGAGTTAGGCGCAAGGAGACATCACAGCCGAACAGTTATTAACACAAGTAACTACACAACATATTTTGATAAAACGTCCAGGATAGGCTACATTTGAAAGGTGGGTTAAGTACAATCACAAATAATATATTTAAAACATGAGCTAGTTAGTATAATTGCTATGATAATACCATTGGTGCTTTCATTTCGATGCCGCGCGCACGCTTACTTTGCTGTGATTGGTAGCCCTTGGAAAGTTAAAGTTGAGTCAACTTCTTAGGAGTGTAGACAGTGCAATCTGTTAGTGTGGAGTCGATCTCTTACGGAGTATCTTGCACCTTACGGATACAGAGTCTGTAGACGTGGCTTTAGCAACGGGAGTGGCGTCCGCGGCCGCTGAACTGGACGGAGACTTACATTTTTATTCATAAATGTACAAATTTGAAATTAATTTAACAGCGCTATTAGTTATACCTTAAAGATAAAAGAGGGACCAAATAAAATCTAAATTAAATGATAGCTCCAATAATCCAAACGCCAAATATTTGGATCGATTTGGTTTGGGTGAAATACATTTTATTCATAGCAAATTAATTAAACTTTATTCTTCATTCAACCAATTTACAATGTTTTTTCTTTCTTCTACAACACTTATTGAAGCTCATATAATCACCACGGGCTGTTTAATAGAATTACCATTGTTACCATTGTCTACAATTAGCAAGCAAATAACCTCCACTATAATAATTACAAGTTCCTCTGTCTAGAAAACTCGAAACCCAAAAGACTAAAGAAGCTGAAATTTTGCAGTCAAGTAGCCCCGAACCCTAAAGGATGCAGGAATACGGTACTTGGTGAACAAAAATTCACATGGGGAACCCCTAAAAACATAAAAGTACATACAAAAAATGTTATTTATAGTGAAATCTTCAATTTAGAAATAGTTTTTCACTTACATTGGAGTAAATATTTGATCTACTATAGAATATTTAATTGAAATGCTCCTCTTAGATTTCGAAGGTCACTAAAAATGATGTCCCATTCACAATCATTGTCTAACAAATGATTGGGGAACGGAGGCGTTTTATTGTTTGTCCTGGGCGCCAATACTACGCCCCAGGGTAAGGGTGATAAAAGGTATAATTTATAGGAAGTGTATCCACATTTGCGTAGATCATAGTTGGAGACCATTTGAGGGGGGGAGTTCTCTAAACCTGACCGAGATACTAACTTTTTTCTCTTCGTCATCGGCAGTCTAGTCCATTGCGAGACTAGCGCGTGTAACGATTAGTTAAATTCACCCGCCTCGGTAGACGAATGGTCTAGGCAGTCACTCCAAACGGCATACTTACTATCCGTGATTTTATGCAGTCCGTGGACCTTATAATGAACCATTGAATAATGAGACACTATTTTATTTTAGATAAACGCCGTAGAAATATAACTTTTGAAACTATGATACATAGTAATTTAGGGAAGCCTGAGGTTGGTTTACCAAATTAGTACTCTTTCTTCGACATGAATCAGTTCCCAAAAGTTGTTGAATTTCCACTCTCAATAGGTGCAATGTTTTCAGCACATGAGTTTGTCGACAGCCGTGGTTTTCTCACATGAAAGAGAACCAAACACCCCGAGAAGTCTTGGCTACGAGCGCGTGATTAGAAAAATAGCTCTCGATAGTTGTTGACGAGGAGGCAAAGGTTCGAATCTTGGCTCAGTGAACGGAGGGTGGTTTTTGACAAGTGATTTATTGTTGTGGTTTTCTCATTCTCTCTCCAAACTAATGGTGATTCTTATTTGTAAAGGCCTACTTTGATTACAATATTGAAGTATTTTAACATATAAGTTTTACACATATATATACATATATAGGTATGGTCTATGATCTTACCAATTAACTTAGGCCGTTAGTAGCGAGTGTGCCAAATTTATCGATAGTAATAAAATTTCAATATGAGATCACTTGATGAACCACATACAAGAATATTGCTTAGCGCCTGTAAACTAGACTGTACCGGGCCAAGCGCTCGCTGGAAAAATAGAACCAGTTCTATCTTTCAAGCGCGCTCGCTCGCCCAATCTGGCCGTTCCCATACAGTGACACATTTTCCACCATAGATTTTATGAAAGTGATTTTGGCACAAGATTAATAGCACACCATTTCTTCAAATAAAATATTTCAGACTTTTGGTAAAAAAATATATGAAGTGACTTTTATTGGGCCTTATTTTCTTTTTGTAATATTAAGATACTAAGGCCGATTCTACACTAGCGATTAAAACGCGGCGGTTTTGCCGTTAGCTTACGACCCCCAAACTCTTGAATCTACACCGGACTGTCAAAAAGCAACTGTTAAAACAGCAACTATAACGCTACTGATTCTAAACTAGCAGTTGTTGCTTCCAATTGTGCAGAATGGTTTAAAGATGGACATTGTATTGCGGGACTTATTTTGTTGGAGGAAATTCTAATAAAAAAAACTCGTCAAATGAGACGTTGGTGGACTGTAACCGTCTCTCAACAGGACAGTTTCATATTATGTTTATGAATCACAGAGACGTTCTTTTTGTCCTATAGAATGTCTGTGCTTTCATTTGATGAACTAGTTGGCTTAGTGAATGAAAATATTGCAAAACGTGATACCATCTTAAGAAAGAGAGTTTATTATTCCTGCTGAAAGACGTGTTGTGACATTGAGGCACAACTGCCTGTTAACGCTTGTGCAGTTAGTTTGGTTCTCGTTTCTACTGCTAGGCGGTTTTGACGCCTCCAAAGGTAGCAGTAAAAACGCTGGTCTAGATGAAAGCTTATTTTCTAACTTGACAACAAGGGTTTCATTCAAAGGCGCAGCTGCTATCGTTTTAACCGCTAGTGTGGAATAAGCAGGCCTAAGTTGGAATTAAAAAAAATGTTGTTGACGGTATTTGCATTTGTTGAAACACGACCCCCTAGGTATTTAAAGTTTTCAATGTTGCCCTTATGATCACACAATTTGACACGCCTGGTCTAACGCGTCACTATAGCAATAGACTGAACTGCCGATGACGGGGAGATCGTGGTTCGAATCCCGATTAGATATACTAAGGGTGTGTTTTCCTAAGTGGTTTTATACTTCCTCTCAAATTAATCCTTACCGATTCACAGCACATTAGCGTTATTAGTAACAATGAGAAGAATCCGGAGCACTGTCCAGACGAGCATTCATCGCGCCCAATCAGAGACTTTGAGACGAGCATTACATTACAAAGCTCGGCTTAAGTCAGTCGCGGCCCTTAGATTAACTAACATTACGCAAGATTTGGTATTGACCCGTGGGTCATTAACAACATTAACCAACAAATACAAATATGCCGATTTTGATCTCAACAAGACATAGCGTATAACCCGAACGCGTAGTAAGACGCGGTGCTAAGTAAAAACAAACAAACAAGACTTGCCGCCCAGTCAAATGTGGCTGATGGTATAATAACAGGCGCAGTTTCACACTTGTAGAAACACGAGGTCATTTAGTAGCCAACGGTGCCGCGGGGAATTAACTGGTTTGTCAGTGCAATCACTGAATGGTCGTCAAGGACCTATCACTCGTGACTCAAGGAGGTCAAGTATCCAGCTTCAATCCCAGGAGGAATCACTTTTTAATTGATATTAATGTCAATATATCTGCCTGCCT
Organism: Timema monikensis; assembly: GCA_902151445.1. Classification (NCBI taxonomy): domain Eukaryota; kingdom Metazoa; phylum Arthropoda; class Insecta; order Phasmatodea; family Timematidae; genus Timema; species Timema monikensis. The sequence goes on from CABFVZ010001180.1 coordinate 98,171, forward strand.
ACATGAAAGGATATAATATCCTCACACACTGATATTTCTTAAGATAACCAACCCCTTAAACAAAACTTTTGTTGCCCTTTTAAAAATATAACTTTGTTTGAGAATGTTTGTCGTCATTTACTTTGATCACAAAAGTGAGATATTTAGAGTAATAAGTCCTTGAAAATGAGCTAATTTTTCCTTTCATTTATAATATATAGCTTATATTTGAAGTTGTTAAAGATTGAAGACATTTTATTTGAGGATATCTATATCAAAGTTTACAAATTTTATATAGCAAAGCCATAATCTATACATTAGTCGATGCATTTATGGATGCTATTAAAAAAGCACTGAATCTTGGGTTACATTCCTATGTAAAACTACGCCAATGTGTTGGGGATGAGGAAGGTTGAATTTAGAGGAGCAGTTCACCCACATTTGCGTGGAGGGAGAGTGGAAAACCATTTAGTAAAAATCACGCTCAGTACACCCAACTGAGATCGAACCTCAATCTCCCAATCATCGGCTCTAGTATATTTCGAGAGTGACGCCTTAGACCATGCGGCCACCAAAGCAGGTAGGACAGAGCTACGATAGCATAAAAATGTAGTTAAGGTCAAAAATGTTGAATTATATAGTTGCCATAAAATAATAAAAAAATAATTTAAACCGGGCTCGACTCGGTTAAAATCAATCATGTCAGCTCATGTGACGTGCAACTGTCACTTTTGAAAGGTGCCATAGATATATAGGCAAATTTATTATTAGGTTAATTAGTATTTACCCTAAAAATTCAATTTCAACTCATATATTTAAGCAAAAAGATAGTATTTTTATTCAAGTATATCCTCGACTAATGTTTCCTTAACTTGTAGTGAGTGCCTGAATATGAAGTCGTTTCATACCAAGGGTGCCTGAATATGAAGACGTTTCATACCAAGGGTGCCTGAATATGAAGACGTTTCATACCAAGGGTGCCTGAATATGAAGACGTTTCATACCAAGGATGCCTGAATATGAAGTCGTTTCATACCAAGGGTGCCTGAATATGAAGACGTTTCATACCAAGGGTGCCTGAATATGAAGACGTCTCATACCAAGGGTGCCTGAATATGAAGACGTTTCATACCAAGGGTGCCTTAATATGAAGACGTTTCATACCAAGGATGCCTGAATATGAAGTCGTTTCATACCAAGGGTGCTTGAATATGAAGACGTTTCATACCAAGGGTGCCTGAATATGAAGACGTTTCATACCAAGGGTGCCTGAATATGAAGACGTTTCATACCAAAGTGTGCCGCAAAATACATAAGATTTATCAAAGGGTGTCGTGAATAAAAATATTTATTATGTTATATAAATGTTCACGAATCAAATAGCCAAAGCTATTATTTATGGTTTTAGTGAGGATTACTCCATCTGGATATCATATTCTGAAAATTGAAACTACAGCTCTTCGAGCATTGCTTACCCAGTTGACAGGATGTACAACTTTTTCTTTGAAGTTCTGTGGTGTGCGGTGGTTAGAGAATGCAAAGTGCTTTCAAAGGGCATTACAAATTTGGGACCATTTTGTTGAGTTTCTCAAAGAAGCAAAACTTCCTAAAACAAAACCTGTAGAGACACTGAAAAGAGCAACCTGTGATCCATTCCTAAAGTGTAAACTAACTTTCTGCAAGACAATTGCAGATGAATGTCAGCCTTTCCTGCATCGGTTCCAGACATAAAACCAATGACTCCATATCTGTTTGAAGCCGTAGAGAAACTTTTAAGATACCTTATGAATCGTTGCGGGAAACTTGATCTGATGAAGTGCACAGGTCCAACGTTACTGTCTATCGACACAAAATAATCAGAAAATTTGATCCTTAGCAAAAATATTGATGTAGGATTTGCAATAAAATATTTGTTGGGAGAAACTGCAATCACAGTAACAGAAAGACAAAAACTAGAATTTATACACAATTGCCGCAGTATGTTGACCACCATGATTGCAAAACTACAATAAAGAAGTCCCTTAAAACAGAAAGCTGTGAGAGGTTTGTCTTCATTGGATCCTTGTGTTATTCAACATTCACCTCAACTGGGCCAGAAGAGATTTCCTTTTCTTTTGGAGGAACTCAACCATGCCAACATCATAAATGATATTCTGGCTGAAAATGCCAAGAAAGAATACTTGCATTTTTGCTACCTTAAAAAATCTCAGCTTCAAGAAATATTTCGTCTTTGTGATCAGTTTAGTGATGAAGTAGGACTTGACACTATTTATGGTAGCTTTCTAATAAGAGATGCAAACTACAAACATCTTTGGGAAGTAATAAAGATTTGCCTTGTCTTGTCACACAGGAATGCAACTGTTGAAGGTGGTTTTTCAGTCAATAAATCTTTACTGGTTGAAAATATGCATGAAAAAACAGTCACTGCACAGCGTCACATTCACATGTGATACAAGAAGCAGGAGGGATTAAAAACATACACATTAGCAAAAAGATGTTGGATTACGTGAGAGGTGCTCGGAAACGCTATCATGAATATTTGGAGATGAAGAAGCAGGAAATAAGTGAAGAAGACGAGAAGAAAGCAGAAAAGAGGAAATTAGATATACAAGTTAAAGATTTAGAAGGAAAAAGAAAAAAATTAATGATGGAAACTGAAGAGAAACGAGAAGCAATAAAAGTTGATTTGAAAGAACTGAAGAAGAAACAAGCTTCACTTTATTAAATATAGCATAGTATCTTATTGTATGACTTTTGATAATTTTAATAAAAAGAAATTTGACTTGAGACATGAATAATATAAAAGCAGACACAGTTCCTCCTGTTGTGAGCTATTCAGTTCAGGATATGTACAGTTTAGGTAAAATAAGATTGTAATGATACCAAACTTTTTAGTATGTTCTTAATGGCCTCTTATTTAGTACATATTTCTGCACATGATACCAAAGTGAATCAAGTTTGTTACAACTTTTTGATAAGGTTTGACATATTTAATTATTTTTCCATCATTTTCCTTGAACTGATTGGCAAGACGTCTGCTGTAGGGGAGGAGGAGGAGGCCGAAATAAATGTATTTAAATTAATATTTTCACATGTATAATATCGTAAAGTTATAGTAGAAAGTGGGGAATGCCAGGCCTCCACCATGGTTCGGATTCCACGTTAAACTGTAGGTCCTCCATTTCATATCACAATCACCCTACCATTACACATTAGCGTAAGTGCGTATAACCCGAATGGGTAGTAAGACGCGATGCTAATAATAATAATAATAATAATAATAATAATATAGTAGAAATTTTATGAGAAATCGGTCAGGGAACTTGGGGAAAATAGTCAGGGAGAATTTTTTTACAAATACTGTAGGAACCCTGCCATGTTTGAACCAAATTTGATCAAAATATGACATTTACAGTCCACATTTACTTAAAATTCTGTCTCCTTTTCCTATGTTTCATAATTGCTGGTCAACCATTTCTAAAGATCTGGTTTCATGGCTTGGTGGGGTCAGCTATTCTTTAGTATTCACTTTATGAGTTATGAGAGTGACAAATACTTAGGAAGAGAGTGGCTCAGATTCTCATCACTCCCAGTTGGGGTTAATAGATTGAAAACAATCAACAAACAAACATACTATCATAATAATTGATCCCTTTCATTTAACTTAAAGGGTATCCAAACCTCCCAAAAAGTGACGATTACCTATGATAATACTTGAGTAAAATATACAATCTAAATAAGGGGTAGGCAACTGGTCGATCTTGTGTCAATTTTCAGTCGACCACATAGGAAACCTACAGACTACATTGGCTTTAAATATGTCTTATGAGTCCCCTAATCTTGCGAACAATATTTGAGTGTGACCACGAAACCTTGTTTGGTCATAAATGGTAATGTTTAAAGAAAATATGTAGCTTAATATGAAAATATATATTTTATCTATTCTATATTTACTTCTAGAAGAATGAGGACATAAGTATTTGAAGAAGATTGATTTTAGTAAATAAACGAGTATGCACAGAAAAAAAAAAAAGTTAAATCAGAGCAGAGAAACAAAGGGTAATTGAGGGATCTTTACTAAGTCTTTATGTTGATCAAGGCCCAAAAAGGTTGCCGATACTTGATCTTAAACATTGAGTCATGGTGATATTTAATAACAACTAAATAAAATAACCAGGGTATGAGGGCATAAGGTGCTAGTCTAGTCTTGCCTAGTTTTCCGGTGACTATTAGTTCAGATTCAAATTGTTAATCATATGCTATGAGGGTGTTTCCCCCTCATCCCCTCCGCGTCTTACCACTCGTTCAAGTTACACGTATTTGGTTAAGCAAGTTTGTATGTTTACTGCTTTAAACATGGTTTATGAAATGTAAGAGAAATTAAACCAGTGCTCTAGTTTTAGAACATTGATTGGAAAACCATACCAGATTTACTTTGTGTTAATTATACACAGATCTTGATAAATTGAACTTTTTTTTTTCTAATGAATTGCATTTTCTTGTATCTTTCATTTTATATTTACCTAAGCAAGCAGCACTACAGTTATCTAGGTTCCTAAGCTAACAAGGGTAGAGGGATAATGTAGTAAATTGCATTTGTGGATGGGTTCAAATGTTCAGCTGTGTAATTAAGTACTCTCATTAAGTGATAGAGTGGAAGAGAGTGGTAAATTTACTAATACATATTACAAGAAGGTTTTTTTTAAAATATGTTTTACCCCTCAAACCAGATAGTAGTCTGGGGGTTCTCCCCTGAGAATATTTAAAAAATTGGATACCTTTCAAAGCGTATAAGCTATAACCCAAATGGAAAGAAAAACACAGTGCTAAAGAAATATACCTTCCAAGGATATCTGGATGGTATTTTTAGTGGTAACTGTGGCTTGATTCAGCCTTAGTTTGATATCTCAAATAGGATTCACACAACTAAAATATACCTTTTTTTGGAACATTTGGAGTGTTAAGCATCTTACCGCCTAGTTTGCTCTTTTGACATGTATGTAATTAATCATAGCTAGCTAGTATACACTCTATAGTACATATTCTATCAACTATATTTTCCTTCAAAAATCACAGACGGGGGACGAAAAAGGGGAACGAAATGAATCCAAATGTTGGCATATTTATTTTAGTGTGCTGTCACAGCAGACAATATAGCCTAATTTATTTTGGACTACACTCTGAATCTACAGCCATCATGTGGTGCAACCTGCAACACTTTTAACTAATGGGGTGGGGATGAAAACTGTAGTATTCAGAATAAATATATCTGTTTAAAATCAGTTTAAAATTAATCTTTAATCAAACACAATTGGGAAAATGAAGCTCATCTTCTGAATTGTCTACACAACAGATTCTTAGATGATTTTTTATGAGGGAATTTTCAAAATTCTTAGTACGATAAGGCACAAAGGACTTTATTATTAAAATGAACACAAAAAAACCCCACTTGTTTCCTACGACCAGTTAAAGGTTCCATTTTGAATTGGAACCAAAGATTATCAGAGGCGAGGGCTATGGTTTATTCCCAATGATTATAAATCATGATATAATAAAACATTGTATTATATACTTATATTGAGCCCCTGGCTTGGCCACCCCTACAGGGTAGACAATTTGCAGGAGTTTGATTTTGATAGTGAATGGGAGGAATGTGATAGTGAATGGGAGGAATGTGATAGTGATGGCTTATTTTTGGTGGACGGATCACTATCTACAAGTCAACACGGGAGGAAATTTAAGTTTAACAATCGTTTGAATTGCTCAGTCATCTTGAATCATGGCCCTGATGAGCTCCTTGTTGTACCTGTTTCATGCTCTGGTCAGTAAACACACTTTTCATCGCATGCCCTCGGCAGGTTGAAATATTTATACCCCTTAAGGTGGGATGAAAGTCATCGAGTGTTCTTTCAAGGTTTATATTTTACATATTTTATTAATTAATCATTTGTGGTTATGGGTTGATGGAAAATTAAATCTTTATAAGAAACGCAGCTATTACTGTATTAGACTTTTAATATTGGAGCATAACATAGTTTTATTGAATATTAACTTTTTCTAACTGTTTCAAACCAGGGTACAATACATATTGCGTTTTTTTAAATTGATGATCCTAACATAAAAATCGAGCAGTTGAGAACAGGACCTTCTTAAAAGATTTTTCCATCCTAAGGTGCAGTTTTTTTAAGGAAAGATTTATTTTTTAACATGGGAAATCACCCAAGGATAGTGTACCCTCCTTTGGGCCACAAGGGTGGTAGGAGACCTCACGGCTTCTATTGGAGCAACACTCGGGGCCAAGCTATCATACAGATTGGAAGTGTTGTACGTTTGCACAGTCTAAGGGAATGGGAGTGGAATAGTCATACCAACCCAAATTTCATTAGCAATAGTCTTCTTTAAATGTTAACCATATTCATACTGTTGATTAAATAAATTCAGATTATTAATTTGTGATCTTTAATTCGATTTAATTCAAAAACATTATAATTGTTGGTTGAAACCGAACTCAATATATTTAAAACTAGTGCTGTGTTGCAAACTTACACACATGAATCAAGAGCAATCAACATGTATAATGAACCGGTCAGGATCCGAACCAAGGACGTCTGGGGCAGATTTGTGTGCTGCTATAAATTATCTAATAGCTGTATTTTATGACAGTTTTTATATGTAATAAGTGTAACGTTATATTTATAACAACCATCACAGAATGTCCTTACAATTTTAAGTGAGAATAAAATTTACATTAAAATGCTGTGATTAGCTTTGCCATGATTTAAAAATGTAATCTTTGCTAACTTATTAAATATCGTTGATTACTAGATGTTGATAAAAAAAAACACTTAGCTTTGAGTGTGCATTGTAATGCTAATTATTTATTTTAGTTAATTTTGTTTTTTGTTTCATTGTGGATATATATTATTATAGGCCTAAATAAAAGAGTTGTGAATGTTTGTCACCACTGTTGAGCTCTTTTAAAAAACAAGCAAATTGCACACATTACTGATTGTGTTAGTTGGCACACAGTGACAATGATCTAAAAAAAAATTATTAGGAGGGCTATTTAAAATGAGAAACCATATAATAGAAAAACCTTAAGATCAACAGTTCCAATTAATCTGTGGCGTCTCAAATTGAGGGGGAAGGGGGACTACTTTACTTTCTGTTACACAGATGCTAATTAGTTTCTCTTCAAATTACTACATACACAGAGAATGACTTCTTTTCTCTAAACTAACCTTTTGGGCTATATGCATATATACTAATTACACTAATGGTTTTAGTGTTGAGGAAGCCTATATTTAGAAGAAGTGAACCAGTATTTGTGTAGAGAGAGCATGTACAATCATTTTGGAAAAACCACTCACACTATACTCGACCAAGATTCAAACCAATTAGTTCATAATGTTAACTCTTTAAATGTATAAAAATCAGGTAGGGCAAGAGTGACTTAAAGTTCCCTTTAATAGTGTTTCCATGTACGAATAACCTCTATGTTGTGTTGAATTCAAACAAAACTAACAATAATATGAAGATATAAAAACCCATTAATTATACTTTATAATAGTTTTCATGGTTGTTTATTTTGATATGTTTGAATTAAAGGAATATTGAAATCTGGCACAGTATGTACCAACAGATGTTTTGATATTTTATTCTCACAAAAAAGAACATAAAAAATGGATCCTCATAAAATTATCAATGATTTTTTGGAAATATTATTATTATTAGCACCGCGTCTTACTACCCGTTCAGGTTATACACACTTTTGGAAATAAAATATTCAAACTGTTTTTAGTTATTTTTTTTTTAAGTTTTTTAATAGACAGCTAAATTCTATTTTCCATTTGATGAGACACCATTTAAAAAATCCCTGTAATTTGTAGTACTGCTGTTATCTACTATGATTTGAATTTTTATGTTAATAATTATTAATTTTAAGAGTTAATTGCATATCTTATGACTTTGAAAGTAGAGTACCACATGTTTACATGCATGCACGGTTGTAAATTGTGATTGTGTCCTCCAGACGTTGATCAACATGGCGTACTGCTGCTTGATACTCCTGGGAAAGTTCATCCAGCAGCTGGTGTTCGGGGAACTTCGCGTATCTGAGCAACAGCACATCAAGGACAAGTTTTGGAACTTTGTCTTCTACAAGTTCATCTTTGTGTTTGGAGTGATCAATGTCCAGTACATGGATGAGGTGGTGTTGTGGTGCTCTTGGTTCTCTGTGCTCGGCTTCCTTCATCTTCTTGCTCAGCTCTGCAAGGACCGCTTCGAATACGTGAGTCGCTCACTTGGGCCCCTTTTCACTATCAAAGAGTGTGTGACTGACTAGGACCTAGGAAGGTGCGCGGGGGGGGGGGGGGGNNNACTTGGCTGGGTGTCATGAGAGTGGGCTTACTCAAGGTGGTTTTTCTGTCCTCTCTCCAGCCAAAGGGAAAAAAATAAATACAAACCTAGCTTATTAAAAATAGAAAAAAATAAAAATATTATTTACCAATTATGCCTTTGCTAGAAGTCACAAACACACTTCATTTATGCCACCTTCATGCAGTATTTGATGTGTGCTTACATGGTTTTATTTGTATTAACTATTGAACATAAGTTATTAAATCATTAAACTTTAGTGTTCCTGCGGCTGAGGAATTGAGAAATGTCCAACCCTATGTCAAAGGGAACCATATTCTCTTTTGGATGGCTACTAATGTTTATTTATACATTCTAGCCTAGTATTGGTTGTCAACCAATCCCCCATTTAACCATTTGGCATCTTATTTAGAATGAATGAGAGATATGTTGATCCCTGAATGTGACTTACACACTCACTCTCACACAACGAATCAAGTTAAATGAGCTCATCCTACAATTCAAATAAATAATTGTCTAACAATGGTTAAGTGTTGGTGTTCTTGGTTAGACCAAGCTTTAAGCTAAGTTATACGTTTTGTGCTAGTTATAATTATTGTGTTTAGAACATATGCAAATACTTAAACCACATACATAATTTTATAATTGTAATTTAACTAGATAAAAAAAATTACTCATGTACATTTTAAAATGATAACATTAAAATGCAACTAAATATATTTAAATATAGCTTTCAATTAACTATTATTTCAAATAAAATAGATCAACATTTCATCTTTTCAGTTGTCATTCTCCCCCACCACACCAGGGTGGAGCCACACACGTCTACTGGGGCTGCTGGTGGCCATCTTCAGCCTCTCCGGTTTCATGTTCCTCATCTGCATCGCTGTCGGTTTCTTTGGTGGACTTAACACCTTTGCTTTCATGGTTGCCGAGGTAACTTTCATTTACCATCATCTTTAGTATAGGTTAACTATTTAAAACATTGTGGTTCAATCCAAGAAGCTGTTCATACAAATTAAGTATTTATTAATATACTGCCCCTACTAAGTACTATTCATTACGCCCAACTTTCAGTCCATGCATTGGCTTTGTTTTTGAAATTGACTAAATCAACAAAGCATAAATCAAACACTTTCCCACCAGAAATAAAGTAGATTGTAATGTAATTGTAATGGGAATTGATGCCTAAAACTAATTATTTTATTTATTTACCTCACTTTATTTTATTTTAAACTCTACTTATTTGTAACCAATAATAATAAATAAGATAGAAATGAAATACCAATAAAATATCACTTGTACTGATGCGTGTTGGCGAGAACAAAGTACAATAGAGACCTTTATTGGCAATATTTGATCTGGGAGTGTCAACTTGTTGCTACTCTGCAGTAGCCATCTCATGTAGATTCTTGGGTATTTAATTATAAACAAATGACAGTGTAAATTAGAAAATTGTAATACCTATGCTGTGTTATTCCGAAAAACACGTAATGGTAGCAATCTAAAGTGTGAACTGTGTTCTTTGTTTCACAATAAAAGCAATATTGTGTTCATTCCTTTTTATGTGTCTCTATACATCTTTCTTCGACCTTCTTCCAAATTAAACAAAATGTACTTCAAGAAGCGAAACAAGATTTTCCTTATAGAGATAAACACATAAAATCAAATTCTTTTGAGAGCAGGCTCTTTATATTAATATGTCTCATATGCCTCATTTTGGGGTTGAATCTATTGGATATTATAGATTGTTTAAAAATGTATCTAAAATCTAAAAGACTTTTTGTAATAAAAATATTGCAAGACAAAATGGTTTAGACTTACTAAGAGTGTTTGTGTCAGTGTGTTCAACTGAGCGTCCAAACACTCCACGTCATCTTCCGCTATGTGCTGCATCTCTACGACATGCGCCAGGGTGGGGGCAGTGGGGGCCGGGTTTGGGAGAAACGGGGACCTGTGGCCTACTATGCCGAGCTAGGGTTTGAGTTGGCGGCCCTGCTCATCGATCTGGTGCATCATCTTCATATGCTGCTGTGGAGCAACATCCTCCTTTCCATGGCATCTCTTGTCATCTGCATGCAGTTACGCTTCCTGTTTCATGAAATACAACGACGTATCAAGAAGCACCGCAACTACCTCTGGGTGCTAAACCACATGGAGCAGAAGTGAGTACTGGAGCACAACCAGCAAACGATTATAGTGTCTAAACGCTCTGCTGTGACAGAAAGTTAAATATTTATTTTTCTTAGGAGTGCAATTTTCTTTAGAACCAAATATGCATCTTTCTTAAGGGCGTGGCCTATTTAGTGGAATATATCCTCACATTCTTGTATTTCTAATAAGAATGGCAATTCTGGTGCTTCAAAACCACTAAAACCGTCCTCAATACTCTTAATTGTTCTCTCTTTACACTGTTAAAAATTATGTGAATTGCTTGAAGAGGGTTTGTTAACTTTTAACTCAAAACTGAAAAATTTCCTCTTAAAGAGTGTTGTAAATGGGCTAATTCTATTTTTCACAATTTTTTTAAATACAATTATAGAACTTAAAGTAACAAACAACTTTTTAAATAATGTGGGGTTTATGAATGTTTGTGATGCATCTCGGCTCTCTGATAGCCTGCTTCCTTATGTAAGCGCCTTGACCCGCCAACACACTGCCAGCTTTGAGTATCTAAGTGAGATTTGTCTTTAGGCTGACTCTAGTCAGATGGTACCAGTCACTGATAACTAAGATGTTTGAGTTCTTAAAAACAAAAATCAATGTTAATAACATAATATTGATTGTAGCTTGCAAACAAAGTTAAATGTTATAGCAAAAATATAGATGCGGGTCTCCAGAAGGAAAATGGAAGAAACCTTGTTTGCATCTTGATATTGAGATCAACTGAGGGCACTTCTGGTGAATTCATTTCAGCCGCTGACTGGCTTGTATCCATGTTGGGGAATGAATTAGTCATGTGGTGTTAAGCTGAGCTAATTATGAAGGATTTATAACTCATTGCATATATGGTCTCAGGCGCTAAGAGCCCCACTTGTGTTTTGGCACCTCTTAGAATATTGATGGTGGTATTAATAATATTTTATATGTTAATCTTGACATTCTCAGCTCATGTCTTGAGAAGAAAATAGCTTATGTTCTTTCTGTGCAGCTACCCAATGGCTTCGTCAGAGGAACTTTCCGAGAACTCGGACAATTGTGCTATATGCTGGGAAAAAATGGAATCTGCCCGCAAGCTTCCATGTACACATCTTTTTCACAAGTATGTGTTCATTTTTACCTAAACACCACAAAATAAACTTGTAATTTTGTATCAAGTTTCCCTGAATTTATTTTGCTTAAACTGATGTTTGAATATTTTACATAATAAGTAGCAATTAAATTCATCTAAAAGATAAGTGAACTAGTTTACAACTTTAGTAGCCATACTTAAAATGTGTTTAACTTTGAATTTATTCGCCTTCATATGTTTCCTGTCATATGTATTAGCATATGTGACTTTGATCTTTAAGGTTGATTTTTTATCATTAGTGGATCCACCAATGATATTTTTTACAATATGATTTATTGATTTTCACTCGGGGGTAATTTATGGTGTGGTTCATCAATATTTTATCCTCATTTTTTATGTAGTTGCTATAGAGCTAACAATTAAATATCTTATATCCAGTACTAAAATAGAAATGTTGAGACAAAAAATAAGGGATGTGCCCTCAAATCCTTGAATCCTTTGAATCCTTAATGATATTCGAGATTTGAGGATTTCAGACACTTTCAGTTTTGAGAATCTTAATTTTTTTAATGATATTTATTTTAGAACTCTAATACTACTTATTGGTGGTTCAGAACTAACTATACAGGCTGTCCAGCAACCTGGAAAACAGGCAAAAGTAAGAGAATTTGACTAAATTTCTGGAATTTTCACATATTCACTAAAAAACACAACTTTTATTTACAATAGTTAAAATAACATTTTTGTACACGTTAATACATACTATTCTCTTTTAACACAGTTGAGCATACTAATCTACAACTAATTTTAAAAATTACTCTGATATTAAAGATTTCCTTATCTGTGAAATGCTTACATATCAAGTTGTTCTTACTTGAATGGAGACATATATTGTTAAGGCTGTTATATATCCTTGCACATGTTGATTAAATGTTGTTTCTTAAATAATGATTTCACTTATTTGAACAAGTTATCTTTTGATGTAAAGTAAACACATCTAGCTACCTTTGTTGTTGTAATTCAGTATTATTAAGCTACTTTAGAGTTTGTGGAAGTTTTTCCTCAAAACATTTTTATTATACATTGATCTTATGGAACTTTTTTACTCCTAAAGTTAATTTTTCTCACACAAGGTGTCAGTAATTCAAGGCTTCATCTCACTTTTCATAGTCTGATCAGAGGTCAAGCTGGCTGTCCTTTATGAATAAACAGATCTAACGCATTAATCTTAACACAGCAAAAGTAGAAAGGTGACAGTTATAGTTTCTCTGTTATCTTAAGAACCTTTTTTGAGATATAAAATAGCTACGTTTATGTATTTACATGGTAATTATGTGTCCTGCAGGTCAATATATTTATCTTTTTATCCTCTACAGAGAGTTTAATTTTCAAAGCTGAAAATGACTAAGTGTGAAAATACCCAAGTTTGAATGAAATGCCAGCACTGGTTGGTTTTTCCTAGCAGCAATGTTTTTTGACCTAACTTTCTTATATGTTTTTAATATCGGAATAATTTTGGAAGAAGTAAAAGTTTGTCATGAATTAATAGGGATGCAATCAGGGCTGTTTACTCCCCTCGCAATGTGTAGACACTGATGTGTTCATAGTTTATCGATTTTGTTTGTTTGCAGCTCATGCTTGCAGTCGTGGTTGGAGCAGGATTCATCGTGCCCCACTTGCAGGATGGTCCTTAGTATTCAAAGCCCTGCTGGGCTGGAGGCAGCCAATCGTATGGAGCACAACCTTGACACACAAGGAGAGAACCAGGCCACTCCACGGCGTCCACCCAACCACTTCTTCCACTTTGACGGTGAGTGATGAAGACGTTCCTTTGTCTTATGGCATTTTAAAACAAGTCCTTGTTCATCCCATAATACAGATAATCAATTTCAGTTTTGTTGACACTGTAAGTTGAATATAAAAATAAAATTAAGATTTTCTTAGCTAGAGATCCATTCTTAATATCTTAAGCACTTCTAGAGGAGCTTTGATCAAAGGATTAAACTATTTATAAAGTTCAATGTTTGATATGAAGTAAATATTAAGTTTGATATTCAAGAAAAAAAAGAAAATTTCAACAAAATTTTTACAAAACACATCTGTGCTGCTATTTCATAAGAAGAAGTAAATATCATAAGTTAACTCTAAATTCCTATGGACATTACCTACCCATCTCCATTCTCCAGTCAAAATTAAAACTTGACAGTACACGAGAGTATAATTTAAGTGCTCTCACTCTTTTAAAGTTTATCACACAACACATTCATTAACAACCATAATAATTATACTCCAATTAATGAATAGGATTAATTATGTTATGCTATATTATATCGCACTAATATGGTATGACTACCAGTGTAATATATCTATTCTGCACAGGGTCTCGATATGTCTCCTGGTTACCTAGTTTCTCTGTGGAGGTGACTCACACTCAACTGTTGAGATCTGACCAGGCACAGCCTGCCCAGACCTCTCAACTTGATGCCATGGCAAGACAGGTAAAAATTTTATCTACACTTGTTTAAAAATATTTAAATCATATGGTTTGTTCATGTTAGTCTTATATGAAATTTTGTCATTTCTATAAATCATTTAGGCTCAGAATATTTTTTTGGTAAAAATGTTTATATCATTTGATCACTTGGAAAGGAGCTATTTAATTACTATATTATTGAATTTATAACATAATGGTTCACAGAAGATTGGTAGACCTAATGTAACTGTGGATTCGGTGACCTGGCAGTCTAGGGGTAAGGTATCGGACTTTTGTGCTGGGGGTCCTTGGTTCAATCCTCGGTCCTGGCACAGATTTATCTGATTGCCAAACCCTTCCTTCACCTTTGACAAGACATGTATTGATCACAACTTGTGAATGTATGGAATGCCAGGCCTCCACCATGGTTCTGATTCCACATTAAACTGTAGGTCCACTATTTCATCTCACAATCACCCAACCATTACACATTAGCAAAGTGTGTATAACCCAAACGGGTAGTAAGACGCGGTGCTAATAATAATACAATAATAACAACAATAATAATACTGCGGATTCACACAGTTTCTGGAAATAATTTCAGAACAGAAACTGAGGTATATGACGAGCTCTAAACCAATCAAAATATTTTCACCTCATGGACACCAACTGTTCTGATAAAGTTCAAATAATCTCTACTTTGTCCTGCACTGGGATTCTGGATTTTTTCTTTCCCTTTGAAAGAGAGTCTCATGTCGTTCACAACCATCGACTATCTTTACGAGCAAAATGCGATTCCGGATCTCCTTTTGACCGACGAGTCTCATACGCCACCGAGAAATGTATTGAGGGGTCCAATAGCACGCGGTAGGAAGCCAACGATCTCGTTACGTAGGTAAGTAAAAGTTTTCACGTCATATTATTAATGTTAAATATGTTTAGATTGTGAATTTAGGGATTATAATACTATAATCTCACTTAATAATTATAATAGCTGTGTTCTATTTATATTAAATCCAAAACAAAGTAACGCTGATATTAATATTAAATGAGATAGTTTAAGTGTGATGTCTAGGTTATGTACCACATCGGTTTTAGTAGCTACATAATAATATTATATTATATTTCCCACCACTCTATACATTAATTGACTAGAAAAAAAATCTATACCTAAAATAACAAATAGGAAAATATATTATGATCACCCAAATATAATCAAATAATTTTTCAAACAAAAATTAAGGCCTAAACGTTCAGTTTCAAACTTATGGGCTATTTTTATTTAAATATATTGTCGACTTGAAGGACAATAATTTTAATCTTTTAAGTATACAACTTTAATTACAAGTTTAGCACGCCGCATATTTTACAATCTATGTAAGTTAAGAATAAATAATTGTTTAAGCAAGTTTTGTAACTGAAAAGTGTTTATAAATATCTCACTTTTTATAAGTTAAGACATACAGAATCTCGTTCTATCATTTTTAAGGGAATATACTATCTTAAGTATTATTGCCTCCAGTATATTTAATTTTAAAAGTTATAAAATCTTATGCTAGGCCTCGATTATATTTTAAAAGTTATAAAACCTTTTACTAGGCCTAGATTATATTATGTTATAACTAGCTAATCCTTCGGGATGTTAGGCTATAGTTTGATGAAGGCCTGTTAATGTTTCATAAATTATATTAATATAAAGTTAACCCCAACTGATCTTTTTCAACAAACTTTTATCAAAATGTATATGCTCATAAAACCTAGAGAAATGTATTTATAAAAGGTGTCTTAGAATAATAAATGTAACATTTTCCTTCTTCTGTGAATCTAAAGTCGCATATACCTACATAATAATGATAACCTAGCCTAAGTACACCTTATTTTTTGTCTAATACAATTTAAAGTTAAGATTTAGGTCTGCCTTATGTGAATTCAAAACATAAAAACTGGAACTGCCATTTCTATTACTTGGTGAAAGTATTAACGTGGATGATACCCAATATTCAAACATTTTAGACGAACTTTTTCCTCTATGAAACCTGAAAATCATTAAATGTACGCTATCATTATGCTTTTAAAAAATCTGGGGAATACCATGGCACTAAACTCAATCTTATTAATAAATTTATTTATATTATAAGCTTAACCTAATCTTTCTTGTGGTAATTAGACAGCTGATCTGATTATTGCGCTGAAACATTCCACATCCACAATAACCTACACGTCCATTACCACCACAAGAAAAACAAATATAACCAATAAAAAATTAGTTCAGAAAATAATTATAGACGGTGGTATTACGGGATTTTTTTTTCAGAAAAATCCTCGTTTACGCGTTTTTGTAAGGCGATACAGCTACATATAAGTATGCAAAGGCCTATACCCTACATATCTGAGCAATTTGACCAAAGCTGGAGGAAGTACGGGATTTTTTTCAGGAAAATTCTCCTATACACGTTTTGTTTAAGGCGATACATCTTCTAAAATATAGTTTGTGTCAAAAGCACAGAGCGGGGACCTGATTTGGAATTAAATTCTCTAGCTAAACATATATGTGTGCATAGGCCTAGACCCTACAGATCTGAGCAATTTGACCAAAGCTTGAGGAAGTACGGGATTTTTTTCAGGAAAATTCTCCTTTACACGTTTTGTTTAAGGCGTACAGCTTCTAAAACATAATTTGGGTCAAGAGCAGAGAGTGGGGCCCTGATAGGGAATTCAATTCTCTATCCAAACATATAAGTGTGCACAGGCCTAGACCCTACAGATCTGAGCAATTTGACCAAAGCTTAAAGAATTACGGGATTTTTTTGAAGGAAAATTCTCGTTTACACGCTTTTTAAAGCTGTTAAATTGCCCAAACCTGAATTTGTGTCAAAAGCACAAAACGTGGCCCTGGTAGGAAATTCAAGTTTCTATCCAACCATATAAGTGTGCATAGGCCTAGAACCTACAGATCTGAGAAATTTGACCAAAGCTTGAGGAAGTACGGGATTTTTTCAGGAAAATCCTCGTTTACACGTTTTATTTAAGGCGATACAGCTTCTAAAACATAATTTGTGTCAAGAGCACAGAGCGGGGCTCAGATATTGAATTCAATTCTCTATCCAAATATATAAGTGTGCATAGGCCTAGACCCTACAGATCTGAGCAATTTGACCAAAGCTTGAGAAAGTACGGGCTTACCATTCGTCCCTTCTTCTGGTATCGTTATCTAATAGCTTTGTATGTGGGATTATTTTGTTTAAATTTTCTAATGTTGAGCATAGGGCACTTGTATCTCAGTCTTCGGACTTGGTTCAAAGAAAGGTCTATTTTCTAATTTTTAATGGTCGGCATAAGGTTTATTGCGTTTCATTTAAAGGCGCATGTATAATAATTTCTATTTATTAGTTCTAATATTAGAGCTATATATATTTGTTGAGATTTATAATAAAGTTGATTGCATTTCACACTATATGCGCGAGTTATACAAACTTTGAACCTTAGACTTCCATGCTAACGCTATATATTTATACGTTAGGATTTATAATTGTGTTCATTGCATTCCAGTGTTGAACTCACTAGTTGTATTAACTTCAAGCTTAATTGCAAAATATATTTATTTTTATATGTATGATAAAGTCAATTACATCCTTTCTATTATGGAGTAATTTCAATAGCTTGGATGAAAAGCGCTTCACGCGGTTCTGTTATATTTATATTCACATTATGTATCTTCTTTTCCTTCAAAAAAATCCCGTACTTCCTCCAGCTTTGGTCAAATTGCTCAGATCTGTAGGGTCTAGGCCTATGCACACTTATATGTTT